>CM050900.1:2552500-3117500 GCA_027726005.1 Juncus effusus | reverse complement strand
AAAATTAGTAAGTTTCTTTTGTTTTTGACTAAATTTTTTTTTTATTAGGTTGACCATGCTCGATATTTTGAAGAGCTTGGGTCTGCAAATAACAAAATGCTATCCGTCCAATGATGGTCCATAATTCCTGCATGGTGCGCTCTGCACTCTTTTCCTTCAAATATATTTAAAAAAAGTAATTAAAAAATATAGTTAAAAATATGAATTTATGTAAAATGAATATTTATATTTGAGTTAAGAGTAGATTATTTTTTTTCAATAGAGATTAGTTTTTTTTACAGAAACTAAAATGTGCATGCCTCTCTCTATACAAGATCCCGAATTATGCTATGTAGTGATGAAAAAACAGCACAAAAATATCACAATATCCTTATAAAATATGAAAAATGCCACAAATTACCTCTTATAAGAAGAGTTAAACATAAAGTTGTGCTACTTTATAAGGACAGACATGATAGTTCTACTGTTTTGAAGGACAGATAATTAGTAGATGTTGTTTTCATTGTATGATCAGAACTGATCTGAAAAACTACTATTAATTTTTTTTTAATTGTGCAGTATATTTCATGTTACGGAAATGATGGAACGGAAAATGGGGGCTGATGAGGCAACAATCCAAGTCTCAATTGACGTGGTAAATATGGAGGCTGAAAAAGAGCTGGAAATTGAAGAAGAGATGAAGAGTTTCGGAGTTGGTGGCCTTTTTTATATGGTACGTTTTTGTATAGATTTTTGTATAGATTTTTGTTTGGTGTTTTACATCTTTTTATTTAATTGTACAACATTTTTTTTTTCTAATTTCTAATTGTGTTTATTTTTGCAGCGGCCACTCTTGATTGATCTACTCTTATGTTCTGAGATGTTTTATGTTTCATTTATTTTTATATGATTATGTTTAATGTTTTTTTTTACTTATTTCTTCTACTTTATTGTTTCACTCTTATTATTGCTCAGAGAAGTTTTTTGGTACTTATTAAAATCATGTTTTCTGTTTGGCTTTTAGTTAATTGCTTTATCTGATCTCCATTCCCTTGTTTAGAATTATCTTCATTTTATTAAGGAGAATTTCATCTATAGCCTCCAAAAGAATTCATAATATTAAATTTTACCCTTCCAAAATGGAAACATCATATTTTTCCATTTAAATATCAAAATTGTGTTAATATTTGTTTTGAAATTTGCTACCAATGAAGGAAAAAAAAAATTCTATTACAATAGTAACGAATCAAGTGCCATGAAAAATGAAAAATACACATGATAGCTATATTGATGTTGCTTTTGTAAGCATGGTAAATTATCTCATTCACAAAAACAAAGTTGTCGATTATGTTCTTTTCTTTCACAAAAGCTAATTGATCTAACTCAGTCAGGTCTGGCATTTGTGGCCCAAGTCCTTTGGTCAGCACTTTAGAACACAATCTTTGAAGGGCATGTATAAGGCTGATAGTGATAGGTCCGAATTCACTAGTTTTTTGCTCTTTGCTTTTGGATTCACTAGTTTTTTTGATCTTTTCTTTGTATAAGGCTAGTGTGATACGTGGTTGAGGGTAAATACTCCAGTTCCAATTCTATTTAGCAGTCAGAATTTCAACCTTCATTGATTCCCAAAACAATGAGTAGAATTCGATAGTGAATCCATCAGGTCCAGGTGCTTTATTGTCTGTCCAGTCATTGAGTGCCTCCTTAACCTCTTCATAGGTTATAATTCCGCTAATTGAGGCTTGCTTTGGTTTATATTTCTATAAATTGCTATTAGATCAATTAAATCCAATGATTGGCCTTGTTGCCCTAATAGATCAACAAAATATTCAAATAAAACCCTTACTTTTCCCATTGTGGTTTCTTACCTCCCTATCATAATAATTTAGTATTTCAATATTGTTATTCCTCCTTTTTCCTGTGGCAACTGTATGGAAATATGCAGTGTTTGTATTTCCTTGTTTGAGCCACTTACATGTTGAACTATGTTTCTATGTTTCAAGCTTTATTGTGCAAATTTCTCAATTCCTCTCTTTTGCAATAGTTCTCATTCTCTGTTTCCCTCTAGATAACAACATGTCTTCTTGACATTTGTCTAACCAGGACCGGGCACAGATTCTCAAGGACCCTAGTCTCATGTTCAAAAAGAGCCCCAAAATTTTTTTAAATCATAAAAAAAATGAAATAGAAAATTAATTTGTTTGTTACTTTTGCTATATCAAAAAAAGAAAACATATACTATCCAAATTTTCCTTATCTACTTCACTCCAAGTTTATCTCAACTTGTTTTCTAAGAAAAATATTAAGCGCTACTTGATGAGTGTTAAAAATTGCACTATTTTATTATCATATTTAATACATTTAATTTATATTTCATGATAAAAATAGGATTTTATATTATTAATATGGTTGCAGGCTTATGCTATACTAATTTATATTTTTATAACTATTTATTGCATTTTGGGCCCCTTTTTTTTATTTTTTCTTAACGTTTACTTATATATAATATAGGAAATATGTTATAAACGGATCCCTTCTAAATTCCGGACCTTAGACTCAGGTCTCATTGGACTAGGGGTACCCCCCCCCCCCCCCCCCAAAAAAAAAAAAACCAATCTTGAGCCACTTTTTAATTGAAGGACCTGAATCTATTATTCCAACTTCCACCTAATGTACATTTCTACTTTAACCTCTGGACAATTTATTACACCACTCTTCCCAAATTTTGAATATTAGCAATAGTGAGTTTCCCCCTTGGTTGGTTGCTTTAGGAATTGGGTCAAAGAAAACCCTTTCATTTGGCATTCCTTCATTAACTCATCCATTCCATTGCAGCAAGAACGAAGTCACACTGAAAAAAGAAGATGTGTAAGGACTGACACACATAGATTGCCAGCCCCTGTGGATGAGGAGTTTGTGTGTCGGTAAGATATGTTTGGCTACATTCGAGGCAAAAAGCCTGACTTTAGGTGGGAGTTTCATTTTCCACATGTTGCTCCATTCCACTTTGGTTGCTCCCAATTCACTGATTCTTTTGAAAGCCGATTTGAGAATGAAGAGTTTGTGAGCATTCTCTGGTTTCCAAGTTGGTAAGTCTGCTGAATTGAGAGTTAAATCTTGTAGGTAACCCCTTAGCTCCGTGAATTGTGCCTCTATCTGTGGTGACAGATTATGTCTGAATGTCATTCCTTATTCCTCTTTTTGGACAAATTTTGTGATGGTCTCTCTCAGCTACGAGCATACCTTTTTCCCAGTCCATGTACCATATTAGAGTTTCTTTTCCAGAGTTTGACTGATGAGAGTGGACACTCGAAAATTTTTGGCAGTCTTTAATGCCTCTGTTAGCATCGAAGAGGCGTGCCTAATGTTTCTTGGTACCAACATTGCTTGAAAATGATGAAAAAATAATACAGCCACCTCTCTGAATAGGTTGTCAGAGCGTGTAGCACTCTTCCATAACAACTTCATTAACAAGCATCATTAACCAAGGTTAAGTCTTTGAGTCCGAGCCCACCACTCTCTCTACTTAACATCATTATCGTCCAGTAGATGAGTGACAACTCCTTTCCAATTTCATCTTTCCATTTCCATAAGAAATTACTTCTAAGTTGGTCAATTTGCTCTGTGAACTAAACTGGCAGCTTTATGACAGACATCAGGTATATTAACTTACCCAAAATGGCTGCATTTAATAAGATTACCCTACCTTGTAGTGATAGTAAATTCTCCTTCCATGCCTCTACTATTCTCTGTATTTTCTCAATTAAAGGCATGAGCATGAATTGTGGGATCCCCCTCGTAGTGTAGTGATATCCCGAGATAATGTATTTGGAATTCTTGAATTCCACAACCCATTGTATCAGCCACTTGATTGATTCTTACTTGCTTAGACTTGTCAACAGGTCGGATCAGGTGCATGTTTGTCCCATACGAAATCTGACCCAAATTTTTCAGGTTTGACCCGACCCGAATACCATTAGCGATTTTTTCCAGAACCCGTGGGTAAAACCCTTGTAGAATTAGTGCCCTAGGCCAAATGTATTTGTGCTAGGAAATGGATTATGTATTAAGACATTACTATTTATTCAATAAAGGTTGTTTCTTATATATCTGTGTGTATGGGTCGAGAATGTATATCTTATATCAACCAAGAATGACACTTCGGGTTCACATCATCAGAATACGTGATTCTGATAGTAGAACTGTGAACCAACGAATGACATTCTAAATTGTCCCTAGTGATATGTAGGATGTTTATAGAGATAGACATACTTCAGGTAAGAAGCTACATATCCACACTAGTATATTCGCAGGCTGGATGATCATGTTCTGCTGATCATGGACATAGGGATGTCAAGTCTGGAATATAGGCACGTGTTAGAGAACACGTACTGGACTGACCACACTATGAGAATATGCATGGTATATGTCATTAGTGATTCTCATATGAATAGTGTGCTTGTTCCTATGACCTGAGGTCACCATGGATTCCTGTATGAGGAACTGCATACTTTAATATGATCTTACGTCATCCGTAATGGGATGATCATTAGGGTCATCATTATGTATGCACTGAATCATGACGAGGAATGTGAGTGACCAAGATGGGAATTGTTCCTCTCGTTAAGAGGGAGATATCTCTGGGCCCCCTGATGAACTAGGACTGAAGGAAATGCATGGCCATGCTCAAAAGTGATTAACATGTTTTGTTAATATCATTTTGTATTTACTCAGTCTAATTCTCGATCAGGAAAGAGACTTTGATGAAACTCAAGGATGACATATTATTGTGCCTTGTGATCAAGACATATATCGTAGAACAAAAGGAATAATCAAATGTCTATTCAGATGGGTTTATGATCGCTGATCATTTCATTTAACATGGGTAGTCATGACACCGGTCTAGAGGTTACTCATGACTTACGATCTTTGGAAGATCGTTGCCAGCGTTAAATGGAACCTACACGGTCACACACAGAACAATGTCTAGTCGGGAAGGAAATGCTCTTAAATGGTTATACATATGATGTATAAATAGGTGAAGGAGATAATCGATCATTGGATGATTGATATGAATGATTGTGCAAAAATCAGCACAGTTCCGTTGGCAACATAATAGTTCCGTTGCCAACAGAAACCAATATGTCGGCAGCTGAGTTTTCAGATTAGGAAACCCTATTCCGTTGGCAACGGAACAGGTCCGTTGGGAACGGAATACGCGCTGGAATTAGGTTTTTAGATATGGTAACTAAGCAATCCTTAGCCTCCCTCTCTATTATAAATAGAAGGACAACCCCCTCTATTAAAAGAATTACATAGCCTCCAGGCTGCCGTAATACAGAGAGAAAGAGAGAGCCTCCTGAAAGTGTTTCCGGACTCGTCTAGCTGAGTCCGGTTATTCCGACTATTCGAAGTTCGACATGGATACAAGTAGAGATCTCCTGCCTTGGAGATTAGCGAGCGATCAAGTTCTTCGTCCCTAAGAAGAGCAAGACGATTCTCAAGGTCGAGCTTCAGAAGCCAGGAAGGAGAAGGAAGCAAGACAGAAGTTCGTTCAGACCTACATCCGCTTCTCTCTCCCGGATCAGGAAGATCTGAGGTATAAATTTTAATAGCATAATCTCGTACCTTTATTTCCTTTACGATGATCCTAAGGAGGGTTAACCCGTAGGTTCCGCCGCGTATTTAACGTACATGGCTACGGGTTTTCCAACAGTGGCATCAGAGCGTTCGTTAAGGAAATAATCGTAGATTATTTTTAAAATTTAGTAAATTCAAGTACAATAAATTTTATTGTTTTGAAAATATTATTTCAAAACATCACGGAAATAGTTTCTAGAAATATAACATTGGATATTATGATTTTCTAGAGTTTCGAAAAAATAGTTTTTCGAAATCCGTGTTGGAAACGGAACTAAAACTAAAGTAAAAACGAATTGCCAGCACGTCTCCGTTGAGAACGGAATAGTCCCTTGAGAACGGATTAGTCCGTCGAGAACGGAATAATGCTGATTTTGCGAGAAACCCTAATTTTTGTTATACGTGGAATTTAAATATACAAATATGGTATGAGCTTTAGATCTGTGATTGTTCTGTGATGTAATCTTGTGTGTGAATGCTTGTAATTTTATTTAATATCTATGGCAACCAGTGAGTTGTCCAAAGTTGTAATTACGGCAACCTGTGAGTTGTCCAAACTTGTAAATTACCTTTTCTAGCAATAGGATAGTTGTTAGTATAGATATTATTTCAAGACTTCAAGGCAAGAGATCTTGGTGCAATCTTCGGAAGATGGCATTGGATCTTCGCACACACAACGAAGGGTTCGTTGAAGATTACTTCTGCAATCTAGAGATAGATCTAGAATTAGGAACCTCATGATCGCTCGTGAGGATTAGGCTCACACCATATTTAACTTAGTTTCTGTGATGTTTATATTTATAAATCTAAAACAAAATCCTTCAGAATGTTAAGTAAGGAAGTGCCCCCCATGTCACTGAAGCCCTCGGTACTTAGACAGTCTTCCATGTGGGTCATGCCAATGCTGAGCATATGGAGGATTGTCTTTGTAAAGGAGGGTATACGGGAAATGGCGTCCAGCATGGGTCATGCCAAAGTTGAGTGTGCTGGACTCTATTTCGCCGATAATCATACATGGTTAAACTTAACTGAGCAAGCAAGTCGGACTTGGGCTCAGGACATAAGATGGAATAATACACCGGGCATATGATGCTCATTCCATAAAAGGAAAGAGTTGTATATGATACAATTGGAAGTGTTCCTACCTAAATAGTTGTGTATTGAGGGTTGCGCCAAAGCGCACTTAATACTCAGTGAAATACGGATCTTGACTCACTATGACACCTCATCTAACTGAAGTTTCCGAATCAATACTATTGAAGGTGGTTGATTTGAAGAAAATAGTGGGAGTACAATATAAGAAACACCAAAACAAAACAACCCCAATGAATAAATTATAATGGCACTTTACATTTTAACATGTAGAATAATGACAAATAATCATAATTCAACTAGGTTGAATTTGCGATCTATCCTTGAGAAGGATAAGCTCAATGGGTCTGACTTCCTTGACTGGTTTAGAAACCTGAGAATTGTTCTCAAGGCTGACAATAAACTGTATGTCATAGAAGAGGCTTACCCAGAGGAACCAGAATAGCGAGCCGCAAGGGCTGCCCGAGATGCGTATGCTAAATACGTCAAAGACGACACAGAGATAGCTTGTCTCATGCTAGCGACCATGACCTCCGATCTTCAGAAGCAACTGGAGGACATGGGTGCTTTCGATATGATCGTAACTCTCATGGAAATGTTCCAAGAGCAGGCTAGAGTTGAGCGCTACAAAGCGACCGTCTCTTTGACTGATACGAAGATGGTTGAAGGTTCATCTGTGAGTGCTCATGTACTCAAGATGAAGAGCTATCTTGATGAATTGGAGAGGTTTTGTTCAGCTATACCCAGAGAATTGGTTGTTGACATAATTCTCGGGTCGTTGCCTCCTAGTTTTAAGCAATTCATCATGAACTATAATATGCATCAGATGGAGAAATCCATCACCGAGTTGCATGGGATGCTTAAGAACGCACAGGAGGACATGAAGACGAATGTTGTCAAAGACGTCTTAATGGTTCACAAGAAGAAGGGTAAGAAGACCGGGAACAAGAGCAAGGGTAAAGGCAAGGTGTTGTGTAAACCTAAGATCAAGAAAGACAAGGAGGGAGTTTGCTTCCATTGCAACAAGGTTGGCCATTGGAAGAGAAATTGCAAACTCTATCAGGACGAAATCAAGAAGGGTAGTGTGACTACCGCTTCAGGTATTTTTGTTATTGAAACTAATTCACTTACTCCTAAATCTTGGGTATTGGATACCGGATGTGGTACTCACATTTGTAATGATGTGGAGGGACTACAAAGGAGTAGAAGATTAGCTAAGGGCGAAGTCGACCTGCGTGTGGGAAATGGAGCAAGAGTTGCTGCATTAGCCGTAGGAACTTATTTATTGACTTTACCTAGTGGACTTGTATTAGTACTTAATAATTGTTATTTTGTACCTGCTATGAGCAGAAATATTATTTCTATTTCTAGTCTAGCTTTGGATGGTTATAAATTTGTTATTGAGAATAATAATTGTTCCATCTTAAAGTATAATCTATTCTATGGAAATGTTCTATTAGAAAGAGGAGAAAGAGAATTATAAGTCCATATATAACATTAACACTAAACGATTTAAACCGAATGACTCAAATACGACATACCTCTGGCACTGTCGCTTAGGCCATATAAATGAGAAACACATTTCTGAACTCCACTCTCATGGACTTTTAGACTCATTTGATTTGGAATCATTTGAGACGTGCGAGTCTTGTTTACTTGGCAATATGACTAAGAAACCCTTCACAAAAGTTGGTGAAAGGGTCAATGACTTATCAGAACTCATACATATAGATGTATGTGGACCAATGAGTACGCCGGCTAGAGGTGGGTATCGGCACTTCATAACTTTCACGGACGACTTCAGTAGATATGGTTATGTCTACCTGATGAAGCACAAGTCTGAATCTTTTGAAGTGTTCAAAGAATTTAAGAATGAAGTACAAAATCAACTTGGCAAGAAGATTAAAGCACTTCGATCTGATCAAGGAGGCGAATATCTAAGTCAGGAATTTGAGGATCATCTCAAGTACTTAAGGATTCTTTTAACAGCTATCCAGTGACTTTCACCTGGATTAGACTGAAATCGGCTTGTTGCGCTCAATGAGTATGACACATCTGGTCTAGTACATATCATGACATACATGATAGATCCTATAGCCGAAGCATATGGGATCTTATTCATGCGTCTTTGTTCCTGCTCACTTGTAGGACACTGTGTCTTACTAAGAGAAACGCCATGTGACAAGGGCAAATTTCCTTTCTTGGATTCTTGCATTATGAACCGTTTCATGACCTTGTCTATGTATGTACTTTGACTCAGACCTATAAGCCTTCTAGATCTATCTCTATAGATCCTGATTCCTAGCACGTAGGAGGCTTCCCCTTGGTCTTTCATTGAGAAATTATCTCCCAACCATTTCTTGACGTTCAATAATGTTGGGACGTTATTTCCCATGAGTAATATGTCATCTACGTAAAGCACCAGGAATACTACCGTGCTCCCACTGAACTTCATGTAAACACACGGTTCACCTTCACTTTTGGTAAAACCAAAACTTTTGATGACTTCATCAAAACGAAGGTTCCAGCTTCGAGACGCTTGCTTCAATCCTTAGATGGATTTCTGAAGCTTGCAAACCTTACTAGAATTCTTACGATCGACAAAGCCCTCGGATTGCATCATATGCACGTCCTCGGTCCAATTCCGTTTAGGAAAGCTGTTTTGACATCCATTTGTCATATTTTATAGTCATAATATGCTGCTATGGCTAATAGAATTCTGATGGATTTAAGCATAGCTACAGGTGAGAAAGTTTCGTCATAGTCAATACCATGAACTTGTTTGAAACCTTTCGCCACAAGCCTTGCTTTGTAGGTTTGTACCTTTCCATCCACGTCAGTCTTCTTCTTGAAGACCCACTTGCATCCGATGGTCTTCAAGCCTTCGGATGAGTCAATCAAATTTCAAACTTGATTGTCCTCCATGGATTGCATCTCGGCTCTCATGGCCTCTAACCATTTCTGAGAGTCAGGACTCTTCATAGCATCTTGGTAGGACGTGGGTTCATCATCTATGAATGTCACATCATCATCATTAGACACGAGAAATCTGTATCTCTCCTGTTCATGACGAATCATACTAGATCTACGTTGAGTCTCTTGTGTTTCAAGCTCCTCAACTCTTTGAGAGCTTGTTTGGTCTTCCGTCACAGGTTCTGTAACTGTAGGTGAGTCTCGAATTTCTTCGAGTTGTACTTTACTCCCACTGCTTCTCATAGAGACAAACTCTCTTTCCAAGAAGGATCCATTGCGAGCAACAAACACTTTGTTCTCCGATGGGTGGTTAAAGTAGTATCCTTTAGTTTCCTTAGGATATCCCACCAACAGGCACTTATCAGATTTGGGTCCGAGTTTATCGGAAAACTGACGTTTGACATAAGTCTCACATCCCCAAATTTTAAGAAAAGACAACTTGGGGTTTTTCCCCGTCCATATCTCATATGGCGTCTTTTGAACCGCTTTGGATGGAATCCTGTTCAGTATGAATGCGGCAGTCTCAAGAGCGTAACCCCAGAAAGAAATCGAAAGACTCGTTTGACTCGTCATCGATCGAACCATATCCAATAAGGTTCGATTCCTCCTTTCGGACACTCCATTCCACTGAGGAGTTCCTGGAGGAGTCAGTTGTGAAACTACTCCACCCGGCAAGATTTTTCGAAAAGAATATACTAAATTTTTCAAACGCAAGGACCTGTTCCTAGTCTATGGAGGTATGGAAGACGAGCTCGTTGTAAAGGGTTACACCGACGCAAGCTTCCAGACAGACTTAGATGACTTTAGATCGCAATCAGGTTATTTATTTTGCCTAAATGGAGGCGCAGTGACATGGAAGAGTTCCAAGCAATGTACTGTAGCAGATTCTTCAACGGAAGCAGAGTATATAGCCGCTACAGAAGCGGCTAAAGAAGCTGTTTGGATAAAGAATTTTTTGGAGGAGCTAAGAGTAGTTCTGAGCATCTCGCAACCAATGGATCTATATTGTGACAACAATGGAGTGATCGCACAAGCAAAGGAACCGACATCTCACCAAAAGTCCAAGCACATACTGCGACGCTTCCATCTAATCAGAGAGATCATACAAAGGGATGATGTTAAAATGTGTATAATGCCATCGGACGACAATGTCGCCGTTCCATTAACTAAACCACTCCCGCAAGCGAAGCATGAGGGTCATGTTAGGTCTATGAGCATAAGATGCTTAGAGTTGGCCTAGTGCAAGTGGGAGACTGTAGGATTAGTGCCCTAGGCCAAATGTATTTGTGCTAGGAAATGGATTATGTATAAAGACATTACTATTTATTCAATAAAGGCTGTTTCTTATATATCTGTGTGTATGGGTTAAGAATGTATATCTTATTGTTATCATTTTAAAATATTTCTCCACAATCTTTTTTTGCACCTAAAACTCATGTTTCATGCGTTTGTTTGCTCGTTTCATCCAAAAAAAACTCAGATAGACTTTTCGTAAAGAATGATTGTAAATAATAAATTATTCAATTACAAACAAAAATTTATGTTTATTTTAAAATATTTCTCCACAATCTTTATTTGAAAGGAAAACTCATGTTTCAAGCATTTGCTTGCTCGTTTCGTGTAATAAAAACTCGGCTAGATTCTTCATAAAGAATATACTAAATTATTCAAATGAAACCAAAAATTTGTTTTCATTTTAAAATATTTCTCCACAATCATTGTTTGCAACGAAAACTTATGTTTCAAGCTTTGGCGCGTTCGTTTCATGTAATAAAAACTCGGGTAGATTTTTCATAAAGAATATACTAAATTATTCAATCACAAACCAAAATTTGTGTTAATTTTAAAATATTTCTCCACAATCTTTCTTTGCACCAAAAACTCATATAAACACAAATTTTTGTTTGTATTTGAATAATTTAGTATTTACTATCATTCTTTATGAAAAATCTACCCAAGTTATTTTTGGATGAAACGAGCAAACAAACGCATGAAACATGAGTTATAGGTGCAAAAAAAGATTGTGGAGAAATATTTTAAAATGAAAACAAATTTTGGTTTGCGTTCGAATAATTTAGTATTTACTATCATTCTTTACAAAAAATCTATCCGTGTTAATTTTTATATAAGGAGCGAACAAACGAATTAAACATGAGTTTTTGGTGCAAAGCAAGATTGTGGAGAAATATTTTAAAATGATAACAAATTTTAGTTTGCGTTTGAAAAATTTAGTATATTCTTTCCGAAAAATCTTGCTGAGTTTTTATTGCATGAAACGAGCGAACAAACGCATGAAACATGAGTTTGAGGAGCAAACAAAGATTGTGGAGGAATATTTTAAAATGAAAACAAATTTTGGTTTGCGTTTGAATAATTTAGTATATTCTTTATGAAAAATCTAGAATCGTTATTATTACATGAAAGGAGCAAGCAAATGCTTCAGACATGAGTTTTCGGTGGAAACAAATATAGTGGAGAAATATTTTAAAATAAACACAAATTTTGGTTTGCATTTGAATAATTTAGTATGCAATATCATTCTTTACGAAAAATCTATACGTGTTATTTTTTTATATAACAACAAACGAATGAAACATTAGTTTTAGGTGCAAACAAAGATTGTGGAGAAAATTTTTTAAATTGACACAAATTTTGGTTTGTGTTTGTATAATTTAGTATTACTATCATTATTTACGAAAAATATATCCGAGTTTTTTTGGGATGAAACGAGCAAACAAACGCATGAAACATGAGTTTTAGATGCAAAAAAAGATTGTGGAGAAATACTTTAAAATGAAGACAAATTTTGGTTTGTTTTTGAATAATTTAGTTTATTCTTTATGAAAAATCTAGGAGAGTTATTATTACAAGAAAGGAGCAAGCAAACGCTTCAAACATGAGTTTTCGTTGGAAACAAATATAGATGAGAAATATTTTAAAATAAACACAAATTTTGGTTTGCATTTGAATAATTTAGTATTCACTATCATTCTTTACGAAAAATCTAGCCATGTTATTTTTTTATATAACAACAAACGAATGAAACATTAGTTTTGGGTGCAAACAAAGATTGTGGAGAAATATTTTAAAATGAACACAAATTTTGATTTGTGTTTGAATAATTTAGTATTACTATCATTCTTTATGAAAAATCTACCCAAGTTATTTTTGGATGAAACGAGCAAACAAACGCATGAAACATGAGTTATAGGTGCAAAAAAAGATTGTGGAGAAATATTTTAAAATGAAAACAAATTTTGGTTTGCGTTTGAATAATTTAGTATTTACTATCATTCTTTACAAAAAATCTATCCGTGTTAATTTTTATATAAGAGGCGAACAAACGAATTAAACATGAGTTTTTGGTGCAAAGAAAGATTGTGGAGAAATATTTTAAAATGATAACAAATTTTAGTTTGCGTTTGAAAAATTTAGTATATTCTTTCCGAAAAATCTTGCCGAGTTTTTATTGCATGAAACGAGCGAACAAACGCATGAAACATAAGTTTGAGGAGCAAACAAAGATTGTGGAGGAATATTTTAAAATGAAAACAAATTTTGGTTTGCGTTTGAATAATTTAGTATATTCTTTATGAAAAATCTAGAATCGTTATTATTACATGAAAGGAGCAAGCAAATGCTTCAAACATGAGTTTTCGGTGGAAACAAATATAGTGGAGAAATATTTTAAAATAAACACAAATTTTGGTTTGCATTTGAATAATTTAGTATGCAATATCATTCTTTACGAAAAATCTATCCGTGTTATTTTTTTATATAACAACAAACGAATGAAACATTAGTTTTAGGTGCAAACAAAGATTGTGGAGAAAATTTTTTAAATTAACACAAATTTTAGTTTGTGTTTGTATAATTTAGTATTACTATCATTCTTTACGAAAAATATATCCGAGTTTTTTTGGGATGAAACGAGCAAACAAACGCATGAAACATGAGTTTTAGATGCAAAAAAAGATTGTGCAGAAATATTTTAAAATGAAGACAAATTTTGGTTTGTTTTTGAATAATTTAGTTTATTCTTTATGAAAAATCTAGGATAGTTATTATTACAAGAAAGGAGCAAGCAAACACTTCAAACATGAGTTTTCGTTGGAAACAAATATAGATGAGAAATATTTTAAAATAAACACAAATTTTGGTTTGCATTTGAATAATTTAGTATTCACTATCATTCTTTACGAAAAATCTAGCCGTGTTATTTTTTTATATAACAACAAACGAATGAAACATTAGTTTTAAGTGCAAACAAAGATTGTGGAGAAAAATTTTAAAATTAACACAAATTGTAGTTTGTGTTTGTATAATTTAGTATTATTATCATTCTTTACGAAAAATATATCCGAGTTCTTTTGGGGTGAAACGAGCAAACAAATGCATGAAACATAAGTTTTAGATGCAAAAAAAGATTGTGGAGAAATATTTTAAAATGAAGACAAATTTTGGTTTGTTTTTGAATAATTTAGTTTATTCTTTATGAAAAATCTAGGATAGTTATTATTACAAGAAAGGAGCAAGCAAACGCTTCAAACATGAGTTTTCGTTGGAAACAAATATAGATGAGAAATATTTTAAAATAAACACAAATTTTGGTTTGAATTTGAATAATTTAGTATGCAATATCATTCTTTACGAAAAATCTATCCGTGTTATTTTTTTATATAACAACAAACGAATGAAACATTAGTTTTAGGTGCAAACAAAGATTGTGGAGAAAAATTTTAAAATTAACACAAATTTTAGTTTGTGTTTGTATAATTTAGTATTACTATCATTCTTTACGAAAAATATATCCGAGTTTTTTTGGGATGAAACGAGCAAACAAACGCATAAAACATGAGTTTTAGATGCAAAAAAAGATTGTGGAGAAATATTTTAAAATGAAGACAAATTTTGGTTTGTTTTTGAATAATTTAGTTTATTCTTTATGAAAAATCTAGGATAGTTATTATTACAAGAAAGGAGCAAGCAAACGCTTCAAACATGAGTTTTCGTTGGAAACAAATAGAGATGAGAAATATTTTAAAATAAACACAAATTTTGGTTTGCATTTGAATAATTTAGTATTCACTATCATTCTTTACGAAAAATCTAGCCGTGTTATTTTTTTATATAACAACAAACGAATGAAACATTAGTTTTGGGTGCAAACAAAGATTGTGGAGAAATATTTTAAAATGAACACAAATTTTGATTTGTGTTTGAATAATTTAGTATTACTATCATTCTTTACGAAAAATATATCCGAGTATTTTTGGGACGAAACGAGCGAACAAACGCATGAATCATGAGTTTTAGATGCAAAAAAAGATTGTGGAGAAATATTTTAAAATGAAGACAAATTTTGGTTTGTTTTTGAATAATTTAGTTTATTCTTTATGAAAAATCTAGCCGATTTTTTATTGCATGAAAGGAGCGAACAAATGTATGAAACATGAGTTTGAGGTGCAAACAAAGTTGTGGAGAAATATTTTAAAATGAAAACAAATTTTGGTTTGCGTTTGAATAATTTAGTTTCTTCTTTATGAAAAATCTAGCCGATTTTTTATTGCATCAAAGGAGCGAACAAATGCATGAAATATGAGTTTGAGGTGCAAACAAATATTGTGGAGAAATATTTTAAAATGAAAACAAATTTTGGTTTGCGTTTGAATAATTTAGTTTCTTCTTTATGAAAAATCTAGCCGAGTTTTTATTACATGAAACGAGCAAGCAAACGCTTGGGACAAGAGTTTTCGTTTCAAACAATGATTGTGGAGAATTATTTTAAAATGAACACAAATTTTGGTGTGAGTTTAGATAATTTAGTATTACTATCATTCTTTACGAAAAATATATCCGAGTTTTTTTGGGATGAAACGAGCAAACAAACGCATGAAACATGAGTTTTAGATGCAAAAAAAGATTGTGGAGAAATATTTTAAAATGAAGACAAATTTTGGTTTGTTTTTGAATAATTTAGTTTATTCTCTATGAAAAATCTAGCCGATTTTTTATTGCATGAAAGGAGCGAACAAATGTACGAAACATGAGTTTGAGGTGCAAACAAAGATTGTGGAGAAATATTTTAAAATAAACACAAATTTTTGTTTGTATTTGAATAATTTAGTATTTACTATCATTCTTTATGAAAAATCTACCCAAGTTATTTTTGGATGAAACGAGCAAACAAATGCATGAAACATGAGTTATAGGTGCAAAAAAAGATTGTGGAGAAATATTTTAAAATGAAAACAAATTTTGGTTTGCGTTTGAATAATTTAGTATTTACTATCATTCTTTACAAAAAATCTATCCGTGTTAATTTTTATATAAGAGGCGAACAAACGAATTAAACATGAGTTTTTGGTGCAAAGAAAGATTGTGGAGAAATATTTTAAAATGATAACAAATTTTAGTTTGCGTTTGAAAAATTTAGTATATTCTTTCCGAAAAATCTTGCCGAGTTTTTATTGCATGAAACGAGCGAACAAACGCATGAAACATGAGTTTGAGGAGCAAACAAAGATTGTGGAGGAATATTTTAAAATGAAAACAAATTTTGGTTTGCGTTTGAATAATTTAGTATATTCTTTATGAAAAATCTAGAATCGTTATTATTACATGAAAGGAGCAAGCAAATGCTTCAAACATGAGTTTTCGGTGGAAACAAATATAGTGGAGAAATATTTTAAAATAAACACAAATTTTGGTTTGCATTTGAATAATTTAGTATGCAATATCATTCTTTACGAAAAATCTATCCGTGTTATTTTTTTATATAACAACAAACGAATGAAACATTAGTTTTAAGTGCAAACAAAGATTGTGGAGAAAAATTTTAAAATTAACACAAATTGTAGTTTGTGTTTGTATAATTTAGTATTATTATCATTCTTTACGAAAAATATATCCGAGTTCTTTTGGGGTGAAACGAGCAAACAAATGCATGAAACATAAGTTTTAGATGCAAAAAAAGATTGTGGAGAAATATTTTAAAATGAAGACAAATTTTGGTTTGTTTTTGAATAATTTAGTTTATTCTTTATGAAAAATCTAGGATAGTTATTATTACAAGAAAGGAGCAAGCAAACGCTTCAAACATGAGTTTTCGTTGGAAACAAATATAGATGAGAAATATTTTTAAATAAACACAAATTTTGGTTTGAATTTGAATAATTTAGTATGCAATATCATTCTTTACGAAAAATCTATCCGTGTTATTTTTTTATATAACAACAAACGAATGAAACATTAGTTTTAGGTGCAAACAAATATTGTGGAGAAAAATTTTAAAATTAACACAAATTTTAGTTTGTGTTTGTATAATTTAGTATTACTATCATTCTTTACGAAAAATATATCCGAGTTTTTTTGGGATGAAACGAGCAAACAAACGCATAAAACATGAGTTTTAGATGCAAAAAAAGATTGTGGAGAAATATTTTAAAATGAAGACAAATTTTGGTTTGTTTTTGAATAATTTAGTTTATTCTTTATGAAAAATCTAGGATAGTTATTATTACAAGAAAGGAGCAAGCAAACGCTTCAAACATGAGTTTTCGTTGGAAACAAATAGAGATGAGAAATATTTTAAAATAAACACAAATTTTGGTTTGCATTTGAATAATTTAGTATTCACTATCATTCTTTACGAAAAATCTAGCCGTGTTATTTTTTTATATAACAACAAACGAATGAAACATTAGTTTTGGGTGCAAACAAAGATTGTGGAGAAATATTTTAAAATGAACACAAATTTTGATTTGTGTTTGAATAATTTAGTATTACTATCATTCTTTACGAAAAATATATCCGAGTATTTTTGGGACGAAACGAGCGAACAAACGCATGAAACATGAGTTTTAGATGCAAAAAAAGATTGTGGAGAAATATTTTAAAATGAAGACAAATTTTGGTTTGTTTTTGAATAATTTAGTTTATTCTTTATGAAAAATCTAGCCGATTTTTTATTGCATGAAAGGAGCGAACAAATGTATGAAACATGAGTTTGAGGTGCAAACAAAGTTGTGGAGAAATATTTTAAAATGAAAACAAATTTTGGTTTGCGTTTGAATAATTTAGTTTCTTCTTTATGAAAAATCTAGCCGATTTTTTATTGCATCAAAGGAGCGAACAAATGCATGAAATATGAGCTTGAGGTGCAAACAAATATTGTGGAGAAATATTTTAAAATGAAAACAAATTTTGGTTTGCGTTTGAATAATTTAGTTTCTTCTTTATGAAAAATCTAGCCGAGTTTTTATTACATGAAACGAGCAAGCAAACGCTTGGGACAAGAGTTTTCGTTTCAAACAATGATTGTGGAGAATTATTTTAAAATGAACACAAATTTTGGTGTGAGTTTGGATAATTTAGTATTACTATCATTCTTTACGAAAAATATATCCGAATTTTTTTGGGATGAAACGAGCAAACAAACGCATGAAACATGAGTTTTAGATGCAAAAAAAGATTGTGGAGAAATATTTTAAAATGAAGACAAATTTTGGTTTGTTTTTGAATAATTTAGTTTATTCTCTATGAAAAATCTAGCCGAGTTTTTATTACATGAAACGAGCAAGCAAATGCTTGAAACATGAGTATTCGTTGCAAACAAAGATTGTGGAGAAATATTTTAAAATAAACACAAATTTTTGTTTGTATTTGAATAATTTAGTATTTACTATCATTCTTTATGAAAAATCTACCCAAGTTATTTTTGGATGAAACGAGCAAACAAACGCATGAAACATGAGTTATAGGTGCAAAAAAAGATTGTGGAGAAATATTTTAAAATGAAAACAAATTTTGGTTTGCGTTTGAATAATTTAGTATTAACTATCATTCTTTACAAAAAATCTATCCGTGTTAATTTTTATATAAGAGGCGAACAAACGAATTAAACATGAGTTTTTGGTGCAAAGAAAGATTGTGGAGAAATATTTTAAAATGATAACAAATTTTAGTTTGCGTTTGAAAATTTTAGTATATTCTTTCCGAAAAATCTTGCCGAGTTTTTATTGCATGAAACGAGCGAACAAACGCATGAAACATGAGTTTGAGGAGCAAACAAAGATTGTGGAGGAATATTTTAAAATGAAAACAAATTTTGGTTTGCGTTTGAATAATTTAGTATATTCTTTATGAAAAATCTAGAATAGTTATTATTACATGAAAGGAGCAAGCAAATGCTTCAAACATGAGTTTTCGGTGGAAACAAATATAGTGGAGAAATATTTTAAAATAAACACAAATTTTGGTTTGCATTTGAATAATTTAGTATGCAATATCATTCTTTACGAAAAATCTATCCGTGTTATTTTTTTATATAACAACAAACGAATGAAACATTAGTTTTAGGTGCAAACAAAGATTGTGGAGAAAATTTTTAAAATTAACACAAATTTTAGTTTGTGTCTGTATAATTTAGTATTACTATCATTCTTTACGAAAAATATATCCGAGTTTTTTTGGGATGAAACGAGCAAACAAACGCATGAAACATGAGTTTTAGATGCAAAAAAAGATTGTGGAGAAATATTTTAAAATGAAGACAAATTTTGGTTTGTTTTTGAATAATTTAGTTTATTCTTTATGAAAAATCTAGGATAGTTATTATTACAAGAAAGGAGCAAGCAAACGCTTCAAACATGAGTTTTCGTTGGAAACAAATATAGATGAGAAATATTTTAAAATAAACACAAATTTTGGTTTGCATTTGAATAATTTAGTATTCACTATCATTCTTTACGAAAAATCTAGCCGTGTTATTTTTTTATATAACAACAAACGAATGAAACATTAGTTTTGGGTGCAAACAAAGATTGTGGAGAAATATTTTAAAATGAACACAAATTTTGATTTGTGTTTGAATAATTTAGTATTACTATCATTCTTTACGAAAAATATATCCGAGTATTTTTGGGACGAAACGAGCGAACAAACGCATGAAACATGAGTTTTAGATGCAAAAAAAGATTGTGGAGAAATATTTTAAAATGAAGACAAATTTTGGTTTGTTTTTGAATAATTTAGTTTATTCTTTATGAAAAATCTAGCCGATTTTTTATTGCATGAAAGGAGCGAACAAATGTATGAAACATGAGTTTGAGGTGCAAACAAAGTAGTGGAGAAATATTTTAAAATGAAAACAAATTTTGGTTTGCGTTTGAATAATTTAGTTTCTTCTTTATGAAAAATCTAGCCGATTTTTTATTGCATGAAAGGAGCGAACAAATGCATGAAATATGAGTTTGAGGTTCAAACAAATATTGTGGAGAAATATTTTAAAATGAAAACAAATTTTGGTTTGCGTTTGAATAATTTAGTTTCTTCTTTATGAAAAATCTAGCCGAGTTTTTATTACATGAAACGAGCAAGCAAACGCTTGGGACAAGAGTTTTCGTTTCAAACAATGATTGTGGAGAAATATTTTAAAATGAACACAAATTTTGGTGTGAGTTTGGATAATTTAGTATTACTATCATTCTTTACGAAAAATATATCCGAGTTTTTTTGGGATGAAACGAGCAAACAAACGCATGAAACATGAGTTTTAGATGCAAAAAAATATTGTGGAGAAATATTTTAAAATGAAGACAAGTTTTGGTTTGTTTTTGAATAATTTAGTTTATTCTCTATGAAAAATCTAGCCGAGTTTTTATTACATGAAACGAGCAAGCAAATGCTTGAAACATGAGTATTCGTTGCAAACAAAGATTGTGGAGAAATATTTTAAAATAAACACAAATTTTTGTTTGTATTTGAATAATTTAGTATTTACTATCATTCTTTATGAAAAATCTACCCAAGTTATTTTTGGATGAAACGAGCAAACAAACGCATGAAACATGAGTTATAGGTGCAAAAAAAGATTGTGGAGAAATATTTTAAAATGAAAACAAATTTTGGTTTGCGTTTGAATAATTTAGTATTTACTATCATTCTTTACAAAAAATCTATCCGTGTTAATTTTTATATAAGAGGCGAACAAACGAATTAAACATAAGTTTTTGGTGCAAAGAAAGATTGTGGAGAAATATTTTAAAATGATAACAAATTTTAGTTTGCGTTTGAAAAATTTAGTATATTCTTTCCGAAAAATCTTGCCGAGTTTTTATTGCATGAAACGAGCGAACAAACGCATGAAACATGAGTTTGAGGGGCAAACAAAGATTGTGGAGGAATATTTTAAAATGAAAACAAATTTTGGTTCGCGTTTGAATAATTTAGTATATTCTTTATGAAAAATCTAGAATCGTTATTATTACATGAAAGGAGCAAGCAAATGCTTCAGACATGAGTTTTCGGTGGAAACAAATATAGTGGAGAAATATTTTAAAATAAACACAAATTTTGGTTTGCATTTGAATAATTTAGTATGCAATATCATTCTTTACGAAAAATCTATCCGTGTTATTTTTTTATATAACAACAAACGAATGAAACATTAGTTTTAGGTGCAAACAAAGATTGTGGAGAAAATTTTTTAAATTGACACAAATTTTGGTTTGTGTTTGTATAATTTAGTATTACTATCATTCTTTACGAAAAATATATCCGAGTTTTTTTGGGATGAAACGAGCAAACAAACGCATGAAACATGAGTTTTAGATGCAAAAAAAGATTGTGGAGAAATACTTTAAAATGAAGACAAATTTTGGTTTGTTTTTGAATAATTTAGTTTATTCTTTATGAAAAATCTAGGATAGTTATTATTACAAGAAAGGAGCAAGCAAACGCTTCAAACATGAGTTTTCGTTGGAAACAAATAGAGATGAGAAATATTTTAAAATAAACACAAATTTTGGTTTGCATTTGAATAATTTAGTATTCACTATCATTCTTTACGAAAAATCTAGCCGTGTTATTTTTTTATATAACAACAAACGAATGAAACATTAGTTTTGGGTGCAAACAAAGATTGTGGAGAAATATTTTAAAATGAACACAAATTTTGATTTGTGTTTGAATAATTTAGTATTACTATCATTCTTTACGAAAAATATATCCGAGTATTTTTGGGACGAAACGAGCGAACAAACGCATGAAACATGAGTTTTAGATGCAAAAAAAGATTGTGGAGAAATATTTTAAAATGAAGACAAATTTTGGTTTGTTTTTGAATAATTTAGTTTATTCTTTATGAAAAATCTAGCCGATTTTTTATTGCATGAAAGGAGCGAACAAATGTATGAAACATGAGTTTGAGGTGCAAACAAAGTTGTGGAGAAATATTTTAAAATGAAAACAAATTTTGGTTTGCGTTTGAATAATTTAGTTTCTTCTTTATGAAAAATCTTGCCGATTTTTTTTTGCATGAAAGGAGCGAACAAATGCATGAAATATGAGTTTGAGGTGCAAACAAATATTGTGGAGAAATATTTTAAAATGAAAACAAATTTTGGTTTGCGTTTGAATAATTTAGTTTCTTCTTTATGAAAAATCTAGCCGAGTTTTTATTACATGAAACGAGCAAGCAAACGCTTGGGACAAGAGTTTTCGTTTCAAACAATGATTGTGGAGAAATATTTTAAAATGAACACAAATTTTGGTGTGAGTTTGGATAATTTAGTATTACTATCATTCTTTACGAAAAATATATCCGAGTTTTTTTGGGATGAAACGAGCAAACAAACGCATGAAACATGAGTTTTAGATGCAAAAAAATATTGTGGAGAAATATTTTAAAATGAAGACAAATTTTGGTTTGTTTTTGAATAATTTAGTTTATTCTCTATGAAAAATCTAGCCGAGTTTTTATTACATGAAACGAGCAAGCAAATGCTTGAAACATGAGTATTCGTTGCAAACAAAGATTGTGGAGAAATATTTTAAAATAAACACAAATTTTTGTTTGTATTTGAATAATTTAGTATTTACTATCATTCTTTATGAAAAATCTACCCAAGTTATTTTTGGATGAAACGAGCAAACATACGCAAGAAACATGAGTTATAGGTGCAAAAAAAGATTGTGGAGAAATATTTTAAAATGAAAACAAATTTTGGTTTGCGTTTGAATAATTTAGTATTTACTATCATTCTTTACAAAAAATCTATCCGTGTTAATTTTTATATAAGAGGCGAACAAACGAATTAAACATGAGTTTTTGGTGCAAAGAAAGATTGTGGAGAAATATTTTAAAATGATAACAAATTTTAGTTTGCGTTTGAAAAATTTAGTATATTCTTTCCGAAAAATCTTGCTGAGTTTTTATTGCATGAAACGAGCGAACAAACGCATGAAACATGAGTTTGAGGAGCAAACAAAGATTGTGGAGGAATATTTTAAAATGAAAACAAATTTTGGTTTGCGTTTGAATAATTTAGTATATTCTTTATGAAAAATCTAGAATCGTTATTATTACATGAAAGGAGCAAGCAAATGCTTCAGACATGAGTTTTCGGTTGAAACAAATATAGTGGAGAAATATTTTAAAATAAACACAAATTTTGGTTTGCATTTGAATAATTTAGTATGCAATATCATTCTTTACGAAAAATCTATCCGTGTTATTTTTTTATATAACAACAAACGAATGAAACATTAGTTTTAGGTGCAAACAAAGATTGTGGAGAAAATTTTTTAAATTGACACAAATTTTGGTTGGTGTTTGTATAATTTAGTATTACTATCATTCTTTACGAAAAATATATCCGAGTTTTTTTGGGATGAAACGAGCAAACAAACGCATGAAACATGAGTTTTAGATGCAAAAAAAGATTGTGGAGAAATACTTTAAAATGAAGACAAATTTTGGTTTGTTTTTGAATAATTTAGTTTATTCTTTACGAAAAATCTAGGATAGTTTTTATTACAAGAAAGGAGCAAGCAAACGCTTCAAACATGAGTTTTCGTTGGAAACAAATATAGATGAGATATATTTTAAAATAAACACAAATTTTGGTTTGCATTTGAATAATTTAGTATTCACTATCATTCTTTACGAAAAATCTAGCCGTGTTATTTTTTTATATAACAACAAACGAATGAAACATTAGTTTTTGGTGCAAACAAAGATTGTGGAGAAATATTTTAAAATGAACACAAATTTTGATTTGTGTTTGAATAATTTAGTATTACTATCATTCTTTACGAAAAATATATCCGAGTATTTTTGGGACGAAACGAGCGAACAAACGCATGAAACATGAGTTTTAGATGCAAAAAAAGATTGTGGAGAAATATTTTAAAATGAAGACAAATTTTGGTTTGTTTTTGAATAATTTAGTTTATTCTTTATGAAAAATCTAGCTGATTTTTTATTGCATGAAAGGAGCGAACAAATGTACGAAACATGAGTTTGAGGTGCAAACAAAGTAGTGGAGAAATATTTTAAAATGAAAACAAATTTTGGTTTGCGTTTGAATAATTTAGTTTCTTCTTTATGAAAAATCTAGAATCGTTATTATTACATGAAAGGAGCAAGCAAGTGCTTCAAACATGAGTTTTCGGTGGAAACAAATATAGTGGAGAAATATTTTAAAATAAACACAAATTTTGGTTTGCATTTGAATAATTTAGTATGCAATATCATTCTTTACGAAAAATCTATCCGTGTTATTTTTTTATATAACAACAAACGAATGAAACATTAGTTTTAGGTGCAAACAAAAATTGTGGAGAAAAATTTTAAAATTAACACAAATTTTAGTTTGTGTTTGTATAATTTAGTATTACTATCATTCTTTACGAAAAATATATCCGAGTTTTTTTGGGATGAAACGAGCAAACAAACGCATAAAACATGAGTTTTAGATGCAAAAAAAGATTGTGGAGAAATACTTTAAAATGAAGACAAATTTTGGTTTGTTTTTGAATAATTTAGTTTATTCTTTATGAAAAATCTAGGATAGTTATTATTACAAGAAAGGAGCAAGCAAACGCTTCAAACATGAGTTTTCGTTGGAAACAAATATAGATGAGAAACATTTTAAAATAAACACAAATTTTGGTTTGCATTTGAATAATTTAGTATTCACTATCATTCTTTACGAAAAATCTAGCCGTGTTATTTTTTTATATAACAACAAACGAATGAAACATTAGTTTTGGGTGCAAACAAAGATTGTGGAGAAATATTTTAAAATGAACACAAATTTTGATTTGTGTTTGAATAATTTAGTATTACTATCATTCTTTACGAAAAATATATCCGAGTATTTTTGGGACGAAACGAGCGAACAAACGCATGAAACATGAGTTTTAGATGCAAAAAAAGATTGTGGAGAAATATTTTAAAATGAAGACAAATTTTGGTTTGTTTTTGAATAATTTAGTTTATTCTTTATGAAAAATCTAGCCGATTTTTTATTGCATGAAAGGAGCGAACAAATGTATGAAACATGAGTTTGAGGTGCAAACAAAGTAGTGGAGAAATATTTTAAAATGAAAACAAATTTTGGTTTGCGTTTGAATAATTTCGTTTCTTCTTTATGAAAAATCTAGAATCGTTATTATTACATGAAAGGAGCAAGCAAGTGCTTCAAACATGAGTTTTCGGTGGAAACAAATATAGTGGAGAAATATTTTAAAATAAACACAAATTTTGGTTTGCATTTGAATAATTTAGTATGCAATATCATTCTTTACGAAAAATCTATCCGTGTTATTTTTTTATATAACAACAAACGAATGAAACATTAGTTTTAGGTGCAAACAAAGATTGTGGAGAAATTTTTTTAAATTAACACAAATTTTGGTTTGTGTTTGTATAATTTAGTATTACTATCATTCTTTACGAAACATATATCCGAGTTTTTTTGGGATGAAACGAGCAAACAAACGCATGAAACATGAGTTTTAGATGCAAAAAAAGATTGTGGAGAAATATTTTAAAATGAAGACAAATTTTGGTTTGTTTTTGAATAATTTAGTTTATTCTTTATGAAAAATCTAGGATAGTTATTATTACATGAAAGGAGCAAGCAAACGCTTCAAACATGAGTTTTCGTTGGAAACAAATATAGTGGAGAAATATTTTAAAATAAACACAAATTTTGGTTTGCATTTGAATAATTTAGTATTCAATATCATTCTTTACGAAAAATCTAGCCGTGTTATTTTTTATATAACAACAAACGAATGAAACAATAGTTTTGGGTGCAAACAAAGATTGTGGAGAAATATTTTAAATTGAACACAAATTTTGGTTTGTGTTTGTATAATTTAGTATTACTATCATTCTTTACGAAAAATATATCCGAGTTTTTTTGGGAAGAAACGAGCAAACAAACACATGAAACATGAGTTATAGGTGCAAAAAAACATTGTGGAGAAATATTTTAAAATGAAAACAAATTTTGGTTTGCGTTTGAATAATTTAGTATTTACTATCATTCTTTGCAAAAAATCTATCCGTGTTAATTTTTATATAACGAGCGAACAAACGAATTAAACATGAGTTTTTGGTGCAAAGAAAGATTGTGGAGAAATATTTTAAAATGATAACAAATTTTGGTTTGCGTTTGAAAAATTTAGTATATTCTTTTCGAAAAATCTTGCCGAGTTTTTATTGCATGAAACGAGCGAACAAACGCATGAAACATGAGTTTGAGGAGCAAACAAAGATTGTGGAGGAATATTTGAAAATGAAAACAAATTTTGGTTTGCGTTTGAATAATTTAGTATATTCTTTATGAAAAATCTAGAATCGTTATTATTACATGAAAGGAGCAAGCAAACGCTTCAAACATGAGTTTTCGGTGGAATCAAATATAGTGGAGAAATATTTTAAAATAAACACAAATTTGGGTTTGCATTTGAATAATTTAGTATGCAATATCATTCTTTACGAAAAATCTATCCGTGTTATTTTTTTATATAACAACAAACGAATGAAACATTTGTTTTAGGTGCAAACAAAGATTGTGGAGAAATATTTCTAAATGAACACAAATTTTGGTTTGTGTTTGAATAATTTAGTATTACTATCATTCTTTACAAAAAAAATATCCGAGTTTTTTTGGGACGAAACGAGCAAACAAACGCATGAAACATGAGTTTTAGAGGCAAAAAAAGATTGTGGAGAAATATTTTAAAATGAAGACAAATTTTGGTTTGTTTTTGAATAATTTAGTTTATTCTTTATGAAAAATCTAGGATAGTTATTATTACATGAAAGGAGCAAGCAAACGCTTCAAACATGAGGTTTCGTTGGAAACAAATATAGTGGAGAAATATTTTAAAATAAACACAAATTTTGGTTTGCATTTGAATAATTTAGTATTCACTATCATTCTTTACGAAAAATCTATTTTTTTATATAACAACAAACGAATAAACATTAGTTTTGGGTGCAAACAAAGATCGTGGAGAAATATTTTAAAATGAACACAAATTTTGATTTGTGTTTGAATAATTTAGTATTACTATCATTCTTTACGAAAAATATATCCGAGTTTTTTGGGGACGAAACGAGCAAACAAACGCATGAAACATGAGTTTTAGATGCAAAAAACGATTGGGGAGAAATATTTTAAAATGAAGACAAATTTTGGTTTGTTTTTGAATAATTTAGTTTATTCTTTATGAAAAATCTGACCGATTTTTTATTGCATGAAAGGAGCGAACAAATGTTTGAAACATGAGTTTGAGGTGCAAACAAAGATTGTGGAGAAATATTTTAAAATGAAAACAAATTTTGGTTTGCGTTTGAATAATTTAGTTTCTTCTTTATGAAAAATCTAGCCGATTTTTTATGGCATGAAAGGAGCGAACAAATGTATCAAACAAGAGTTTGAGGTGCAAACAAAGATTGTGGAGAAATATTTTAAAATGAAAACAAATTTTGGTTTGCGTTTGAATAATTTAGTTTCTTCTCTATGAAAAATATAGCCGATTTTTTATTGCATGAAAGGAGCGAACAAATGCATGAAACATGAGTTTGAGGTGCAAACAAAGATTGTGGAGAAATATTTTAAAATGAAAATAAATTTTGGTTTGCGTTTGAATAATTTAGTTTCTTCTTTATGAAAAATCTAGCCGAGTTTTTATTACATGAAACGAGCAAGCAAACGCTTGGGACATGAGCTTTCGTTTCAAACAATGATTGTGGAGAAGTATTTTAAAATGAACACAAATTTTGGCGTGTGTTTGGATAATTTAGTATTACTATCATTCTTTACGAAAAATATATCCGAGTTTTTTTGGGATGAAACGAGCAAACAAACGCATGAAACATGAGTTTTAGATGCAAAAAAAGATTGTGGAGAAATATTTTAAAATGAAGACAAATTTTGGTTTGTTTTTGAATAATTTAGTTTATTCTCTATGAAAAATCTAACCGAGCTTTTATTACATGAAACGAGCAAGCAAATGCTTGAAACAAGAGTTTTCGTTGCAAACAAAGATTGTGGAGAAATATTTTAAAATAATCACAAATTTTTGTTTGTATTTGAATAATTTAGTATTTACTATCATTCTTTATGAAAAATCTACCCAAGTTATTTTTGGATGAAACGAGCAAACAAACGCATGAAATATGAGTAATAGGTGCAAAAAAAGATATTGGAGAAATATTTTAAAATGAAAACAAATTTTGGTTTGCGTTTGAATAATTTAGTATTTACTGTCATTGTTTACAAAAAATCTATCAGTGTTAATTTTTATATAACGAGCGAACAAATGAATTAAACACGAGTTTTTGGTGCAAAGAAAGATTGCGGAGAAATATTTTAAAATGATAACAAATTTTGGTTTGCGTTTGAAAAATTTAGTATATTCTTTTCGAAAAATCTTGCCGAGTTTTTATTGCATGAAGCGAGCGAACAAACGCATGAAACATGAGTTTGAGGTGCAAACAAAGATTGTGGAGGAATATTTTAAAACGAAAACAAATGTTGGATTGCGTTTGAATAATTTAGTATATTCTTTATGAAAAATCTAGGATAGTTATTATTACATGAAAAGAGCAAGCAAACGCTTCAAACATGAGTTTTCGTTGGAAGTAAATATAGTCGAGAAATATTTTAAAATAAACACAAATTTTGGTTTGCATTTGAATACTTTAGTATTCAATATCATTCTTTACGAAAAATCTAGCCGTGTTATTTTTTTATACAACAACAAACGAATGAAACATTAGTTTTAGGTGCAAACAAAGATTGTGAAGAAAATTTTAAAATTAACACAAATTTTGGTTTGTGTTTGTATAATTTAGTATTAGTATCATTCTTTACGAAAAATATATCCGAGTTTTTTTGGGATGAAACGAGCAAACAAACGCATGAAACATGAGTTTTAGAGGCAAAAAAAGATTGTGGAGAAATATTTTAAAATGAAGACAAATTTTGGTTTGTTTTTGAATAATTTAGTTTATTCTTTATGAAAAATCTAGGATAGTTATTATTACATGAAAGGAGCAAGCAAACGCTTCAAACATGAGTTTTCGTTGGAAACAAATATAGTGGAGAAATATTTTAAAATAAACACAAATTTTGGTCTGCATTTGAATAATTTAGTATTCAATATCATTGTTTACCAAAAATCTAGCCGTGTTATTTTTTTATATAACAACAAACGAATGAAACATTAGTTTTAGGTGCAAACAAAGATTGTGGAGAAAAATTATAAAATTAACACAAATTTTAGTTTGTGTTTGTATAATTTAGTATTACTATCATTCTTTACGAAAAATATATCCGAGTTTTTTTGGGATGAAACGAGTAAACAAACGCATGAAACATGAGTTTTAGAAGCAAAAAACGATTGTGGAGAAATATTTTAAAATGAAGACAAATTTTGGTTTGTTTTTGAATAATTTAGTTTATTCTTTATGAAAAATCTAGGATAGTTATTATTACATGAAAGGAGCAAGCAAACGCTCCAAACATGAGTTTTCGTTGTAAACAAATATAGTGGAGAAATATTTTATAATAAACACAAATTTTGGTTTGCATTTGAATAATTTAGTATTCACTATCATTCTTTACGAAAAATCTAGCCGTGTTATTTTTTTATATAACAACAAACGAATGAAACATTTGTTTTAGGTGCAAACAAAGATTGTGGAGAAATATTTCTAAATGAACACAAATTTTGGTTTGTGTTTGAATAATTTAGTATTACTATCATTCTTTACAAAAAAAATATCCGAGTTTTTTTGGGACGAAACGAGCAAACAAACGCATGAAACATGAGTTTTAGAGGCAAAAAAAGATTGTGGAGAAATATTTTAAAATGAAGACAAATTTTGGTTTGTTTTTGAATAATTTAGTTTATTCTTTATGAAAAATCTAGGATAGTTATTATTACATGAAAGGAGCAAGCAAACGCTTCAAACATGAGGTTTCGTTGGAAACAAATATAGTGGAGAAATATTTTAAAATAAACACAAATTTTGGTTTGCATTTGAATAATTTAGTATTCACTATCATTGTTTACCAAAAATCTAGCCGTGTTATTTTTTTATATAACAACAAACGAATGAAACATTAGTTTTAGGTGCAAACAAAGATTGTGGAGAAAAATTATAAAATTAACACAAATTTTAGTTTGTGTTTGTATAATTTAGTATTACTATCATTCTTTACGAAAAATATATCCGAGTTTTTTTGGGATGAAACGAGTAAACAAACGCATGAAACATGAGTTTTAGAAGCAAAAAACGATTGTGGAGAAATATTTTAAAATGAAGACAAATTTTGGTTTGTTTTTGAATAATTTAGTTTATTCTTTATGAAAAATCTAGGATAGTTATTATTACATGAAAGGAGCAAGCAAACGCTCCAAACATGAGTTTTCGTTGTAAACAAATATAGTGGAGAAATATTTTATAATAAACACAAATTTTGGTTTGCATTTGAATAATTTAGTATTCACTATCATTCTTTACGAAAAATCTATCCGTGTTATTTTTTTATATAACAACAAACGAATGAAACATTTGTTTTAGGTGCAAACAAAGATTGTGGAGAAATATTTCTAAATGAACACAAATTTTGGTTTGTGTTTGAATAATTTAGTATTACTATCATTCTTTACAAAAAAAATATCCGAGTTTTTTTGGGACGAAACGAGCAAACAAACGCATGAAACATGAGTTTTAGAGGCAAAAAAAGATTGTGGAGAAATATTTTAAAATGAAGACAAATTTTGGTTTGTTTTTGAATAATTTAGTTTATTCTTTATGAAAAATCTAGGATAGTTATTATTACATGAAAGGAGCAAGCAAACGCTTCAAACATGAGGTTTCGTTGGAAACAAATATAGTGGAGAAATATTTTAAAATAAACACAAATTTTGGTTTGCATTTGAATAATTTAGTATTCACTATCATTCTTTACGAAAAATCTATTTTTTTATATAACAACAAACGAATAAACATTAGTTTTGGGTGCAAACAAAGATCGTGGAGAAATATTTTAAAATGAACACAAATTTTGATTTGTGTTTGAATAATTTAGTATTACTATCATTCTTTACGAAAAATATATCCGAGTTTTTTGGGGACGAAACGAGCAAACAAACGCATGAAACATGAGTTTTAGATGCAAAAAACGATTGGGGAGAAATATTTTAAAATGAAGACAAATTTTGGTTTGTTTTTGAATAATTTAGTTTATTCTTTATGAAAAATCTGACCGATTTTTTATTGCATGAAAGGAGCGAACAAATGTTTGAAACATGAGTTTGAGGTGCAAACAAAGATTGTGGAGAAATATTTTAAAATGAAAACAAATTTTGGTTTGCGTTTGAATAATTTAGTTTCTTCTTTATGAAAAATCTAGCCGATTTTTTATGGCATGAAAGGAGCGAACAAATGTATCAAACAAGAGTTTGAGGTGCAAACAAAGATTGTGGAGAAATATTTTAAAATGAAAACAAATTTTGGTTTGCGTTTGAATAATTTAGTTTCTTCTCTATGAAAAATATAGCCGATTTTTTATTGCATGAAAGGAGCGAACAAATGCATGAAACATGAGTTTGAGGTGCAAACAAAGATTGTGGAGAAATATTTTAAAATGAAAATAAATTTTGGTTTGCGTTTGAATAATTTAGTTTCTTCTTTATGAAAAATCTAGCCGAGTTTTTATTACATGAAACGAGCAAGCAAACGCTTGGGACATGAGCTTTCGTTTCAAACAATGATTGTGGAGAAGTATTTTAAAATGAACACAAATTTTGGCGTGTGTTTGGATAATTTAGTATTACTATCATTCTTTACGAAAAATATATCCGAGTTTTTTTGGGATGAAACGAGCAAACAAACGCATGAAACATGAGTTTTAGATGCAAAAAAAGATTGTGGAGAAATATTTTAAAATGAAGACAAATTTTGGTTTGTTTTTGAATAATTTAGTTTATTCTCTATGAAAAATCTAACCGAGCTTTTATTACATGAAACGAGCAAGCAAATGCTTGAAACAAGAGTTTTCGTTGCAAACAAAGATTGTGGAGAAATATTTTAAAATAATCACAAATTTTTGTTTGTATTTGAATAATTTAGTATTTACTATCATTCTTTATGAAAAATCTACCCAAGTTATTTTTGGATGAAACGAGCAAACAAACGCATGAAATATGAGTAATAGGTGCAAAAAAAGATATTGGAGAAATATTTTAAAATGAAAACAAATTTTGGTTTGCGTTTGAATAATTTAGTATTTACTGTCATTGTTTACAAAAAATCTATCAGTGTTAATTTTTATATAACGAGCGAACAAATGAATTAAACACGAGTTTTTGGTGCAAAGAAAGATTGCGGAGAAATATTTTAAAATGATAACAAATTTTGGTTTGCGTTTGAAAAATTTAGTATATTCTTTTCGAAAAATCTTGCCGAGTTTTTATTGCATGAAGCGAGCGAACAAACGCATGAAACATGAGTTTGAGGTGCAAACAAAGATTGTGGAGGAATATTTTAAAACGAAAACAAATGTTGGATTGCGTTTGAATAATTTAGTATATTCTTTATGAAAAATCTAGGATAGTTATTATTACATGAAAAGAGCAAGCAAACGCTTCAAACATGAGTTTTCGTTGGAAGTAAATATAGTCGAGAAATATTTTAAAATAAACACAAATTTTGGTTTGCATTTGAATACTTTAGTATTCAATATCATTCTTTACGAAAAATCTAGCCGTGTTATTTTTTTATACAACAACAAACGAATGAAACATTAGTTTTAGGTGCAAACAAAGATTGTGAAGAAAATTTTAAAATTAACACAAATTTTGGTTTGTGTTTGTATAATTTAGTATTAGTATCATTCTTTACGAAAAATATATCCGAGTTTTTTTGGGATGAAACGAGCAAACAAACGCATGAAACATGAGTTTTAGAGGCAAAAAAAGATTGTGGAGAAATATTTTAAAATGAAGACAAATTTTGGTTTGTTTTTGAATAATTTAGTTTATTCTTTATGAAAAATCTAGGATAGTTATTATTACATGAAAGGAGCAAGCAAACGCTTCAAACATGAGTTTTCGTTGGAAACAAATATAGTGGAGAAATATTTTAAAATAAACACAAATTTTGGTCTGCATTTGAATAATTTAGTATTCAATATCATTGTTTACCAAAAATCTAGCCGTGTTATTTTTTTATATAACAACAAACGAATGAAACATTAGTTTTAGGTGCAAACAAAGATTGTGGAGAAAAATTATAAAATTAACACAAATTTTAGTTTGTGTTTGTATAATTTAGTATTACTATCATTCTTTACGAAAAATATATCCGAGTTTTTTTGGGATGAAACGAGTAAACAAACGCATGAAACATGAGTTTTAGAAGCAAAAAACGATTGTGGAGAAATATTTTAAAATGAAGACAAATTTTGGTTTGTTTTTGAATAATTTAGTTTATTCTTTATGAAAAATCTAGGATAGTTATTATTACATGAAAGGAGCAAGCAAACGCTCCAAACATGAGTTTTCGTTGTAAACAAATATAGTGGAGAAATATTTTATAATAAACACAAATTTTGGTTTGCATTTGAATAATTTAGTATTCACTATCATTCTTTACGAAAAATCTAGCCGTGTTATTTTTTTATATAACAACAAACGAATGAAACATTTGTTTTAGGTGCAAACAAAGATTGTGGAGAAATATTTCTAAATGAACACAAATTTTGGTTTGTGTTTGAATAATTTAGTATTACTATCATTCTTTACAAAAAAAATATCCGAGTTTTTTTGGGACGAAACGAGCAAACAAACGCATGAAACATGAGTTTTAGAGGCAAAAAAAGATTGTGGAGAAATATTTTAAAATGAAGACAAATTTTGGTTTGTTTTTGAATAATTTAGTTTATTCTTTATGAAAAATCTAGGATAGTTATTATTACATGAAAGGAGCAAGCAAACGCTTCAAACATGAGGTTTCGTTGGAAACAAATATAGTGGAGAAATATTTTAAAATAAACACAAATTTTGGTTTGCATTTGAATAATTTAGTATTCACTATCATTGTTTACCAAAAATCTAGCCGTGTTATTTTTTTATATAACAACAAACGAATGAAACATTAGTTTTAGGTGCAAACAAAGATTGTGGAGAAAAATTATAAAATTAACACAAATTTTAGTTTGTGTTTGTATAATTTAGTATTACTATCATTCTTTACGAAAAATATATCCGAGTTTTTTTGGGATGAAACGAGTAAACAAACGCATGAAACATGAGTTTTAGAAGCAAAAAACGATTGTGGAGAAATATTTTAAAATGAAGACAAATTTTGGTTTGTTTTTGAATAATTTAGTTTATTCTTTATGAAAAATCTAGGATAGTTATTATTACATGAAAGGAGCAAGCAAACGCTCCAAACATGAGTTTTCGTTGTAAACAAATATAGTGGAGAAATATTTTATAATAAACACAAATTTTGGTTTGCATTTGAATAATTTAGTATTCACTATCATTCTTTACGAAAAATCTATCCGTGTTATTTTTTTATATAACAACAAACGAATGAAACATTTGTTTTAGGTGCAAACAAAGATTGTGGAGAAATATTTCTAAATGAACACAAATTTTGGTTTGTGTTTGAATAATTTAGTATTACTATCATTCTTTACAAAAAAAATATCCGAGTTTTTTTGGGACGAAACGAGCAAACAAACGCATGAAACATGAGTTTTAGAGGCAAAAAAAGATTGTGGAGAAATATTTTAAAATGAAGACAAATTTTGGTTTGTTTTTGAATAATTTAGTTTATTCTTTATGAAAAATCTAGGATAGTTATTATTACATGAAAGGAGCAAGCAAACGCTTCAAACATGAGGTTTCGTTGGAAACAAATATAGTGGAGAAATATTTTAAAATAAACACAAATTTTGGTTTGCATTTGAATAATTTAGTATTCACTATCATTCTTTACGAAAAATCTATTTTTTTATATAACAACAAACGAATAAACATTAGTTTTGGGTGCAAACAAAGATCGTGGAGAAATATTTTAAAATGAACACAAATTTTGATTTGTGTTTGAATAATTTAGTATTACTATCATTCTTTACGAAAAATATATCCGAGTTTTTTGGGGACGAAACGAGCAAACAAACGCATGAAACATGAGTTTTAGATGCAAAAAACGATTGGGGAGAAATATTTTAAAATGAAGACAAATTTTGGTTTGTTTTTGAATAATTTAGTTTATTCTTTATGAAAAATCTGACCGATTTTTTATTGCATGAAAGGAGCGAACAAATGTTTGAAACATGAGTTTGAGGTGCAAACAAAGATTGTGGAGAAATATTTTAAAATGAAAACAAATATTGGTTTGCGTTTGAATAATTTAGTTTCTTCTTTATGAAAAATCTAGCCGATTTTTTATGGCATGAAAGGAGGGAACAAATGTATCAAACAAGAGTTTGAGGTGCAAACAAAGATTGTGGAGAAATATTTTAAAATGAAAACAAATTTTGGTTTGCGTTTGAATAATTTAGTTTCTTCTCTATGAAAAATATAGCCGATTTTTTATTGCATGAAAGGAGCGAACAAATGCATGAAACATGAGTTTGAGGTGCAAACAAAGATTGTGGAGAAATATTTTAAAATGAAAATAAATTTTGGTTTGCGTTTGAATAATTTAGTTTCTTCTTTATGAAAAATCTAGCCGAGTTTTTATTACATGAAACGAGCAAGCAAACGCTTGGGACATGAGCTTTCGTTTCAAACAATGATTGTGGAGAAGTATTTTAAAATGAACACAAATTTTGGCGTGTGTTTGGATAATTTAGTATTACTATCATTCTTTACGAAAAATATATCCGAGTTTTTTTGGGATGAAACGAGCAAACAAACGCATGAAACATGAGTTTTAGATGCAAAAAAAGATTGTGGAGAAATATTTTAAAATGAAGACAAATTTTGGTTTGTTTTTGAATAATTTAGTTTATTCTCTATGAAAAATCTAACCGAGCTTTTATTACATGAAACGAGCAAGCAAATGCTTGAAACAAGAGTTTTCGTTGCAAACAAAGATTGTGGAGAAATATTTTAAAATAATCACAAATTTTTGTTTGTATTTGAATAATTTAGTATTTACTATCATTCTTTATGAAAAATCTACCCAAGTTATTTTTGGATGAAACGAGCAAACAAACGCATGAAATATGAGTAATAGGTGCAAAAAAAGATATTGGAGAAATATTTTAAAATGAAAACAAATTTTGGTTTGCGTTTGAATAATTTAGTATTTACTGTCATTGTTTACAAAAAATCTATCAGTGTTAATTTTTATATAACGAGCGAACAAATGAATTAAACACGAGTTTTTGGTGCAAAGAAAGATTGCGGAGAAATATTTTAAAATGATAACAAATTTTGGTTTGCGTTTGAAAAATTTAGTATATTCTTTTCGAAAAATCTTGCCGAGTTTTTATTGCATGAAGCGAGCGAACAAACGCATGAAACATGAGTTTGAGGTGCAAACAAAGATTGTGGAGGAATATTTTAAAACGAAAACAAATGTTGGATTGCGTTTGAATAATTTAGTATATTCTTTATGAAAAATCTAGGATAGTTATTATTACATGAAAAGAGCAAGCAAACGCTTCAAACATGAGTTTTCGTTGGAAGTAAATATAGTCGAGAAATATTTTAAAATAAACACAAATTTTGGTTTGCATTTGAATACTTTAGTATTCAATATCATTCTTTACGAAAAATCTAGCCGTGTTATTTTTTTATACAACAACAAACGAATGAAACATTAGTTTTAGGTGCAAACAAAGATTGTGAAGAAAATTTTAAAATTAACACAAATTTTGGTTTGTGTTTGTATAATTTAGTATTAGTATCATTCTTTACGAAAAATATATCCGAGTTTTTTTGGGATGAAACGAGCAAACAAACGCATGAAACATGAGTTTTAGAGGCAAAAAAAGATTGTGGAGAAATATTTTAAAATGAAGACAAATTTTGGTTTGTTTTTGAATAATTTAGTTTATTCTTTATGAAAAATCTAGGATAGTTATTATTACATGAAAGGAGCAAGCAAACGCTTCAAACATGAGTTTTCGTTGGAAACAAATATAGTGGAGAAATATTTTAAAATAAACACAAATTTTGGTCTGCATTTGAATAATTTAGTATTCAATATCATTGTTTACCAAAAATCTAGCCGTGTTATTTTTTTATATAACAACAAACGAATGAAACATTAGTTTTAGGTGCAAACAAAGATTGTGGAGAAAAATTATAAAATTAACACAAATTTTAGTTTGTGTTTGTATAATTTAGTATTACTATCATTCTTTACGAAAAATATATCCGAGTTTTTTTGGGATGAAACGAGTAAACAAACGCATGAAACATGAGTTTTAGAAGCAAAAAACGATTGTGGAGAAATATTTTAAAATGAAGACAAATTTTGGTTTGTTTTTGAATAATTTAGTTTATTCTTTATGAAAAATCTAGGATAGTTATTATTACATGAAAGGAGCAAGCAAACGCTCCAAACATGAGTTTTCGTTGTAAACAAATATAGTGGAGAAATATTTTATAATAAACACAAATTTTGGTTTGCATTTGAATAATTTAGTATTCACTATCATTCTTTACGAAAAATCTAGCCGTGTTATTTTTTTATATAACAACAAACGAATGAAACATTAGTTTTGGGTGCAAACAAAGATTGTGGAGAAATATTTTAAAATGAACACAAATTTTGATTTCTGCTTGAATAATTTAGTATTACTATCATTCTTTACGAAAAATATATCCGAGTATTTTTGGGACGAAACGAGCGAACAAACGCATGAAACATGAGTTTTAGATGCAAAAAAAGATTGTGGAGAAATATTTTAAAATGAAGACAAATTTTGGTTTGTTTTTGAATAATTTAGTTTATTCTTTATGAAAAATCTAGCTGATTTTTTATTGCATGAAAGGAGCGAACAAATGTATGAAACATGAATTTGAGGTGCAAACAAAGATTGTGGAGAAATATTTTAAAATGAAAACAAATTTTGGTTTGCGTTTGAATAATTTAGTTTCTTCTTTATGAAAAATCGAGCCGATTTTTTATTGCATGAAAGGAGCGAACAAATATATGAAAGATGAGTTTGAGGTGCAAACAATGATTGTGGAGAAATATTTTAAAATGAAAATAAATTTTGGTTTGCGTTTGAATAATTTAGTTTCTTCTTTATGAAAAATCTAGCCGATTTTTTATTGCATGAAAGGAGCGAACAAATGCATGAAACATGAGTTTGAGGTGCAAACAAAATTGTGGAGAAATATTTTAAAATGAAATCAAATTTTGGTTTGCGTTTGAATAATTTAGTTTCTTCTTTATGAAAAATCTAGCCGAGTTTTTATTACATGAAACGAGCAAGCAAACGCTTGGGACATGAATTTTCGTTTCAAACAATGATTGTGGAGAAATATTTTAAAATGAACACAAATTTTGGTGTGTGTTTGGATAATTTAGTATTAGTATCATTCCTTACGAAAAATATATCCGAATTTTTTTGGGACGAAACGAGCAAACAAACGCATGAAACATGAGTTTTCGATACAAAAAAAGATTGTGGAGAAATATTTTAAAATGAAGACAAATTTTTGTTTGTTGTCGAATAATTTAGTTTATTCTCTATGAAAAATCTAGCCGAGTTTTTATTACATGAAACGAGCAAGCAAATGCTTGAATCATGAGTTTTCGTTGCAAACAAAGATTGTGGAGAAATATTTTAAAATAAACACAAATTTTTGTTTGTATTTGAATAATTTAGTATTTACTATCTTTCTTTATGAATAATCTACCCAACTTATTTTGGGATGAAACGAGCAAACAAACGCATGAAACATGAGTTATAGGTGCACAAAAAGATTGTGGAGAAATATTTTAAAATGAAAACAAATTTTGGTTTGCGTTTGAATTATTTAGTATTTACTATCATTCTTTACAAAAAATCTATCCGTGTTAATTTTTATATAACGAGCGAACAAACGAATTAAACATGAGTTTTTGGTGCAAAGAAAGATTGTGGAGAAATATTTTAAAATGATAACAAATTTTGGTTTGCGTTTGAAAAATTTAGTATATTCTTTTCGAAAAATCTTGCCGAGTTTTTATTGCATGAAACGAGCGAACAAACGCATGAAACCTGAGTTTGAGGTGCAAACAAAGTTTGTGGAGGAATATTTTAAAACGAAAACAAATGTTGGTATGCGTTTGAATAATTTAGTATATTCTTTATGAAAAATCTAGGATAGTTATTATTACATGAAAGGAGCAAACATACGCTTCAAACATGAGTTTTCGGTGGAAACAAATATAGTGGAGAAATATTTTAAAATAAACACAAATTTTGGTTTGCATTTGAATAATTTAGTATTCAATATCATTCTTTACGAAAAATCTAGCCGTGTTATTTTTTTATATAACAACAAACGAATGAATCATTAGTTTTAGGTGCAAACAAAGATTGTGGAGATAAATTTTAAAATTAACACAAATTTTGGTTTGTGTTTGTATAATTTAGTATTACTATCATTCCTTACGAAAAATATATCCGAGTATTTTTGGGATGAAACGAGCAAGCAAACGCATGAAACATGAGTTTTAGATGCAAAAAAAGATTGTGGAGAAATATTTTAAAATGAAGACAAATTTTTTGTTTGTTTTTGAATAATTTAGTATATTCTTTATGAAAAATCTCGAATAGTTATTATTACATGAAAGGAGCAAGCAAACGCTTCAAACATGAGTTTTCGTTGGAAAGAAATATACATGAGAAATATTTTAAAATAAACACAAATTATGGTTTGCGTTTAAATAATTTAGTATTCACTATCATTCTTTATGAAAAATCTAGCCGTGTTATTTTTTTATATCACAACAAACGAATGAAACATTAGTTTTAGGTGCAAACAAAGATTGTGGAGAAATATTTTAAAATGAACACAAATTTTGTTTTGTGTTTGAATAATTTAGTATTACTATCATTCTTTACGAAAAATATATCCGAGTTTTTTTGGGACGAAACGAGCAAACAAACGCATGAAACATGAGTTTTAGATGCAAAAAAAGATTGTGGAGAAATATTTTAAAATGAAGACAAATTTTGGTTTGTTTTTGAATAATTTACTTTATTCTTTATGAAAAATCTAATTTAGTATTCACTATCATTCTTTACGAAAAATCTAGCCGTGTTATTTTTTTATATAACAACAAACGAATGAAACATTAGTTTTAGGTGCAAACAAAGATTGTGGAGAAAATTTTTAAAATGAACACAAATTTTGGTTTGTGTTTGTATAATTTAGTATTACTATCATTCTTTACTAAAAATATATCCGAGTTTTTTTGGGATGAAACGAGCAAACAAACGCATGAAACATGAGTTTTAGATGCAAAAAAAGATTGCGGAGAAATATTTTAAATTGAAGACAAATTTTGGTTTGTTTTTGAATAATTTAGTTTGTTCTTTATGAAACATCTAGCCGATTTTTTATTGCATGAAAGGAGCGAGAAAATGTATGAAACATGAGTTTGAGGTGCAAACAAAGATTGTGGAGAAATATTTTAAAATGAAAATAAATTTTGGTTTGCGTTTGAATAATTTAGTTTCTTCTTTATGAAAAATCTAGCCGATTTTTTATTGCATGAAAGGAGCGAACAAATGCATGAAACATGAGTTTGAGGTGCAAACAAATATTGTGGAGAAATATTTTAACATGAAAACAAATTTTGGTTTGCGTTTGAATAATTTAGTTTCTTCTTTATGAAAAATCTAGCCGAGTTTTTATTACATGAAACAAGCAAGCAAACGCTTGGGACATGAGTTTTCGTTTCAAACAATGATTGTGGAGAAATATTTTAAAATGAACACAAATTTTGGTATGTTTGAATAATTTAGTATTACTATCATTTTTTACGAAAAATATATCCGAGTTTTTTTGGGATGAAACGAGCAAACGAACGCATGAAACATGAGTTTTAGATGCAAAAAAAGATTGTGGAGAAATATTTTAAAAAGAAGACAAATTTTGGTCTGTTTTTGAATAATTTAGTTTATTCTCTATGAAAAATCTAGCCGAGTTTTTATTACATGAAACGAGCAAGCAAATGTTTGAAACATGAGTTTTCGTTGCAAACAAAGATTGTGGAGAAATATTTTAAAATAAACACAAATTTTTATTTGTATTTGAATAATTTAGTATTTACTATCATTCTTTACAAAAAATTTATCCGTGTTAATGTTTATATAACGAGCGAACAAACGAATTAAACATGAGTTTTTGGTGCAAAGAAAGATTGTGGAGAAATACTTTAAAATTAACACAAATTTTGGTTTGTGTTTGAATAATTTAGTATATTCTTTATGAAGAATCTAGCCGAGTTTTTATTACATGAAACGAGCGAGCCAACGCTTGAAACATGAGTTTTCGTTGCAGACAATGATTGTGGAGAAATATTTTAAAATGAAAACAAATTTTTGTTTTCATTTGAATAATTTAGTATATTCTTTATGAAGAATCTAGCCGAGTTTTTATTTCATGAAACGAGCAAGCAAATGCTTGAAAAATGAGTTTTCCTTGTAAACAAAGATTGCGGAGAAATATTTTAAAATAAATATAAATTTTGGTTTGTAATTGAATAATTTATTATTTACAATCATTCTTTACGAAAAGTCTATCCGAGTTTTGTTTGGATGAAACGAGCAAACAAACTTGTGAAACATGAGTTTTTGGTGCAAAAAAAGATTGTGGAGAAATATTTTAAAATGAACACAAATTTTGGTTTGCGTTTGAAAATTTTATTATATTCTTTTCCAAAAATCTAGCCGAGTTTTTATTGCATGAAACGAGCGAACAAACGCGTGAAACCTGAGTCTGAGGTGCAAACAAAGATTGTGGGGGAATATTTTAAAATGAAAACAAATTTTGGTTTGCGTTTGAATAATTTAGTATATTCTTTATGAAAAATCTAGGATAGTTATTATTACATGAAAGGAGCAACCAAACGCTTCAAACATGAGTTTTCGTTGGAAACAAATATAGTGGAGAAATATTTTAAAATAAACACAAATTTTGGTTTGCATTTGAATAATTTAGTATTCACTATCATTCTTTACGAAAAATCTAGCCGTGTTATTTTTTTATATAACAACAAACGAATGAAACATTAGTTTTAGGTGCAAACAAAGATTGTGGAGAAAAATTTTAAAATGAACACAAATTTCGATTTGTGTTTGTATAATTTACTATTACTATCATTCTTTACGAAAAATATATCCGAGTTTCTTTGGGACGAAACGAGCAAACAAACGCATGAAATATGAGTTTTAGATGCAAAAAAAGATTGTGGAGAAATATTTTAAAATGAAGACAAATTTTGGTTTGTTTTTGAATAATTTAGTTTATTCTTTATGAAAAATGTAGCCGATGTTTTCTTGCTTGAAACGAGCGAACAAACAAATTAAACTTGAGTTTGAGGTGCAAAGAAAGATTGCGGAGAAATATTTTAAAATTAACAAAAATTTTGGTTTGTGTTTGAATAATTTAGTATATTCTTTATGAAAAATCTAGCCGAGTTTTTATTACATGAAACGAGCGAGCCAACGCTTGAAACATGAGTTTTCTTTACGAAAAGTCTATCCGAGTTTTTTTTGGATGAAACGAGCAATCAAACGCATGAAACATGAGTATTAGGTGCAAAAAAAGATTGTGGAGAAAAATTTTAAAATGATAACAAATTTTGGTTTGCGTTTGAAAAATTTAGTATATTCTTTTCGAAAAATTTTGCCGAGTTTTTATTGCATGAAACGAGCGGACAAACGCATGAAACATGAGTTTGAGGTGCAAACAAAGATTGTGGAGGAATATTTTAAAATGAAAACAAATTTTGGTTTGCGTTTGAATAATTTAGTATATTCTTTATGGAAAATCTAGGATGGTAATTATTACATGAAAGGAGCAAGCAAACGCTTTAAACATGATTTTTCGTCGGGAATAAATATAGTGGAGAAATATTTTAAAATAAACACAAATTTTGATTTGTATTTGAATAATTTTGTATTCACAATCATTCTTTACGAAAAATCTAATCGTGTTATTTTTTTATATAACAACAAACGAATGAAACATTAGTTTTAGGTGCAAACAAAGATTGTGGAGAAAAATTTTAAAATGGACACAAATTTTGGTTTGTGTTTGTATAATGTAGTATTACTATCATTCTTTACGAAAAATATATCCGAGTTTTTTTGGGATGAAACGAGCAAACAAACGCATGAAACATGTGTTTTAGATGCAAAAAAGATTGTGGAGAAATATTTTAAAATGAAGACAAATTTGGGTTTGTTTTTGAATAATTTAGTTTATTCTTTATGAAAAATCTAGGATAGTTATTATTACATGAAAGGAGCAAGCAAACGCTTCAAACATGAGTTTTCGTTGGAAACAAATATAGTGGAGAAATATTTTAAAATAAACACAAATTTTGGTTTGCATTTGAATAATTTAGTATTCACTATCATTCTTTACGAAAAATCTAGTCGTGTTTATTTTTTATATAACAACAAACGAATGAAACATTAGTTTTAGGTGCAAAAAAAGATTGTGGAGAAATATTTTAAAATGAACACAAATTTTTGTTTTTGTTTGAATAATTTAGTATTACTATCATTCTTTACGAAAAATATATCCGAGTTTTTTAGGGATGAAACGAGCAAACAAACGCATGAAACATGAGTTTTAGATTCAAAAAAAGATTGTGGAGAAATATTTTAAAATGAAGACAAATTTTGGTTTGCTTTTGAATAATTTAGTTTATTCTCTATGAAAAATCTAGACGAGTTTTTATTACATGAAACGAGCAAGCAAATGCTTGAAACATGACTTTTCGTTGCAAACAAAGATTGTGGAGAAATATTTTAAAATAAACAAAAATTTTGGTTTGTATTTGAATAATTTAGTATTTACTATCATTCTTTACGAAATGTCTATCCGAGTTTGTTTTGGATGAAACGAGCAAACAAACGCATGAAACATGAGTTATAGGTTCAAAAAAAGATTGTGGAGAAATATTTTAAAATGATAACAAATTTGGTTTGCGTTTGAAAAATTTAGTATATTCTTTTCGAAAAATCTTGCCGAGTTTTTATTGCGTGAAACGAGCGAACAAACGCATGAAACATGAGTTTGAGGTGCAAACAAAGATTGTGGAGGAATATTTTAAAATGAAACCAAATTTTGGTTTGCGTTTGAATAATTTAGTATATTCTTTATGAAAAATCTAGGATAGTTATTATTACATGAAAGGAGCAAGCAAACGATTCAGACATGAGTTTTCGTTGGAAACAAATATAGTAGAGAAATATTTTAAAATAAACACAAATTTTGGTTTGTGTATGAATAATTTAGTATTTACTGTCATTCTTTACAAAAAATTCATCCGTGTTAATGTTTATATAACGAGCGAACAAACGAATTAAACATGAGTTTTTGGCGCAAAGAAAGATTGTGGAGAAATATTTTAAAATTAACACAAATTTTGGTTTGTGTTTGAATAATTTAGTATATTCTTTATGAAAAATCTAGCCGAGTTATTATTACATGAAACGAGCGAGCCAACGCTTGAAACATGAGTTTTCGTTACAAATAATTATTGTGGAGAAATATTTTAAAATGAAAACAAATTTTTGTTTTCATTTGAATAATTTAGTATATTCTTTATGAAGAATCTAGCCGAGTTTTTATTACATGAAACGAGCAAGCAAATGCTTGAAACATGAGTTTTCCTTGCGAACAAAGATTGTGGAGAAATATTTTAAAATAAACATAAATTTTGGTTTGTAATTGAATAATTTATTATTTACAATCATTCTTTACAAAAAGTCTGTCCGAGTTTTTTTTGGATGAAACGAGCAAACAAACGCATGAAACATGAGTTTTAGGTGCAAAAAAAGATTGTGGAGAAATATTTTAAAATGATAACAAATTTTGGTTTGCGTTTGAAAAATTTAGTATATTCTTTTCGAAAAATCTTGCCGAGTTTTTATTGCCTGAAACGAGCGAACAAACGCATCAAACATGAGTTTGAGGTGCAAACAAAGATTGTGGAGGAATATTTTAAAATGAAAACAAATTTTGGTTTGCGTTTGAATAATTTAGTATATTTTTTATGAAAAATCTTGGATAGTTATTATTACACAAATTTTCGTTTGTGTTTGTATAATTTAGTATTACTATCATTGTTTACGAAAAATATATCCGATTTTTTTGGGATAAAACGAACAAACAAACGCATGAAACATGAGTTTTAGATGCAAAAAAAGATTGTTGAGAAATATTTTAAAATGAAGACAAATTTTGGTTTGTTTTTGAATAATTTAGTTTATTCGCTAAGAAAAATCTAACCGAGTTTTTATTACATGAAACGAGCAAGCAAATGCTTGAAACATGAGTTTTCGTTGGAAACAAAGATTGTGGAGAAATATTTTAAAATAAACACAAATTTTGGTTTGTATTTGAATAATTTAGTATTTACTATCATTCTTTACAAAAAATTTATCCGTGTCAATGTTTATATAACGAGCGAACAAATGAATTAAACATGAGTTTTTGGTGCAAAGAAAGATTGTGGAGAAATATTTTAAAATTAACACAAATTTTGGTTTGTGATTGAATAATTTAGTATATTCTTTATGAAAAATCTAGCCGAGTTTTTATTACATGAAACGAACGGGCCAAAGCTTGAAACATGAGTTTTCGTTGCAAACAATGATTGTGGAGAAATATTTTAAAATGAAAACAAATTTTTGGTTTCATTTGAATAATTTAGTATATTCATTATGAAGAATCTAGCCGAGTTTTTATTACATGAAACGAGCAAGCAAATGCTTGAAACATGAGTTTTCTTTTAAAACAAAGATTGTGGAGAAATATTTTAAAATAGACACAAATTTTGGTTTGTAATTGAATAATTTATTATTTACAATCATTCTTTACGAAAAGTCTATCTGAGTTTTTTTTGGACGAAAGGAGCAAACAAACGCATGAAACATGAGTTTTAGGTGCAAAAAAAGATTATGGAGAAATATTTTAAAATGATAACAAATTTTAGTTTGCGTTTGAAAAATTTAGTATATTCTTTTCGAAAAATCTTGCCGAGTTTTTATTGCATGAAACGAGCGAACAAACGCATGAAACATGAGTTTGAGGTGCAAACACAGATTGTGGAGGAATATTTTAAAATGAAAACAAATTTTGGTTTGCGTTTGAATAATTTAGTATATTCTTTATGAAAAATCTAGGATAGTTATTATTACATGAAAGGACCAAGCAAACGCTTCAAACATGAGTTTTCGTTGGAAACAAATATAGTAGAGAAATATTTTAAAATAAACACAAATTTTGGTTTGTATTTGAATAATTTAATATTTACTATCATTCTTTACAAAAAATTTATCCGTGTTAATGTTTATATTACGAGCGAACAAACGAATTAAACATGAGTTTTTGGTGCAAAGAAAGATTGTGGAGAAATATTTTAAAATTAACACAAATTTTGGTTTGTGTTTGAATAATTTAGTATATTCTTTATGAAAAAGCTAGCCGAGTTTTTATTACATGAAACGAGCGAGCCAACGCATGAAACAGGAGTTTTCGTTGCAAACAATGATTGTGGAGAAATATTTATGAAAACAAATTTTTGTTTTCATTTGAATAATTTAGTATATTCTTTATGAAGAATCTAGCCGAGTTTTCATGACATGAAATGAGCAAGCAAATGCTTGAAACATGAGTTTTCCTTGCAAACAAAGATTGTGGAGAAATATTTTAAAATAAACATAAATTTTAGTTTGTAATTGAATAATTTATTATTTACAATCATTCTTTACGAAAAGTCTATCCGAGTCTTTTTTGGATGAAACGAGCAAACAAACGCATGAAACATGAGTTTTAGGTGCAGAAAAAGATTGTGGAGAAATATTTTAAAATGATAACAAATTTTGGTTTGCGTTTGAAAAATTTAGTATATTCTTTTCGAAAAATCTTGCCGAGTTTTTATTGCGTGAAACGAGCGAACAAACGAATGAAACATGAGTTTGAGGTGCAAACAAAGATTGTGGAGGAATATTTTAAAATGAAAACAAATTTTGGTTTGCGTTTGAATAATTTAGTATATTCTTTATGAAAAATCTAGGATACTTATTATTACATGAAAGGAGCAAGCAAACGCTTCAAACATGGGTTTTCGTTGGAAACAAATTTAGTAGAGAAATATTTTAAAATAAACAAAAATTTTGGTTTGTATTTGAATAATTTAGTATTTACTATCATGCTTTACAAAAAATTTATCCGTGTCAATGTTTATATAACGAGCGAACAAATGAATTAAACATTAGTTTTTGGTGCAAAGAAAGATTGTGGAGAAATATTTTAAAATTAACACAAATTTTGGTTTGTGATTGAATAATTTTGTATATTCTTTATGAAAAATCTAGCCGAGTTTTTATTACATGAAACGAACGAGCCAAAGCTTGAAACATGAGTTTTCGTTGCAAACAATGATTGGGGAGAAATATTTTAAAATGAAAACAAATTTTTGGTTTCATTTGAATAATTTAGTATATTCATTATGAAGAATCTAGACGAGTTTTTATTACATGAAACGAGCAAGCAAATGCTTGAAACATGAGTTTTCCTTTTAAAAAAGATTGTGGAGAAATATTTTAAAGTAAACATAAATTTTGGTTTGTAATTGAATAATTTATTATTTACAATCATTCTTTACGAAAAGTCTATCCGAGTTTTTTTTGGATGAAACGAGCAAACAAACGCATGAAACATGAGTTTTAGGTGCAAAAAAAGATAGTGGAGAAATATTTTAAAATGATAACAAATTTTGGTTTGCGTTTGAAAAATTTAGTATATTCTTTTCGAAAAATCTTGCCGAGTTTTTATTGCATGAAACGAGCGAACAAACGCATGAAACATGAGTTTGAGGTGCAAACACAGATTGTGGAGGAATATTTTAAAATGAAAACAAATTTTGGTTTGTGTTTGAATAATTTAGTATGTTCTTTATGAAAAATCTAGGATAGTTATTATTACATGAAAGGACCAAGCAAACGCTTCAAACATGAGTTTTCGTTGGAAACAAATATAGTAGAGAAATATTTTGAAATAACCACAAATTTTGGTTTGTATTTGAATAATTTAGTATTTACTATCAATGTTTACAAAAAATTTATCCGTGTTAATGTTTATATAACGAGCGAACAAACGAATTAAACATGAGTTCTTGGTGCAAAGAAAGATTGTGGAGAAATATTTTAAAATTAACACAAATTTTGGTTTGTGATTGAATAATTTAGTATATTCTTTATGAAAAATCTAGCCGAGTTTTTATTACATGAAACGAACGAGCCAAAGCTTGAAACATGAGTTTTCGTTGCAAACAATGATTGTGGAGAAATATTTTAAAATGAAAACAAATTTTTGGTTTCATTTGAATAATTTAGTATATTCTTTATGAAGAATCTAGCCGAGTTTTTATTACATGAAACGAGCAAGCAAATGCTGGAAACATGAGTTTTCCTTTCAAACAATGATTGTGGAGAAATATTTTAAAATGAAAACAAATTTTTGGTTTCATTTGAATAATTTAGTATATTCATTATGAAGAATCTAGACGAGTTTTTATTACATTAAACGAGCAAGCAAATGCTTGAAACATGAGTTTTCCTTTCAAACAAAGATTGTGGAGAAATATTTTAAAACAAACATAAATTTTGGTTTGTAATTGAATAATTTATTATTTACAATCATTCTTTACGAAAAGTCTATCCGAGTTTTTTTTGGATGAAACGTGCAAACAAACGCATGAAACATGAGTTTTAGGTGCAAAAAAAGATTGTGGAGAAATATTTTAAAATGATAACAAATTATTGTTTGCGTTTGAAAAATTTAGTATATTCTTTTCGAAAAATCATGCCGAGTTTTTATTGCATGAAACGAGCGAACAAACGCATGAAACATGAGTTTGAGGTGCAAACACAGATTGTGGAGGAATATTTTAAAATGAAAACAAATTTTGGTTTGTGTTTGAATAATTTAGTATATTCTTTATGAAAAATCTAGGATAGTGATTATTACATGAAAGGACCAAGCAAACGCTTCAAACATGAGTTTTCGTTGGAAACAAATATAGTAGAGAAATATTTTGAAATAAACACAAATTTTGGTTTGTATTTGAATAATTTAGTATTTACTATCATTGTTTACAAAAAATTTATCCGTGTTAATGTTTATATAACGAGCGAACAAACGAATTAAACATGAGTTTTTGGTGCAAAGAAAGATTGTGGAGAAATATTTTAAAATTAACACAAATTTTGGTTTGTGATTGAATAATTTAGTATATTCTTTATGAAAGATCTAGCCGAGTTTTTATTACATGAAACGAACGAGCCAAAGCTTGAAACATGAGTTTTCGATGCAAACAATGATTGTGGAGAAATATTTTAAAATGAAAACAAATTTTTGGTTTCATTTGAATAATTTAGTATATTCTTTATGAAGAATCTAGCCGAGTTTTTATTACACGAAACGAGCAAGCAAATGCTTGAAACTTGAGTTTTCCTTTCAAATAAAGATTGTGGAGAAATATTTTAAAACAAACATAAATTTTGGTTTGTAATTGAATAATTTATTTTTTACAATCATTCTTTACGAAAGGTCTATCCGAGTTTTTTTGGATGAAACGAGCAAACAAACGCATGAAACATGAGTTTTAGGTGCAAAAAAAGATTGTGGAGAAATATTTTAAAATGATAACAAATTTTGGTTTGCGTTTGAAAAATTTAGTATATTCTTTTCGAAAAATCTTGCCGAGTTTTTATTGCATGAAACGAGCGAACAAACGCATGAAACATGAGTTTGAGGTGCAAACACAGATTGTGGAGGAATATTTTAAAATGAAAACAAATTTTGGTTTGCGTTTGAATTATTTAGTATATTCTTTATGAAAAATCTAGGATAGTTATTATTACATGAAAGGAGCAAGCAAACGCTTCAAACATGAGTTTTCGTTGGAAACAAATATAGTGGAGAAATATTTTAAAATAAACACATATTTTAGTTTGCATTTGAATAATTTAGTATTCACTATCATTCTTTACGAAAAATCTAGCCGTGTTATTTTTTTATATAACAACAAACGAATGAAACATCAGTTTTAGGTGCAAACAAAGATTGTGGATAAATATTTTAAAATTAACACAAATTTTGGCTTGTGTTTGAATAATTTAGTATATTCTTTATGAAAAATCTAGCCGAGTTTTTATTACATGAAACGAGCGAGCCAACGCTTGAAACATGAGTTTTCGTTGCAAACAATGATTGTGGAGAAATATTTTAAAATGAAAACAAATTTTTGTTTTCATTTGAATAATTTAGTATATTCTTTATGAAGAATCTAGCCGAGTTTTCATTACATGAAACGAGCAAGCAAATGCTTGAAACATGAGTTTTCCTTGCAAACAAATATTGTGGATAAATATTTTAAAATAAACATAAATTTTGGTTTGTAATTGAATAATTTATTATTTACAATCATTCTTTACGAAAAGTCTATCCGAGTTTTTTTGGATGAAACGAGAAAACAAACGCATGAAACATGACTTTTAGGTGCAAAAAAAGATTGTGGAGAAATATTTTAAAATGATAACAAATTTTAGTTTGCGTTCTAAAAATTTAGTATATTCTTTTCGAAAAATCTTGCCGAGTTTTTTTGCATGAAACGAGCGAACAAACGCATGAAACATGAGTCTGAGGTGCAAACAAAGATTGTGGAGGAATATTTTAAAATGAAAACAAATTTTGGTTTGCGTTTGAATAATTTAGTATATTCTTTATGAAAAATCTAGGAGAGTTATTACTACATGAAAGGAGCAAGCAAACGCTTCAAACATGAGTTTTCGTTGGAAACAAATATAGTGGAGAAATATTTTAAAATAAACACATATTTTGGTTTGCATTTGAATAATTTAGTATTCACTATCATTCTTTACGAAAAATCTAGCCGTGTTATTTTTTTATATAACAACAAACGAATGAAACATCAGTTTTTGGTGCAAAGAAAGATTGTGGAGAAATATTTTAAAATTAACACAAATTTTGGTTTGTGTTTGAATAATTTAGTATATTCTTTATGAAAAATCTAGCCGAGTTTTTCTTACATGAAATGAGCGAGCCAACGCTTGAAACATGAGTTTTCGTTGCAAGCAATGATTGTGGAGAAATATTTTAAAATGAAAACAAATTTTTGTTTTCATTTGAGTAATTTAGTATATTCTTTATGAAGAATCTAGCCGAGTTTTCATTACATGAAATGAGCAAGCAAATGCTTGAAACATGAGTTTTCCTTGCAAACAAAGATTGTGGAGAAATATTTTAAAATAAACATAAATTTTGGTTTGTAATTGAATAATTTATTATTTACAATCATTCTTTACGAAAAGTCTATCCGATTTTTTTTTGGATGAAACGAGCAAACAAACGCATGAAACATGAGTTTTAGGTGCAAAAAAAGATTGTGGAGAAATATTTTAAAATGATAACAAATTTTGGTTTGCGTTTGAAAAATTTAGTATATTCTTTTCGAAAAATCTTGCCGAGTTTTTATTGCGTGAAACGAGCGAACAAACGCATGAAACATGAGTTTGAGGTGCAAACAAAGATTGTGGAGGAATATTTTAAAATGAAAACAAATTTTGGTTTGCGTTTGAATAATTTAGTATATTCTTTATGAAAAATCTACGATAGTTATTATTACATGAAAGGAGCAAGCAAACGCTTCAAACATGAGTTTTCGTTGGAAACAAATATAGTAGAGAAATATTTTAAAATAAACACAAATTTTGGTTTGTATTTGAATAATTTAGTATTTACTATCATTCTTTACAAAAAATTTATCCGTGTTAATGTTTATAAAACGAGCGAACAAATGAATTAAACATGAGTTTTTGGTGCAAAGAAAGATTGTGGAGAAATATTTTAAAATTAACACAAATTTTGGTTTGTGATTGAATAATTTAGTATATTCTTTATGAAAAATCTAGCCGAGTTTTTATTACATGAAACGAACGAGCCAAAGCTTGAAACATGAATTTTCGATGCAAACAATGATTGTGGAGAAATATTTTAAAATGAAAACAAATTTTTAGTTTCATTTGAATAATTTAGTATATTCATTATGAAGAATCTAGACGAGTTTTTATTACATGAAATGAGCAAGCAAATGCTTGAAACATGAGTTTTCGTTTCAAAAAAGATTGTGGAGAAATATTTTAAAATAAACATAAATTTTGGTTTGTAATTGAATAATTTATTATTTACAATCGTTCTTTACGAAAAGTCTATCCGAGTTTTTTTTGGATGAAACGAGCAAACAAACGCATGAAACATGAGTTTTAGGTGCAAAAAAAGATTGTGGAGAAATATTTTAAAATGAAAACAAATTTTGGTTTGTGTTTGAAATAATTTAGTATATTCTCTATGAAAAATCTAGGATAGTTATTATTACACGAAAGGACCAAGCAAACGCTTCAAACATGAGCTTTAATTGGAAACAAATATAGTAGAGAAATATTTTAAAATAAACACAAATTTTGGTTTGTATTTGAATAATTTAGTATTTACTATCATTCTTTACAAAAAATTTATCCGTGTCAATGTTTATATAACGAGCGAACAAACGAATTAAACATGAGTTTTTGGTCCAAAGAAAGATTGTGGAGAAATATTTTAAAATTAACACAAATTTTGGTTTGTGAGTGAATAATTTAGTATATTCTTTATGAAAAATCTAGCCGAGTTTTTATTACATGAAACGAACGAGCCAAAGCTTGAAACATGAGTTTTCGTTGCAAACAATGATTGTGGAGAAATATTTTAAAATGAAAACAAATTTTTGGTTTCATTTGAATAATTTAGTATATTCTTTATCAAGAATCTAGCCGAGTTTTTATTACACGAAACGAGCAAGCAAATGCTTGAAACTTGAGTTTTCCTTTCAAATAAAGATTGTGGAGAAATATTTTAAAATAAAAATAAATTTTGGTTTGTAATTGAATAATTTATTATTTACAATCATTCTTTACGAAAGGTCTATCCGAGTTTTTTTGGATGAAACGAGCAAACAAACGCATGAAACATGAGTTTTAGGTGCAAAAAAAGATTGTGGAGAAATATTTTAAAATGATAACAAATTTTGGTTTGCGTTTGAAAAATTTAGTATATTCTTTTCGAAAAATCTTGCCGAGTTTTTATTGCGTGAAACGAGCGAACAAACGCATGAAACATGAGTTTGAGGTGCAAACAAAGATTGTGGAGGAATATTTTAAAATGAAAACAAATTTTGGTTTGCGTTTGAATAATTTAGTATATTCTTTATGAAAAATCTACGATAGTTATTTTTACATGAAAGGAGCAAGCAAACGCTTCAAACATGAGTTTTCGTTGGAAACAAATATAGTAGAGAAATATTTTAAAATAAACACAAATTTTGGTTTGTATTTAAATAATTTAGTATTTACTATCATTCTTTACAAAAAATTTATCCGTGTTAATGTTTATATAACGAGCGAACAAACGAATTAAACATGAGTTTTTGGTGCAAAGAAAGATTGTGGAGAAATATTTTAAAATTAACACAAATTTTAGTTTGTGATTGAATAATTTAGTATATTCTTTATGGAAAATCTAGCCGAGTTTTTATTACATGAAACGAACGAGCCAAAGCTTGAAACATGAGTTTTCGTTGCAAACAATGATTGTGGAGAAATATTTTAAAATGAAAACAAATTTTTGGTTTCATTTGAATAATTTAGTATATTCTTTATGAAGAATCTAGCCGTGTTTTTATTACACGAAACGAGCAAGCAAATGCTTGAAACTTGAGTTTTCCTTTCAAATAAAGATTGTGGAGAAATATTTTAAAATAAAAATAAATTTTGGTTTGTAATTGAATAATTTATTATTTACAATCATTCTTTACGAAAGGTCTATCCGAGTTTTTTTGGATGAAACGAGCAAACAAACGCATGAAACATGAGTTTTAGGTGCAAAAAAAGATTGTGGAGAAATATTTTAAAATGATAACAAATTTTGGTTTGCGTTTGAAAAATTTAGTATATTCTTTTCGAAAAATCTTGCCGAGTTTTTATTGCGTGAAACGAGCGAACAAACGCATGAAACATGAGTTTGAGGTGCAAACAAAGATTGTGGAGGAATATTTTAAAATGAAAACAAATTTTGGTTTGCGTTTGAATAATTTAGTATATTCTTTATGAAAAATCTACGATAGTTATTTTTACATGAAAGGAGCAAGCAAACGCTTCAAACATGAGTTTTCGTTGGAAACAAATATAGTAGAGAAATATTTTAAAATAAACACAAATTTTGGTTTGTATTTAAATAATTTAGTATTTACTATCATTCTTTACAAAAAATTTATCCGTGTTAATGTTTATATAACGAGCGAACAAACGAATTAAACATGAGTTTTTGGTGCAAAGAAAGATTGTGGAGAAATATTTTAAAATTAACACAAATTTTAGTTTGTGATTGAATAATTTAGTATATTCTTTATGGAAAATCTAGCCGAGTTTTTATTACATGAAACGAACGAGCCAAAGCTTGAAACATGAGTTTTCGTTGCAAACAATGATTGTGGAGAAATATTTTAAAATGAAAACAAATTTTTGGTTTCATTTGAATAATTTAGTATATTCTTTATGAAGAATCTAGCCTTGTTTTTATTACACGAAACGAGCAAGCAAATGCTTGAAACTTGAGTTTTCCTTTCAAATAAAGATTGTGGAGAAATATTTTAAAATAAAAATAAATTTTGGTTTGTAATTGAATAATTTATTATTTACAATCATTCTTTACGAAAGGTCTATCCGAGTTTTTTTGGATGAAACGAGCAAACAAACGCATGAAACATGAGTTTTAGGTGCAAAAAAAGATTGTGGAGAAATATTTTAAAATGATAACAAATTTTGGTTTGCGTTTGAAAAATTTAGTATATTCTTTTCGAAAAATCTTGCCGAGTTTTTATTGCATGAAACGAGCGAACAAACGCATGAAACATGAGTTTGAGGTGCAAACACAGATTGTGGAGGAATATTTTAAAATGAAAACAAATTTTGGTTTGCGTTTGAATAATTTAGTATATTCTTTATGAAAAATCTACGATAGTTATTATTACATGAAAGGAGCAAGCAAACGCTTCAAACAAGAGTTTTCGTTATAGTAGAGAAATATTTTAAAATAAACACAAATTTTGGTTTGTATTTGAATAATTTAGTATTTACTATCATTCTTTACAAAAAATTTATCCGTGTTAATGTTTATATAACGAGCGAACAAACGAATTAAACATGAGTTTTTGGTGCAAAGAAAGATTGTGGAGAAATATTTTAAAATTAACACAAATTTTAGTTTGTGATTGAATAATTTAGTATATTCTTTATGAAAAATCTAGCCGAGTTTTTATTACATGAAACGAACGAGCCAAAGCTTGAAACATGAGTTTTCGTTGCAAACAATGATTGTGGAGAAATATTTTAAAATGAAAACAAATTTTTGGTTTCATTTGAATAATTTAGTATATTCTTTATGAAGAATCTAGCCATGTTTTTATTACACGAAACGAGCAAGCAAATGCTTGAAACTTGAGTTTTCCTTTCAAATAAAGATTGTGGAGAAATATTTTAAAATAAACATAAATTTTGGTTTGTAATTGAATAATTTATTATTTACAATCATTCTTTACGAAAGGTCTATCAGAGTTTTTTTGGATGAAACGAGCAAACAAACGCATGAAACATGAGTTTTAGGTGCAAAAAAAGATTGTGGACAAATATTTTAAAATGATAACAAATTTTGGTTTGCGTTTGAAAAATTTAGTATATTCTTTTCGAAAAATCTTGCCGAGTTTTTATTGCATGAAACGAGCGAACAAACACATGAAACATGAGTTTGAGGTGCAAACACAGATTGTGGAGGAATATTTTAAAATGAAAACAAATTTTGGTTTGTGTTTGAATAATTTAGTTTATTCTTTATGAAAAATCTAGGATAGTTATTATTACATGAAAGGACCAAGCAAACGCTTGAAACATGAGTTTTCGATGCAAACAATGATTGTGGAGAAATATTTTAAAATGAAAACAAATTTTGGTTTGCGTTTGAAAAATTTAGTATATTCTTTTCGAAAAATCTTGCCGAGTTTTTATTGCGTGAAACGAGCGAACAAACGCATGAAACATGAGTTTGAGGTGCAAACAAAGATTGTGGAGGAATATTTTAAAATGAAAACAAATTTTGGTTTGCGTTTGAATAATTTAGTATATTCTTTATGAAAAATCTACGATTGTTATTATTACATGAAAGGAGCAAGCAAACGCTTCAAACATGAGTTTTCGTTGGAAACAAATATAGTAGAGAAATATTTTAAAATAAACACAAATTTTGGTTTGTATTTGAATAATTTAGTATTTACTATCATTCTTTACAAAAAATTTATCCGTGTTAATGTTTATATAACGAGCGAACAAATGAATTAAACATGAGTTTTTGGTGCAAAGAAAGATTGTGGAGAAATATTTTAAAATTAACACAAATTTTGGTTTGTGATTGAATAATTTAGTATATTCTTTATGAAAAATCTAGCCGAGTTTTTATTACATGAAACGAACGAGCCAAAGCTTAAAACATGAGTTTTCGATGCAAACAATGATTGTGGGGAAATATTTTAAAATGAAAACAAATTTTTGGTTTCATTTGAATAATTTAGTATATTCATTATGAAGAATCTAGACGAGTTTTTATTACATGAAATGAGCAAGCAAATGCTTGAAACATGAGTTTTCCTTTCAAAAAAGATTGTGGAGAAATATTTTAAAATAAACATAAATTTTTGTTTGTAATTGAATAATTTATTATTTACAATCATTCTTTACGAAAAGTCTATCCGAGTTTTTTCTGGATGAAACGAGCAAACAAACGCATGAAACATGAGTTTTAGGTGCAAAAAAAGATTGTGGAGAAATATTTTAAAATGATAACAAATTTTGGTTTGCGTTTGAAAAATTTAGTATATTCTTTTCGAAAAATCTTGCCGAGTTTTTATTGCATGAAACGAGCGAACAAACGCATGAAACATGAGTTTGAGGTGCAAACACAGATTGTGGAGGAATATTTTAAAATGAAAACAAATTTTGGTTTGTGTTAGAATAATTTAGTATATTCTTTATGAAAAATCTAGGATAGTTATTATTACATGAAAGGACCAAGCAAACGCTTCAAACATGAGCTTTAATTGGAAACAAATATAGTAGAGAAATATTTTAAAATAAACACAAATTTTGGTTTGTATTTGAATAAATTAGTATTTACTATCATTCTTTACAAAAAATTTATCCGTGTTAATGTTTATATAACGAGCGAACAAACGAATTAAACATGAGTTTTTGGTGCAACGAAAGATTGTGGAGAAATATTTTAAAATTAACACAAATTTTGGTTTGTGATTGAATAATTTAGTATATTCTTTATGAAAAATATAGCCGAGTTTTTATTACATGAAACGAACGAGCCAAAGCTTGAAACATGAGTTTTCGATGCAAACAATGATTGTGGAGAAATATTTTAAAATGAAAACAAATTTTGGTTTGCGTTTGAAAAATTTAGTATATTCTTTTCGAAAAATCTTGCCGAGTTTTTATTGCGTGAAACGAGCGAACAAACGCATGAAACATGAGTTTGAGGTGCAAACAAAGATTGTGGAGGAATATTTTAAAATGAAAACAAATTTTGGTTTGCGTTTGAATAATTTAGTATATTCTTTATGAAAAATCTACGATAGTTATTATTACATGAAAGGAGCAAGCAAACGCTTCAAACATGTGTTTTCGTTGGAAACAAATATAGTAGAGAAATATTTTAAAATAAACACAAATTTTGGTTTGTATTTGAATAATTTAGTATTTACTATCATTCTTTACAAAAAATTTATCCGTGTTAATGTTTATATAACGAGTGAACAAATGAATTAAACATGAGTTTTTGGTGCAAAGAAAGATTGTGGAGAAATATTTTAAAATTAACACAAATTTTGGTTTGTGATTGAATAATTTAGTATATTCTTTATGAAAAATCTAGCCGAGTTTTTATTACATGAAACGAACGAGCCAAAGCTTGAAACATGAGTTTTTGATGCAAACAATGATTGTGGAGAAATATTTTAAAATGAAAACAAATTTTTGGTTTCATTTGAATAATTTAGTATATTCATTATGAAGAATCTAGACGAGTTTTTATTACATGAAATGAGCAAGCAAATGCGTGAAACATGAGTTTTCCTTTCAAAAAAGATTGTGGAGAAATATTTTAAAATAAACATAAATTTTGGTTTGTAATTGAATAATTTATTATTTACAATCATTCTTTACGAAAAGTCTATCCGAGTTTTTTTGGATGAAACGAGCAAACAAACGCATGAAACATGAGTTTTAGGTGCAAAAAAAGATTGTGGAGAAATATTTTAAAATGATAACAAATTTTGGTTTGCGTTTGAAAAATTTAGTATATTCTTTTCGAAAAATCTTGCCGAGTTTTTATTGCATGAAACGAGCGAACAAACGCATGAAACATGAGTTTGAGGTGCAAACACAGATTGTGGAGGAATATTTTAAAATGAAAACAAATTTTGGTTTGTGTTTGAATAATTTAGTATATTCTTTATGAAAAATCTAGGATAGTAATTATTACATGAAAGGACCAAGCAAACGCTTCAAACATGAGTTTTCGTTGGAAACAAATATAGTAGAGAAATATTTTAAAATAAACACAAATTTTGGTTTGTATTTGAATAATTTAGTATTTACTATCATTCTTTACAAAAAATTTATCAGTGTTAATGTTTATATAACGAGCGAACAAACGAATTAAACATGAGTTTTTGGTGCAAAGACAGATTGTGGAGAAATATTTTAAAATTAACACAAATTTTGGTTTGTGATTGAATAATTTAGTATATTCTTTATGAAAAATCTAGCCGAGTTTTTATTACATGAAACGAACGAGCCAAAGCATGAAACATGAGTTTTCGTTGCAAACAATGATTGTGGAGAAATATTTTAAAATGAAAACAAATTTTTGGTTTCATTTGAATAATTTAGTATATTCTTTATGAAGAAATCTAGCCGAGTTTTTATTACATGAAACGAACAAGCAAATGCTTGAAACATGAGTTTTCCTTTCAAACAATGATTGTGGAGAAATATTTTAAAATGAAAACAAATTTTTGGTTTCATTTGAATAATTTAGTATATTCATTATGAAGAATCTAGACGAGTTTTTATTACATGAAACGAGCAAGCAAATGCTTGAAACATGAGTTTTCCTTTCAAACAAAGATTGTGGAGAAATATTTTAAAATAAACATAAATTTTGGTTTGTAATTGAATAATTTATTATTTAGAATCATTCTTTACGAAAAGTCTATCCGAGTTTTTTTTGGATGAAACGAGCAAACAAACGCACGAAACATGCGTTTTAGGTGCAAAAAAAGATTGTGGAGAAATATTTTAAAATGATAATAAATTTTGGTTTGCGTTTGAAAAATTTAGTATATTCTTTTCGAAAATTCTTGCCGAGTTTTTATTGCATGAAACGAGCGAACAAACGCATGAAACATGAGTTTGAGGTGCAAACACAGATTGTGGAGGAATATTTTAAAATGAAAACAAATTTTGGTTTGTGTTTGAATAATTTAGTATATTCTTTATGAAAAATCTAGGATAGTTATTATTACATGAAAGGACCAAGCAAACGCTTCAAACATGAGTTTTCGTTGGAAACAAATATAGTAGAGAAATATTTTAAAATAAACACAAATTTTGGTTTGTATTTGAATAATTTAGTATTTACTATCATTCTTTACAAAAAATTTATCCGTGTTAATGTTTATATAACGAGCGAACAAACGAATTAAACATGAGTTTTAGGTGCAAAGAAAGATTGTGGAGAAATATTTTAAAATTAACACAAATTTTGGTTTGTGATTGAATAATTTAGTATATTCTTTATGAAAAATCTAGCCGAGTTTTTATTACATGAAACGAAAGAGCCAAAGCTTGAAACATAAGTTTTCGTTGTAAACAATGATTGTGGAGAAATATTTTAAAATGAAAAAAAAATTTTGGTTTCATTTGAATAATTTAGTATATTCTTTATGAAGAATCTAGCCGAGTTTTTATTACACGAAACGAGCAAGCAAATGCTTGAAACATGAGTTTTCCTTTCAAATAAAGATTGTGGAGAAATATTTTAAAATAAACATAAATTTTGGTTTGTAATTGAATAATTTATTATTTACAATCATTGTTTACGAAAAGTCTATCCGAGTTTTTTTTGGATGAAACGAGCAAACAAACGCATGAGACATGAGTTTTAGGTGCAAAAAAATATTGTGGAGAAATATTTTAAAATGATAACAAATTTTGGTTTGCGTTTGACAAATTTAGTATATTCTTTTCGAAAAATCTTGCCGAATTTTTATTGCATGAAACGAGCGAACAAACGCATGAAACATGAGTTTGAGGTGCAAACAAAGATTGTGGAGGAATATTTTAAAATGAAAACAAATTTTGGTTTGCGTTTGAATAATTTAGTATATTCTTTATGAAAAATCTAGCATAGTTATTATTACATGAAAGGAGCAAGCAAACGCTACAAACATGAGGTTTCGTTGGAAGCAAATATAGTAGAGAAATATTTTAAAATAAACGCAAATTTTGGTTTGTATTTGAATAATTTAGTATTCACTATCATTCTTTACAAAAAATTTCTCCGTGTTAATGTTTATATAACGAGCGAACAAACGAATTAAACATGAGTTTTTGGTGCAAAGAAAGATTGTGGAGAAATATTTTAAAATTAACACAAATTTTGGTTTGTGATTGAATAATTTAGTATATTCTTTATGAAAAATCTAGCCGAGTTTTTATTACATGAAACGAACGAGCCAAAGCTTGAAACATGAGTTTTCGTTGCAAACAATGATTGTGGAGAAATATTTTAAAATGAAAACAAATTTTTGGTTTCATTTGAATAATTTAGTACATTCTTTATGAAGAATCTAGCCGAGTTTTTATTACACGAAACGAGCAAGCAAATGCTTGAAACATGAGTTTTCCTTTCAAATAAAGATTGTGGAGAAATATTTTAAAATAAACATAAATTTTGGTTTGTAATTGAATAATTTATTTTTTACAATCATTCTTTACGAAAAGTCTATCTGAGTTTTTTTTGGATGAAACGAGCAAACAAACGCATGAAACATGAGTTTTAGGTGCAAAAAAAGATTGTGGAGAAATATTTTAAAATGATAACAAATTTTGGTTTGCGTTTGAAAATTTTAGTATATTCTTTTCGAAAAATCTTGCAGAGTTTTTATTGCATGAAACGAGCGAACAAACGCATGAAACATGAGTTTGAGGTGCAAACACAGATTGTGGAGGAATATTTTAAAATGAAAACAAATTTTGGTTTGCGTTTGAATAATTTAGTATATTCTTTATGAAAAATCTAGGATAGTTATTATTACATGAAAGGAGCAAGCAAACGCTTCAAACATGAGGTTTCGTTGGAAGCAAATATAGTAGAGAAATATTTTAAAATAAACACAAATTTTGGTTTGTTTTTGAATAATTTAGTATTTACTATCATTCTTTACAAAAAATTTCTCCGTGTTAATGTTTATATAACGAGTGAACAAACGAATTAAACATGTGTTTTTGGTGCAAAGAAAGATTGTGGAGAAATATTTTAAAATTAACACAAATTTTGGTTTGTGATTGAATAATTTAGTATATTCTTTATGAAAAATCTAACCGAGTTTTTATTACATGAAACGAACGAGCCAAAGCTTGAAACAAGAGTTTTCGTTGCAAACAATGATTGTGGAGAAATATTTTAAAATGAAAACAAATTTTTGGTTTCATTTGAATAATTTAGTATATTCTTTATGAAGAATCTAGACGAGTTTTTACTACATGAAACGAGCAAGCAAATGCTTGAAACATGAGTTTTCCTTTCAAACAAAGATTGTGGAGAAATATTTTAAAATAAACATAAATTTTGGTTTGTAATTGAATAATTTATTATTTACAATCATTCTTTACGAAAAGTCTATCCGAGTTTTTTTTGGATGAAACGAGCAAACAAACGCATGAAACATGAGTTTTAGGTGCAAAAAAAGATTGTGGAGAAATATTTTAAAATGATAACAAATTTTGGTTTGCGTTTGAAAAATTTAGTATATTCTTTTCGAAAAATCTTGCCGAGTTTTTATTGCAAAACGAGCGAACAAACGCATGAAACATGAGTTTGAGGTGCAAACACAGATTGTGGAGGAATATTTTAAAATGAAAACAAATTTTGGTTTGTGTTTGAATAATTTAGTATATTCTTTATGAAAAATCTAGGATAGTTATTATTACATGAAAGGACCAAGCAAACGCTTCAAACATGAGTTTTCGTTGGAAACAAATATAGTAGAGAAATATTTTAAAATAAACACAAATTTTGGTTTGTATTTGAATAATTTAGTATTTACTATCATTTTTTACAAAAAATTTATCAGTGTTAATGTTTATATAACGAGCGAACAAACGAATTAAACATGAGTTTTTGGTGCAAAGAAAGATTGTGGAGAAATATTTTAAAATTAACACAAATTTTGGTTTGTGATTGAATAATTTAGTATATTCTTTATGAAAAATCTAGCCGAGTTTTTATTACATGAAACGAACGAGCCAAAGCTTGAAACATGAGTTTTCGTTGCAAACAATGATTGTGGAGAAATATTTTAAAATGAAAACAAATTTTTCGTTTCATTTGAATAATTTAGTATATTCTTTATGAAGAATCTAGCCGAGTTTTTATTACATGAAACGAGCAAGCAAATGCTTGAAACATGAGTTTTCCTTTCAAACAATGATTGTGGAGAAATATTTTAAAATGAAAACAAATTTTTGGTTTCATTTGAATAATTTAGTATATTCATTATGAAGAATCTAGACGAGTTTTTATTACATGAAACGAGCAAGCAAATGCTTGAAACATGAGTTTTCCTTTCAAACAAAGATTGTGGAGAAATATTTTAAAATAAACATAAATTTTGGTTTGTAATTGAATAATTTATTATTTACAATCATTCTTTACGAAAAGTCTATCCGAGTGTTTTTTGGATGAAACGAGCAAACAAACGCATGAAACATGAGTTTTAGGTGCAAAAAAAGATTGTGGAGAAATATTTTAAAATGATAACAAATTTTGGTTTGCGTTTGAAAATTTAGTATATTCTTTTCGAAAAATCTTGCCGAGTTTTTATTGCATGAAACGCGCGAACAAACGCATGAAACATGAGTTTGAGGTGCAAACACAGATTGTGGAGGAATATTTTAAAATGAAAACAAATTTTGGTTTGTGTTTGAATAATTTAGTATATTCTTTATGAAAAATCTAGGATAGTTATTATTACATGAAAGGACCAAGCAAACGCTTCAAACATGAGTTTTCGTTGGAAACAAATATAGTAGAGAAATATTTTAAAATAAACACAAATTTTGGTTTGTATTTGAATAATTTAGTATTTACTATCATTCTTTACAAAAAATTTATCCGTGTTAATGTTTATATAACGAGCGAACAAACGAATTAAACATGAGTTTTTGGTGCAAAGAAAGATTGTGGAGAAATATGTTAAAATTAACACAAATTTTGGTTTGTGATTGAATAATTTAGTATATTCTTTATGAAAAATCTAGCCGAGTTTTTATTACATGAAACGAAAGAGCCAAAGCTTGAAACATAAGTTTTCGTTGTAAACAATGATTGTGGAGATATATTTTAAAATGAAAAAAAAATTTTGGTTTCATTTGAATAATTTAGTATATTATTTATGAAGAATCTAGCCGAGTTTTTATTACACGAAACGAGCAAGCAAATGCTTGAAACATGAGTTTTCCCTTCAAATAAAGATTGTGGAGAAATTTTTTAAAATAAACATAAATTTTGGTTTGTAATTGAATAATTTATTATTTACAATCATTCTTTACGAAAAGTCTATCCGAGTTTTTTTTGGATGAAACGAGCAAACAAACGCATGAAACATGAGTTTTAGGTGCAAAAAAATATTGTGGAGAAATATTTTAAAATGAAGACAAATTTTGGTTTGCGTTTGAATAATTTAGTATATTCTTTATGAAAAATCTAGGATAGTTATTATTACATGAAAGGAGCAAGCAAACGCTTCAAACATGAGGTTTCGTTGGAAACAAATATAGTAGAGAAATATTTTAAAATAAACACAAATTTTGGTTTGTATTTCAATAATTTAGTATTCACTATCATTCTTTACAAAAAATTTCTCCGTGTCAATGTTTATATAACGAGCGAACAAACGAATTAAACATGAGTTTTTGGTGCAAAGAAAGATTGTGGAGAAATATTTTAAAATTAACACAAATTTTGGTTTGTGATTAAATAATTTAGTATATTCTTTATGAAGAATCTAGCCGAGTTTTCATTACATGAAACGAGCAAGCAAATGCATGAAACATGAGTTTTCGTTGCAAACAAAGATTGTGGAGAAATATTTTAAAATAAACATAAATTTTGGTTTGTAATTGAATAATTTATTATTTACAATCATTCTTTACGAAAAGTCTATCCGAGTTTTTTTTGGATGAAACGAGCAAACAAACGCATGAAACATGAGTTTGAGGTGCAAACAAAGGTTGTGGAGGAATATTTTAAAATGAAAACAAATTTTGGTTTGCGTTTGAATAATTTAGTATATTCTTTATGAAAAATCTAGGATAGTTATTATTACATGAAAGGAGCAAGCAAACGCTTCAAACATGAGTTTTCGTTGGAAACAAATATAGTAGAGAAATATTTTAAAATAAACACAAATTTTGGTTTGTATTTGAATAATTTAGTATTTACTATCATTCTTTACAAAATATTTATCCATGTTAATGTTTATATAACGAGCGAACAAACGAATTAAACATGAGTTTTTGGTGCAACAAAAGATTGTTGAGAAATATTTTAAAATTAACACAAATTTTGGTTTGTGTTTGAATAATTTAGTATATTCTTTATGACAAATCTAGCCGAGTTTTTATTACATGAAACGAGCGAGCGAACGCTTGAAACATGAGTTTTCGTTGCAAACAATGATTGTGGAGAAATATTTTAAAATGAAAACAAATTTTTGTTTTCATTTGAATAATTTAGTATATTCTTTATGAAGAATCTAGCCGAGTTTTCATTACATGAAAGGAGCATGCAAATGCTTGAAACATGCGTTTTCCTTGCGAACAAATATTGTGGAGAAATATTTTAAACTAAACATAAATTTTGGTTTGTAATTGAATAATTTATTATTTACAATCATTCTTTACGAAGAGTCTATCCGAGTTTTTTTTGGATGAAACGAGAAAACAAACGCATGAAACATGAGTTTTAGGTGCAAAAAAAGATTGTGGAGAAATATTGTAAAATGATAACAAATTTTGGTTTGCGTTCTAAAAATTTAGTATATTCTCAAAAATCTTGCCGAGTTTTTTTGCATGAAACGAGCGAACAAACGCATGAAACATGAGTTTGAGGTGCAAACAAAGATTGTGGAGGAATATTTTAAAATGAAAACAAACTTTGGTTTGCGTTTGAATAATTTAGTATATTCTTTATGAAAAATGTAGGATAGTTATTATTACATGAAAGGAGCAAGCAAACGCTTAAAACATGAGTTTTCGTTGGAAACAAATATAGTGGAGAAATATTTTAAAATAAACGCATATTTTGGTTTGCATTTGAATAATTTAGTACTCACTATCATTCTTTACGAAAAATCTAGCCGTGTTATTTTTTTATATAACAACAAACGAATGAAACATCTGTTTTAGGTGCAAACAAAGATTGTGGAGAAATATTTTAAAATTAACACAAATTTTGGTTTGTGTTTGAATAATTTAGTATATTCTTTATGAAAAATCTAGCCGAGTTTTTATTACATGAAACGAGCGAACAAACGCATGAAATATGAGTTTGAGTGCAAACAAAGATTGTCGAGGAATATTTTAAAATGAGAACAAATTTTGGTTTGCGTTTGAATAATTTAGTATATTCTTTATGAAAAATCTAGGATAGTCATTATTACATGAAAGGAGCAAGCAAACTCTTCAAACATGAGTTTTCGTTGGAAACAAATATAGTGGAGAAATATTTTAAATTAAACACAAACTTTGGTTTGCAATTGAATAATTTAGTATTCACGATAATTCTTTACGATAAATCTAGCCGTGTTATTTTTTTATATAACAGCAAACGAATGAAACATTAGTTTTAGGTGCAAACAAAGAATGTGGAGAAATTTTTTTAAATAAACACAAATTTTGGTTTGTGTTTGTATAATTTAGTATTACTATCAATCTTTACGAAAAATATATCCGAGTTTTTTTGGGATGAAACGAGCAAACAAACGCATGAAACATGAGTTTTAGGTGCAAAAAAAGATTGTGGAGAAATATTTTAAAATGATAACAAATTTTGGTTTGCGTTTGAAAAATTTAGTATATTCTTTTCGAAAAATCGTGCCGAGTTTTTATTGCATGAAACGAGCGAACAAACGCATGAAACATGAGTTTGAGGTGCAAACAAAGATTGTGGAGGAATATTTTAAAATGAAAACAAATTTTGGTTTGCGTTTAAATAATTTAGTATATTCTTTATGAAAAATCTATGATAGTAATTATTAAATGAAAGGAGCAAGCAAACGCTTCAAACATGAGTTTTCGTTGGAAACAAATATAGTGGAGAAATATTTTAAAATAAACACATATTTTGGTTTGCATTTGAATAATTTAGTATTCACTATCATTCTTTACGAAAAATCTAGCCGTGTTATTTTTTTACATAACAACAAACGAATGAAACATCAGTTTTAGGTGCAAACAAAGATTGTGGAGAAATATTTTAAAATTAACACAAATTTTGGCTTGTGTTTGAATAATTTAGTATATTCTTTATGAAAAATTTAGCCGAGTTTTTATTACATGAAACGATCGAGCGAACGCTTGAAACATGAGTTTTCGTTGCAAACAATGATTGTGGAGAAATATTTTAAAATGAAAACAAATTTTTGTTTTCATTTGAATAATTTAGTATATTCTTTATGAAGAATCTAGCCGAATTTTCATTACATGAAAGGAGCATGCAAATGCTTGAAACATGCGTTTTCCTTGCAAACATATATTGTGGAGAAATATTTTAAACTAAACATAAATTTTGGTTTGTAAATGAATAATTTATTATTTACAATCATTCTTTACGAAGAGTCTATCCGAGTTTTTTTTGGATGAAACGAGAAAACAAACGCATGAAACATGAGTTTTAGGTGCAAAAAAAGATTGTGGAGAAATATTGTAAAATGATAACAAATTTTGGTTTGCGTTCTAAAAATTTAGTATATTCTTTTCAAAAAATCTTGCCGAGTTTTTTTGCATGAAACGAGCGAACAAACGCATGAAACATGAGTTTGAGGTGCAAACAAAGATTGTGGAGGAATATTTTAAAATGAAAACAAATTTTGGTTTGCGTTTGAATAATTTAGTATATTCTTTATGAAAAATGTAGGATAGTTATTATTACATGAAAGGAGCAAGCAAACGCTTAAAACATGAGTTTTCGTTGGAAACAAATATAGTGGAGAAATATTTTAAAATAAACGCATATTTTGGTTTGCATTTGAATAATTTAGTACTCACTATCATTCTTTACGAAAAATCTAGCCGTGTTATTTTTTTATATAACGACAAACGAATGAAACATCTGTTTTAGGTGCAAACAAAGATTGTGGAGAAATATTTTAAAATTAACACAAATTTTGGTTTGTGTTTGAATAATTTAGTATATTCTTTATGAAAAATCTAGCCGAGTTTTTATTACATGAAACGAGCGAACAAACGCATGAAATATGAGTTGGAGTGCAAACAAAGATTGTCGAGGAATATTTTAAAATGAGAACAAATTTTGGTTTGCGTTTGAATAATTTAGTATATTCTTTATGAAAAATCTAGGATAGTCATTATTACATGAAAGGAGCAAGCAAACTCTTCAAACATGAGTTTTCGTTGGAAACAAATATAGTGTAGAAATATTTTAAATTAAACACAAACTTTGGTTTGCAATTGAATAATTTAGTATTCACGATAATTCTTTACGATAAATCTAGCCGTGTTATTTTTTTATATAACAGCAAACGAATGAAACATTAGTTTTAGGTGCAAACAAAGAATGTGGAGAAATTTTTTTAAATAAACACAAATTTTGGTTTGTGTTTGTATAATTTAGTATTACTATCAATCTTTACGAAAAATATATCCGAGTTTTTTTGGGATGAAACGAGCAAACAAACGCATGAAACATGAGTTTTAGGTGCAAAAAAAGATTGTGGAGAAATATTTTAAAATGATAACAAATTTTGGTTTGCGTTTGAAAAATTTAGTATATTCTTTTCGAAAAATCGTGCCGAGTTTTTATTGCATGAAACGAGCGAACAAACGCATGAAACATGAGTTTGAGGTGCAAACAAAGATTGTGGAGGAATATTTTAAAATGAAAACAAATTTTGGTTTGCGTTTAAATAATTTAGTATATTCTTTATGAAAAATCTATGATAGTAATTATTAAATGAAAGGAGCAAGCAAACGCTTCAAACATGAGTTTTCGTTGGAAACAAATATAGTGGAGAAATATTTTAAAATAAACACATATTTTGGTTTGCATTTGAATAATTTAGTATTCACTATCATTCTTTACGAAAAATCTAGCCGTGTTATTTTTTTACATAACAACAAACGAATGAAACATCAGTTTTAGGTGCAAACAAAGATTGTGGAGAAATATTTTAAAATTAACACAAATTTTGGCTTGTGTTTGAATAATTTAGTATATTATTTATGAAAAATCTAGCCGAGTTTTTATTACATGAAACGAGCGAGCCAACGCTTGAAACATGAGTTTTCGTTGCAAACAATGATTGTGGAGAAATATTTTAAAATGAAAACAAATTTTTGTTATCATTTGAATAATTTAGTATATTCTTTATGAAGAATCTAGCCGAGTTTTCATTACATGAAACGAGCAAGCAAATGCTTGAAACATGAGTTTTCCTTGCAAACAAAGATTGTGGAGAAATATTTTAAAATAAACATAAATTTTGGTTTGTAATTGAATAATTTATTATTTACAATCATTCTTTACGAAAAGTCTATCCGAGTTTTTTTTGGATGAAACGAGAAAACAAACGCATGAAACATGAGTTTTAGGTGCAAAAAAAGATTGTGAAGAAATATTTTAAAATGAAAACAAATTTTGGTTTGCGTTTGAATAATTTAGTATATTCTTTATGAAAAATCAAGGATAGTTATTATTACATGAAAGGAGCAAGCAAACGCTTCAAACATGAGTTTTCGTTGGAAACAAATATAGTGGAGAAATATTTTAAAATAAACACATATTTTGGTTTGCATTTGAATAATTTAGTATTCACTATCATTCTTTATGAAAAATCTAGCCGTGTTATTTTTTTATATAACAACAAACGAATGAAACATCAGTTTTTGGTGCAAAGAAAGATTGTGGAGAAATATTTTAAAATTAACACAAATTTTGGTTTGTGTTTGAATAATTTAGTATATTCTTTATGAAAAATCTAGCCGAGTTTTTCTTACATGAAACGAGCGAGCCAACGCTTGAAACATGAGTTTTCGTTGCAAGCAATGATTGTGGAGAAATATTTTAAAATGAAAACAAATTTTTGTTTTCATTTGAATAATTTAGTATTTTCTTTATGAAGAATCTAGCCGAGTTTTCATTACATGAAATGAGCAAGCAAATGCTTGAAACATGAGTTTTCCTTGCAAACAAAGATTGTGGAGAAATATTTTAAAATAAACATAAATTTTGGTTTGTAATTGAATAATTTATTATTTACAATCATTCTTTACGAAAAGTCTATCCGATTTTTTTTTGGATGAAACGAGCAAACAAACGCATGAAACATGAGTTTTAGGTGCAAAAAAAGATTGTGGAGAAATATTTTAAAATGATTACAAATTTTGGTTTGCGTTTGAAAAATTTAGTATATTCTTTTCGAAAAATCTTGCCGAGTTTTTATCGCGTGAAACGAGCGAACAAACGCATGAAACATGAGTTTGAGGTGCAAACAAAGATTGTGGAGGAATATTTTAAAATGACAACAAATTTTGGTTTGTGTTTGAATAATTTAGTATATTCTTTATGAAAAATCTACGATAGTTATTATTACATGAAAGGAGCAAGCAAACGCTTTAAACATGAGTTTTCGTTGGAAACAAATATAGTAGAGAAATATTTTAAAATAAACACAAATTTTGGTTTGTATTTGAATAATTTAGTATTTACTATCAATCTTTACAAAAAATTTGTCCGTGTTAATGTTTATATAACGAGCGAACAAATGAATTAAACATGAGTTTTTGGTGCAAAGAAAGATTGTGGAGAAATATTTTAAAATTAACACAAATTTTGGTTTGTGATTGAATAATTTAGTATATTCTTTATGAAAAATCTAGCCGAGTTTTTATTACATGAAACGAACGAGCCAAAGCTTGAAACGTGAGTTTTCGATGCAAACAATGATTGTGGAGAAATATTTTAAAATGAAAACAAATTTTTGGTTTCATTTGAATAATTTAGTATATTCATTATGAAGAATCTAGACGAGTTTTTATTACATGAAATGAGCAAGCAAATGCTTGAAACATGAGTTTTCCTTTCAAAAAAGATTGTGGAGAAATATTTTAAAATAAACATAAATTTTGGTTTGTAATTGAATAATTTATTATTTACAATCATTCTTTACGAAAAGTCTATCCGAGTTTTTTCTGGATGAAACGAGCAAACAAACGCATGAAACATGAGTTTTAGGTGCAAAAAAAGATTGTGGAGAAATATTTTAAAATGATAACCAATTTTGGTTTGCGTTTGAAAAATTTAGTATATTCTTTTCGAAAAATATTGCCGAGTTTTTATTGCATGAAACGAGCGAACAAACGCATGAAACATGAGTTTGAGGTGCAAACACAGATTGTGGAGGAATATTTTAAAATGACAACAAATTTTGGTTTGTGTTTGAATAATTTAGTATATTCTTTATGAACAATCTAGGATAGTTATTATTACATGAAAGGACCAAGCAAACGCTTCAAACATGAGCTTTTATTGGAAACAAATATAGTAGAGAAATATTTTAAAATAAACACAAATTTTGGTTTGTATTTGAATAATTTAGTATTTACTATCATTCTTTACAAAAAATTTATCCGTGTTAATGTTTATATAACGAGTGAATGTAATGTGTATTTTTATACACATTTTTAGGATTTTTATCATCTCAAATTCAATCATAATTCACATTAAATGTGTGAAAAATACTCATAATTCATAAAACATAATTTGAAACCTCTTAATACATTTTTATGTGATTTTGCAGGCGAAAATGCCATTAAATGAAGAATTTGACCAAAAACGCAAATAATGGGCCAAAGATGGCCAACTAAAAACCTCAAACACTCTACAAAAAATTCCCCAAACTTTTACGACAATTCAAAAACCTTCTACAACCAAGTCAAACCGAGCCAAACGCCAAAAATCGCCAAGTTGACCAAAAGTCAACTTCTCCAAAATGGGTTAAACGGTATACCGAAACGAAGAGCTCGACGAGACGAATCCAATGGTACAAGTCTCGCGATCAGAAACCTTCTAGAACTCTCAGAATCGCTAATTGAAAATCTGGTCAAATCTGGTCAAGTCAACTCTCTGACCAAGTCAGACCTTTCTTCCCCAAAGTCCAATTTTCTTAAACTTGCTCGAAAATGACCAAACCGATAAACCTTGGACTCGTCTTGACGAGAGGAACTCGCCTGAACCCTTTGACGGACCTAAAAAACTCCGGTGATTATCGAAATTCGACAAAACAAAAACAAGCTTGAAAACAAACCGAATCGTGGCTGTTCAACCTTGTATCCTACATTCTACCATTCGAGCTAAAACCTAGACCATCCTCTTCTTCTCTTTCTACCCTTTCTATCCATATGTAGAGATTATCAAATGATGCGATATTGAGTGAGATATTAGCGTTTGAACTCATGCACACGAGTTGTTTGACGAAATGACTCAAACAGATTTTTGAAACTGTTTTTTTGCCGCCATTGTTGAAACTCGAGGTTCATGAGATGTTAGAAGCTAAACATAGAATGCGAGGCTTGTAAATATCATGGTGCAGCTCTCTGGAATGGTAATTTGATCGAAAAACGGATGGAGATATGAATTCTAATCACCACTTTCGTGGTTTTCGGGTTAATTCTCAAGCTGGTGGTTAACGATGAAATTCGAGTAAATGGAGGATAATTAGAACATAAAATTCAGTGGGTAGCATCTTGGGAGATTGAGGAAAAGTGCCTAAGTCACACGTTTTAATATTGTTGGCTGAAACTCGAGTTTGAGCTCGAAAGGCCATTAATGGCGGAGCTGGAGGTAAAACCGGGCAGCAGTTGGTAAAATTGGAATAACTCGAGTTTTACTCAACCGTTTCGCACCATTCAAAGCCCCACAGATTCGTGCGAACGAGAGGAACATCTTTCTTATGGAAACTTCGAGCTAAAAAGTAGCGAATTAAGAGTTATAAGTGATTGTTTGAAGAGAAACGAAAATTGGCAGAAGCTGTACTCGCGCCCAACGCGATTCATTTCACAGATTTTGACTCGCTGCGACACAGGAGATCGGGGACGTTTGTTCAAAGATTCAGCACCTAAAACCTGACTCGTTTCATTTTTTTCCGACCCGTTTTGCCACAAACGAACACACACGGTCGGAAGTTTTTTGAACCGATCCAAATCTGTCCGCCAAAACAAAACAGGGGAAAATTTCATCCGCCCAAAAATCACTCAAATCTCAACTAAATTCAACGAAATCGGCCAGATACTCAGTACAACCCCCTGATCCTCCTAAACCAATCAGAAGCCCCAGAATATCCCTCAATTCTCTATATAAAGAACCATATTTCAATCTATCAAAATACGCTCTTTCATCCAATCTCTAAAATCACTCATTCTCTCACTCTCCTTAACTTATACATCACTCTCCATTCATCTTCTCTAACCTCTAGAATCTCCATTAATGAGTTTCAAGCTTTCTTGAGCTCTAATTTTCGTTTTTGAGTGAAAACGCGCAATTTGGGGCTGATTTGGGGAAAATTCGAATCGGTCGATTCTAGCTTGAATCGAGGCGCAATTGGAGCTTCAAATCGACTCGAGGGAGCTACCGTCTGGATCTCCAACTCTCGGTTTAATCCAATTCTCTTTAAATAATTAGATTTGAATTTTAGATCACAAGAACTCAATTTTGTAATAATCATGATGAAATCTTGTCAAACTCTTGTTCTTGTGAATATGTGTGAGTAAATCTAGATAGGGAGGGGAATTTGTGATTTGTATACATGAAATCTTGCTTTATAATCTTGTAATTTTGCTGAATTTTGATGAATAGTCATAAACACACATATTTTTGAATGAATTGGGGGAAAATTGCTTAGCTTAGTATTTTTCTTCAATTAATCTATTGAATCTAGAGGTTATTGGCTTGTTAATCATCTGAAACACTTAGCTTAGTATTTTGTGTGATTAATTTGGAGTTGTGATTGATTTAAATCAAGTTTTGTTTTGAAATGGCTGTTTTAGAATAAACTAGTTTTTGAGTCAATTTCTTGAGTAAATCTTAGCTTAGATTGCTCAAATCCATCATCTAAATCTGAGAAATTATACAATTAGTGATTAATGATTGTTACACATCATAAATTTCCTATAAATCCCTATTTTTAAACCGAAAATCAAACCCTAATCCAGTTTCTGTCTTGCTGCTGTTCTTTCTCTGTTTTTCAGTAATTTTTCCTTAATTTCGTATCCTATTCAAACCAGAAAAATTAAATAAACATTTTTACAATTCAGATCTCATTTAGTAGATAATTTTCAAATCAAATTTTGACCAATTCCGATTTATAATTTGTGAGATATTAATTTTCTAAGTTTGTAATATTTCTGTTTTTGAATTTTCTGTCCAGATTCACTGTTTCTTTTCTTCTGAATTTTTAAAAATATAAAAATAAATAATAAAAATCCAAAAATAGTCCTACTTGAAGTATTTTGAAGTGTAGAATCCAAATATGAATTTTAAAAGAGTAGTTGTTAAAACAGATTAGGAGATATAACAGTTTTTGTGAGTGCTGGTCTGTCAGAATCAGTTTCTGATCCAGATCTGAAATTTCATTATAAATCTCAAACTACAAAACACAATTCTACAAAAATTTAACAACTAATCCAGAACTTGATAATTGAATTTCTGTGCAAATTTTGGGATTTTTTAAGCTTTGGTGAATTTTCTATAATTTTCTGAACTTGCTGCTCAACCGAGTTTAAATTTGAAATAAGTTCTGGACTGAACTGCAAATATTTCGAAATTCTTGAATAAACTAATAATACCAGTAAAAGACCACATCATAGATCTCTCTTTCTAGTTTCCAACGGTATTTTTTGTGTTGGATTCGGAGTATATTTTGACTAGTTACGAATTAAATCACTAAAGTGTGACGTGCTGAATTTTTGAAACAAAACTGATATTTGAATTTGAACTTAGAAATTTACCTAATAAACCTTGAATTAAAAGATTTTGCACTAGAAATAAATCATTGAGATTAGTTAATTCTTGAGGCCACACCTCCTTGTGTTCGACCCCTAAAACTCGTTACCACTCATACTCGTAATTGATTAATAGGGAAATATAAATTTTTTTTGTTAAATTGTGTGAAATTCAACGACGGTTTTACGCGGTTTACAGTGAACAAACGAATTAAACATGAGTTTTTGGTGCAAAGAAAGATTATGGAGAAATATTTTAAAATTAACACAAATTTTGATTTGTGATTGAATAATTCAGTATATTCTTTATCAAAAATCTAGCCGAGTTTTTATTACATGAAACGAACGAGCCAAAGCTTGAAACATGTGTTTTCGTTGCAAACAATGATTGTGGAGAAATATTTTAAAATGAAAACAAATTTTTGGTTTCATTTGAATAATTTAGTATATCCTTTATGAAGAATCTAGCCGAGTTTTTAGTACATGAAACGAGCAAGCAAATGCTTGAAACATGAGTTTTCCTTTCAAACAATGATTGTGGAGAAATATTTTAAAATGAAAACAAATTTTTGGTTTCATTTGAATAATTTAGTATATTCATTATGAAGAATCTAGACGAGTTTTTATTACATGAAACGAGCAAGCAAATGCTTGAAACATGAGTTTTCCTTTCAAACAAAGATTGTGGAGAAATATTTTAAAATAAACATAAATTTTGGTTTGTAATTGAATAATTTATTATTTACAATCATTCTTTACGAAAAGTCTATCCGAGTTTTTTTTGGATGAAACGAGCAAACAAACGCATGAAACATGAGTTTTAGGTGCAAAAAAAGATTGTGGAGAAATATTTTAAGATGATAAGAAATTTTGGTTTGCATTTGAAAAATTTAGTATATTCTTTTCGAAAAATCTTGCCGAGTTTTTATTGCATGAAACGAGCGAACAAACGCATGAAACATGAGTTTGAGGTGCAAACAAAGATTGTGGAGGAATGTTTTAAAATGAAAACAAATTTTGGTTTGCGTTTGAATAATTTAGTATATTCTTTATGAAAAATCTAGGATAGTTATTATTACATGAAAGGAGCAAGCAAACGCTTCAAACATGAGGTTTCGTTGGAAGCAAATATAGTAGAGAAATATTTTAAAATAAACACAAATTTTGGTTTGTATTTGAATAATTTAGTATTTACTATCATTCTTTACAAAAAATTTCTCCGTGTTAATGTTTATATAACGAGCGAACAAACGAATGAAACATGAGTTTTTGGTGCAAAGAAAGATTGTGGAAAAATATTTTAAAATTAACACAAATTTTGGTTTGTGATTGAATAATTTAGTATATTCTTTATGAAAAATCTAGCCGAGTTTTTATTACATGAAACGAACGAGCCAAAGCTGAAACATGAGTTTTCGTTGCAAACAATGATTGTGGAGAAATATTTTAAAATGAAAACAAATTTTTGGTTTCATTTGAATAATTTAGTATATTCTTTATGAAGAATCTAGACGAGTATTTATTACATGAAACGAGCAAGCAAATGCTTGAAACATGAGTTTTCCTTTCAAAGAAAGATTGTGGAGAAATATTTTAAAATAAACATAAATTTTGGTTTGTAATTGAATAATTTATTATTTACAATCATTCTTTACGAAAAGTCTATCCGAGTTTTTTTTGGATGAAACGAGCAAACAAACGCATGAAACATGAGTTTTAGGTGCAAAAAAAGATTGTGGAGAAATATTTTAAAATGATAACAAATTTTGGTTTGCGTTTGAAAAATTTAGTATATTCTTTTCGAAAAATCTTGCCGAGTTTTTATTGCATAAACGAGCGAACAAACGCATGAAACATGAGTTTGAGGTGCAAACAAAGATTGTGGAGGAATATTTTAAAATTAAAACAAATTTTGGATTGCGTTTAAATTATTTAGTATATTCTTTATGAAAAAGCTATGATAGTAATTATTAAATGAAAGGAGCAAGCAAACGCTTCAAACATGGGTTTTCGTTGGAAACAAATATAGTGGAGAAATATTTTAAAATAAACACATATTTTGGTAAGCATTTGAATAATTTAGTATTCACTATCATTCTTTATGAAAAATCTAGCCGTGTTATTTTTTTATATAACAACAAACGAATGAAACATCAGTTTTAGGTGCAAACAAAGATTGTGGAGAAATATTTTAAAATTAACACAAATTTTGGCTTGTGTTTGAATAATTTAGTATATTCTTTATGAAAAATCTAGCCGAGTTTTTATTACATGAAACGAGCGAGCCAACGCTTGAAACATGAGTTTTCGTTGCAAACAATGATTGTGGAGAAATATTTTAAAATGAAAACAAATTTTTGTTTTCATTTGAATAATTTAGTATATTCTTTATGAAGAATCTAGCCGAGTTTTCATTACATGAAACGAGCAAGCAAATGCTTGAAACATGAGTTTTCCTTGCAAACAAAGATTGTGGAGAAATATTTTAAAATAAACATAAATTTTGGTTTGTAATTGAATAATTTATTATTTACAATCATTCTTTACGAAAAGTCTATCCGAGTTTTTTTTGGATGAAACGAGAAAACAAACGCATGAAACATGAGTTTTAGGTGCAGAAAAAGATTGTGGAGAAGTATTTTAAAATGATAACAAATTTTGGTTTGCGTTTGAAAAATTTAGTATATTATTTTCGAAAAATCTTGCCGAGTTTTTTTGCATGAAACGAGCGAACAAACGCATGAAACATGAGTTTGAGGTGCAAACAAAGATTGTGGAGGAATATTTTAAAATGAAAACAAATTTTGGTTTGCGTTTGAATAATTTAGTATATTCTTTATGAAAAATCTAGGATAGTTATTATTACATGAAAGGAGCAAGCAAACGCTTCAAACATGAGTTTTCGTTGGAAACAAATATAGTGGAGAAATATTTTAAAATAAACACATATTTTGGTTTGCATTTGAATAATTTAGTATTCACTATCATTCTTTACGAAAAATCTAGCCGTGTTATTTTTTTATATAACAACAAACGAATGAAACATCAGTTTTTGGTGCAAACAAAGATTGTGGAGAAATATTTTAAAATTAACACAAATTTTGGTTTGTGTTTGAATAATTTAGTATATTCTTTATGAAAAATCTAGCCGAGTTTTTCTTACATGAAACGAACGAGCCAACGCTTGAAACATGAGTTTTCGTTGCAAGCAATGATTGTGGAGAAATATTTTAAAATGAAAACAAATTTTTGTTTTCATTTGAACAATTTAGTATATTCTTTATGAAGAATCTAGCCGAGTTTTCATTACATGAAATGAGCAAGCAAATGCTTGAAACATGAGTTTTCCTTGCAAACAAGGATTGTGGAGAAATATTTTAAAATAAACATAAATTTTGGTTTGTAATTGAATAATTTATTATTTACAATCATTCTTTACGAAAAGTCTGTCCGATTTTTTTTTGGATGAAACGAGCAAACAAACGCATGAAACAAGAGTTTTAGGTGCAAAAAAAGATTGTGGAGGAATATTTTAAAATGAAAACAAATTTTGGTTTGCGTTTGAATAATTTAGTATATTCTTTATGAAAAATCTACGATAGTTATTATTACGTGAAAGGAGCAAGCAAACGCTTCAAACATGAGGTTTCGTTGGAAGCAAATATAGCAGAGAAATATTTTAAAATAAACACAAATTTTGGTTTGTATTTGAATAATTTAGTATTTACTATCATTCTTTACAAAAAATTTCTCCGTGTTAATGTTCATATAACGAGCGAACAAACGAATGAAACATGAGTTTTTGGTGCAAAGAAAGATTGTGGAGAAATATTTTAAAATTAACACAAATTTTGGTTTGTGATTGAATAATTTAGTATATTCTTTATGAAAAATCTAGCCGAGTTTTTATTACATGAAACGAACGAGCCAAAGCTTGAAACATGAGTTTTCGTTGCAAACAATGATTGTGGAGAAATATTTTAAAATGAAAACAAATTTTTGGTTTCATTTGAATAATTTAGTATATTCTTTATGAAGAATCTAGACGAGTTTTTATTACATGAAACGAGCAAGCAAATGCTTGAAACATGAGTTTTCCTTTCAAACAAAGATTGTGGAGAAATATTTGAAAATAAACATAAATTTTGGTTTGTAATTGAATAATTTATTATTTACAATCATTCTTTACGAAAAGTCTATCCGAGTTTTTTTTGGATGAAACGAGCAAACAAACGCATGAAACATGAGTTTTAGGTGCAAAAAAGGATTGTGGAGAAATATTTTAAGATGATAACAAATTTTGGTTTGCGTTTGAAAAATTTAGTATATTCTTTTCGAAAAATCTTGCCGAGTTTTTATTGCATGAAACGAGCGAACAAACGCATGAAACATGAGTTTGAGGTGCAAACACAGATTGTGGAGGAATGTTTTAAAATGAAAACAAATTTTGGTTTGCGTTTGAATAATTTAGTATATTCTTTATGAAAAATCTAGGATAGTTATTATTACATGAAAGGAGCAAGCAAACGCTTCAAACATGAGGTTTCGTTGGAAGCAAATATAGTAGAGAAATATTTTAAAATAAACACAAATTTTGGTTTGTATTTGAATAATTTAGTATTTACTATCATTCTTTACAAAAAATTTCTCCGTGTTAATGTTTATATAACGAGCGAACAAACGAATGAAACATGAGTTTTTGGTGCAAAGAAAGATTGTGGAGAAATATTTTAAAATTAACACAAATTTGGTTTGTGATTGAATAATTTAGTATATTCTTTATGAAAAATCTAGCCGAGTTTTTATTACATGAAACGAACGAGCCAAAGCTGAAACATGAGTTTTCGTTGCAAACAATGATTGTGGAGAAATATTTTAAAATGAAAACAAATTTTTGGTTTCATTTGAATAATTTAGTATATTCTTTATGAAGAATCTAGACGAGTATTTATTACATGAAACGAGCAAGCAAATGCTTGAAACATGAGTTTTCCTTTCAAAGAAAGATTGTGGAGAAATATTTTAAAATAAACATAAATTTTGGTTTGTAATTGAATAATTTATTATTTACAATCATTCTTTACGAAAAGTCTATCCGAGTTTTTTTTGGATGAAACGAGCAAACAAACGCATGAAACATGAGTTTTAGGTGCAAAAAAAGATTGTGGAGAAATATTTTAAAATGATAACAAATTTTGGTTTGCGTTTGAAAAATTTAGTATATTCTTTTCGAAAAATCTTGCCGAGTTTTTATTGCATAAACGAGCGAACAAACGCATGAAACATGAGTTTGAGGTGCAAACAAAGATTGTGGAGGAATATTTTAAAATTAAAACAAATTTTGGATTGCGTTTAAATTATTTAGTATATTCTTTATGAAAAAGCTATGATAGTAATTATTAAATGAAAGGAGCAAGCAAACGCTTCAAACATGAGTTTTCGTTGGAAACAAATATAGTGGAGAAATATTTTAAAATAAACACATGTTTTGGTTTGCATTTGAATAATTTAGTATTCACTATCATTCTTTATGAAAAATCAAGCCGTGTTATTTTTTTATATAACAACAAACGAATGAAACATCAGTTTTAGGTGCAAACAAAGATTGTGGAGAAATATTTTAAAATTAACACAAATTTTGGCTTGTGTTTGAATAATTTAGTATATTCTTTATGAAAAATCTAGCCGAGTTTTTATTACATGAAACGAGCGAGCCAACGCTTGAAACATGAGTTTTCGTTGCAAACAATGATTGTGGAGAAATATTTTAAAATAAAAACAAATTTTTGTTTTCATTTGAATAATTTAGTATATTCTTTATGAAGAATCTAGCCGAGTTTTCATTACATGAAACGAGCAAGCAAATGCTTGAAACATGAGTTTTCCTTGCATACAAAGATTGTGGAGAAATATTTTAAAATAAACATAAATTTTGGTTTGTAATTGAATAATTTATTATTTACAATCATTCTTTACGAAAAGTCTATCCGAGTTTTTTTTGGATGAAACGAGAAAACAAACGCATGAAACATGAGTTTTAGGTGCAAAAAAAGATTGTGGAGAAGTATTTTAAAATGATAACAAATTTTGGTTTGCGTTTGAAAAATTTAGTATATTCTTTTCGAAAAATCTTGCCGAGTTTTTTTGCATGAAACGAGCGAACAAACGCATGAAACATGAGTTTGAGGTGCAAACAAAGATTGTGGAGGAATATTTTAAAATGAAAACAAATTTTGGTTTGCGTTTGAATAATTTAGTATATTCTTTATGAAAAATCTAGGATAGTTATTATTACATGAAAGGAGCAAGCAAACGCTTCAAACATGAGTTTTCGTTGGAAACAAATATAGTGGAGAAATATTTTAAAATAAACACATATATTGGTTTGCATTTGAATAATTTAGTATTCACTATCATTCTTTACGAAAAATCTAGCCGTGTTATTTTTTTATATAACAACAAACGAATGAAACATCAGTTTTTGGTGCAAACAAAGATTGTGGAGAAATATTTTAAAATTAACACAAATTTTGGTTTCTGTTTGAATAATTTAGTATATTCTTTATGAAAAATCTAGCCGAGTTTTTCTTACATGAAACGAACGAGCCAACGCTTGAAACATGAGTTTTCGTTGCAAGCAATGATTCTGGAGAAATATTTTAAAATGAAAACAAATTTTTGTTTTCATTTGAACAATTTAGTATATTCTTTATGAAGAATCTAGCCGAGTTTTCATTACATGAAATGAGCAAGCAAATGCTTGAAACATGAGTTTTACTTGCAAACAAGGATTGTGGAGAAATATTTTAAAATAAACATAAATTTTGGTTTGTAATTGAATAATTTATTATTTACAATCATTCTTTACGAAAAGTCTGTCTGATTTTTTTTTGGATGAAACGAGCAAACAAACGCATGAAACATGAGTTTTAGGTGCAAAAAAAGATTGTGGAGGAATATTTTAAAATGAAAACAAATTTTGGTTTGCGTTTGAATAATTTAGTATATTCTTTATGAAAAATCTACGATAGTTATTATTACGTGAAAGGAGCAAGCAAACGCTTCAAACATGAGGTTTCGTTGGAAGCAAATATAGCAGAGAAATATTTTAAAATAAACACAAATTTTTGTTTGTATTTGAATAATTTAGTATTTACTATCATTCTTTACAAAAAATTTCTCCGTGTTAATGTTTATATAACGAGCGAACAAACGAATGAAACATGAGTTTTTGGTGCAAAGAAAGATTGTGGAGAAATATTTTAAAATTAACACAAATTTTGGTTTGTGATTGAATAATTTAGTATATTCTTTATGAAAAATCTAGCCGAGTTTTTATTACATGAAACGAACGAGCCAAAGCTTGAAACATGAGTTTTCGTTGCAAACAATGATTGTGGAGAAATATTTTAAAATGAAAACAAATTTTTGGTTTCATTTGAATAATTTAGTATATTCTTTATGAAGAATCTAGACGAGTTTTTATTACATGAAACGAGTAAGCAAATGCTTGAAACATGAGTTTTCCTTTCAAACAAAGATTGTGGAGAAATATTTTAAAATAAACATAAATTTTGGTTTGTAATTGAATAATTTATTATTTACAATCATTCTTTACGAAAAGTCCATCCGAGTTTTTTTTGGATGAAACGAGCAAACAAACGCATGAAACATGAGTTTTAGGTGCAAAAAAAGATTGTGGAGAAGTATTTTAAAATGATAACAAATTTTGGTTTGCGTTTGAAAAATTTAGTATATTCTTTTCGAAAAGTCTTGCTGAGTTTTTATTGCATGAAACGAGCGAACAAACGCATGAAACATGAGTTTGAGGTGCAAACTAAGATTGTGGAGGAATATTTTAAAATGAAAACAAATTTTGGTTTGCGTTTAAATAATTTAGTATATTCTTTATGAAAAATCTATGATAGTAATTATTAATTGAAAGGAGCAAGCAAACGCTTCAAACATGAGTTTTCGTTGGAAACAAATATAGTGGAGAAATATTTTAAAATAAACACATATTTTGGTTTGCATTTGAATAATTTAGTATTCACTATCATTCTTTACGAAAAATCTAGCCGTGTTATTTTTTTACATAACAACAAACGAATGAAACATCAGTTTTAGGTGCAAACAAAGATTGTGGAGAAATATTTTAAAATTAACACAAATTTTGGCTTGTGTTTGAATAATTTAGTATATTCTTTATGAAAAATCTAGCCGAGTTTTTATTACATGAAACGAGCGAGCCAACGCTTGAAACATGAGTTTTCGTTGCAAACAATGATTGTGGAGAAATATTTTAAAATGAAAACGAATTTTTGTTTTCATTTGAATAATTTAGTATATTCTTTATGAAGAATCTAGCCGAGTTTTCATTACATGAAACGAGCAAGCAAATGCTTGAAACATGAGTTTTCCTTGCAAACAAAGATTGTGGATAAATATTTTAAAATAAACATAAATTTTGGTTTGTAATTGAATAATTTATTATTTACAATCATTCTTTACGAAAAGTCTATCCGAGTTTTTTTTGGATGAAACGAGAAAACAAACGCATGAAACATGAGTTTTAGGTGCAAAAAAAGATTGTGGAGAAATATTTTAAAATGAAAACAAATTTTGGTTTGCGTTTGAATAATTTAGTATATTCTTTATGAAAAATCAAGGATAGTTATTATTACATGAAAGGAGCAAGCAAACGCTTCAAACATGAGTTTTCGTTGGAAACAAATATAGTGGAGAAATATTTTAAAATAAACACATATTTTGGTTTGCATTTGAATAATTTAGTATTCACTATCATTCTTTATGAAAAATCTAGCCGTGTTATTTTTTTATATAACAACAAACGAATGAAACATCAGTTTTTGGTGCAAAGAAAGATTGTGGAGAAATATTTTAAAATTAACACAAATTTTGGTTTGTGTTTGAATAATTTAGTATATTCTTTATGAAAAATCTAGCCGAGTTTTTCTTACATGAAACGAGCGAGCCAACGCTTGAAACATGAGTTTTCGTTGCAAGCAATGATTGTGGAGACATATTTTAAAATGAAAACAAATTTTTGTTTTCATTTGAATAATTTAGTATATTCTTTATGAAGAATCTAGCCGAGTTTTCATTACATGAAATGAGCAAGCAAATGCTTGAAACATGAGTTTTCCTTGCAAACAAAGATTGTGGAGAAATATTTTAAAATAAACATAAATTTTGGTTTGTAATTGAATAATTTATTATTTACAATCATTCTTTACGAAAAGTCTATCCGATTTTTTTTTGGATGAAACGAGCAAACAAACGCATGAAACATGAGTTTTAGGTGCAAAAAAAGATTGTGGAGAAATATTTTAAAATGATAACAAATTTTGGTTTGCGTTTGAAAAATTTAGTATATTCTTTTCGAAAAATCTTGCCGAGTTTTTATTGCGTGAAACGAGCGAACAAACGCATGAAACATGAGTTTGAGGTGCAAACTAAGATTGTGGAGGAATATTTTAAAATGAAAACAAATTTTGGTTTGCGTTTAAATAATTTAGTATATTCTTTATGAAAAATCTATGATAGTAATTATTAAATGAAAGGAGCAAGCAAACGCTTCAAACATGAGTTTTCGTTGGAAACAAATATAGTGGAGAAATATTTTAAAATAAACACATATTTTGATTTGCATTTGAATAATTTAGTATTCACTATCATTCTTTACGAAAAATCTAGCCGTGTTATTTTTTTACATAATAACAAACGAATGAAACATCAGTTTTAGGTGCAAACAAAGATTGTGGAGAAATATTTTAAAATTAACACAAATTTTGGCTTTTGTTTGAATAATTTAGTATATTCTTTATGAAAAATCTAGCCGAGTTTTTATTACATGAAACGAGCGAGCCAACGCTTGAAACATGAGTTTTCGTTGCAAACAATGATTGTGGAGAAATATTTTAAAATGAAAACGAATTTTTGTTTTCATTTGAATAATTTAGTATATTCTTTATGAAGAATCTAGCCGAGTTTTCATTACATGAAACGAGCAAGCAAATGCTTGAAACATGAGTTTTCCTTGCAAACAAAGATTGTGGATAAATATTTTAAAATAAACATAAATTTTGGTTTGTAATTGAATAATTTATTATTTACAATCATTCTTTACGAAAAGTCTATCCGAGTTTTTTTTGGATGAAACGAGAAAACAAACGCATGAAACATGAGTTTTAGGTGCAAAAAAAGATTGTGGAGAAATATTTTAAAATGAAAACAAATTTTGGTTTGCGTTTGAATAATTTAGTATATTCTTTATGAAAAATCAAGGATAGTTATTATTACATGAAAGGAGCAAGCAAACGCTTCAAACATGAGTTTTCGTTGGAAACAAATATAGTGGAGAAATATTTTAAAATAAACACATATTTTGGTTTGCATTTGAATAATTTAGTATTCACTATCATTCTTTACGAAAAATCTAGCCGTGTTATTTTTTTATATAACAACAAACGAATGAAACATCAGTTTTAGGTGCAAACAAAGATTGTGGAGAAATATTTTAAAATTAACACAAATTTTGGCTTGTGTTTGAATAATTTAGTATATTCTTTATGAAAAATCTAGCCGAGTTTTTATTACATGAAACGAGCGAGGCAACGCTTGAAACATGAGTTTTCGTTGCAAACAATGATTGTGGAGAAATATTTTAAAATGAAAACAAATTTTTGTTTTCATTTGAATAATTTAGTATATTCTTTATGAAGTATCTAGCCGAGTTTTCATTACATGAAACGAGCAAGCAAATGCTTGAAACATGAGTTTTCCTTGCAAACAAAGATTGTGGAGAAATATTTTAAAATAAACATAAATTTTGGTTTGTAATTGAATAATTTATTATTTACAATCATTCTTTACGAAAAGTCTATCTGAGTTTTTTTTGGATGAAACGAGAAAACAAACGCATGAAACATGAGTTTTAGGTGCAAAAAAAGATTGTGGAGAAATATTTTAAAATGATAACAAATTTTGGTTTGCGTTTGAAAAATTTAGTATATTCTTTTCGAAAAATCTTGCCGAGTTTTTTTGCATGAAACGAGCGAACAAACGCATGAAACATGAGTTTGAGGTGCAAACAAAGATTGTGGAGGAATATTTTAAAATGAAAACAAATTTTGGTTTGCGTTTGAATAATTTAGTATATTCTTTATGAAAAGTCTAGGATAGTTATTATTACATGAAAGGAGCAAGCAAACGCTTCAAACATGAGTTTTCGTTGGAAATAAATATAGTGGAGAAATATTTCAAAAATAAACACATATTTTGGTTTGCATTTGAATAATTTAGTATTGACTATCATTCTTTACGAAAAATCTAGCCGTGTTATTTTTTTATATAACTACAAACGAATGAAACATCAGTTTTTGGTGCAAAGAAAGATTGTGGAGAAATATTTTAAAATTAACACAAATTTTGGTTTGTGTTTGAATAATTTAGTATATTCTTTATGAAAAATCTAGCCGAGTTTTTCTTACATGAAACGAACGAGCGAACGATTGAAACATGAGTTTTTGTTGCAACCAATGATTGTGCAGAAATATTTTAAAATGAAAACAAATTTTTGTTTTCATTTGAATAATTTAGTATATTCTTTATGAAGAATCTAGCCGAGTTTTCATTACATGAAATGAGCAAGCAAATGCTTGAAACATGAGTTTTCCTTGCAAACAAAGATTGTGGAGAAATATTTTAAAATAAACATAAATTTTGGTTTGTAATTGAATAATTTATTATTTACAATCATTCTTTACGAAAAGTCTATTTGAGTTTTTTTTGGATGAAACGAGAAAACAAACGCATGAAACATGAGTTTTAGGTGCAAAAAAAGATTGTGGAGAAATATTTTAAAATGATAACAAATTTTGGTTTGCGTTTGAAAAATTTAGTATATTCTTTTCGAAAAATCTTGCCGAGTTTTTATTGCGTGAAACGAGCGAACAAACGCATGAAACATGAGTTTGAGGTGCAAACTAAGATTGTGGAGGAATATTTTAAAATGAAAACAAATTTTGGTTTGCGTTTAAATAATTTAGTATATTCTTTATGAAAAATCTATGATAGTAATTATTAAATGAAAGGAGCAAGCAAACGCTTCAAACATGAGTTTTCGTTGGAAACAAATATAGTGGAGAAATATTTTAAAATAAACACATATTTTGGTTTGCATTTGAATAATTTAGTATTCACTATCATTCTTTACGAAAAATCTAGCCGTGTTATTTTTTTACATAACAACAAACGAATGAAACATCAGTTTTAGGTGCAAACAAAGATTGTGGAGAAATATTTTAAAATTAACACAAATTTTGGCTTGTGTTTGAATAATTTAGTATATTCTTTATGAAAAATCTAGCCGAGTTTTTATTACATGAAACGAGCGAGCCAACGCTTGAAACATGAGTTTTCGTTGCAAACAATGATTGTGGAGAAATATTTTAAAATGAAAACGAATTTTTGTTTTCATTTGAATAATTTAGTATATTCTTTATGAAGAATCTAGCCGAGTTTTCATTACATGAAACGAGCAAGCAAATGCTTGAAACATGAGTTTTCCTTGCAAACAAAGATTGTGGATAAATATTTTAAAATAAACATAAATTTTGGTTTGTAATTGAATAATTTATTATTTACAATCATTCTTTACGAAAAGTCTATCCGAGTTTTTTTTGGATGAAACGAGAAAACAAACGCATGAAACATGAGTTTTAGGTGCAAAAAAAGATTGTGGAGAAATATTTTAAAATGAAAACAAATTTTGGTTTGCGTTTGAATAATTTAGTATATTCTTTATGAAAAATCAAGGATAGTTATTATTACATGAAAGGAGCAAGCAAACGCTTCAAACATGAGTTTTCGTTGGAAACAAATATAGTGGAGAAATATTTTAAAATAAACACATATTTTGGTTTGCATTTGAATAATTTAGTATTCACTATCATTCTTTATGAAAAATCTAGCCGTGTTATTTTTTTATATAACAACAAACGAATGAAACATCAGTTTTTGGTGCAAAGAAAGATTGTGGAGAAATATTTTAAAATTAACACAAATTTTGGTTTGTGTTTGAATAATTTAGTATATTCTTTATGAAAAATCTAGCCGAGTTTTTCTTACATGAAACGAGCGAGCCAACGCTTGAAACATGAGTTTTCGTTGCAAGCAATGATTGTGGAGAAATATTTTAAAATGAAAACAAATTTTTGTTTTCATTTGAATAATTTAGTATATTCTTTATGAAGAATCTAGCCGAGTTTTCATTACATGAAATGAGCAAGCAAATGCTTGAAACATGAGTTTTCCTTGCAAACAAAGATTGTGGAGAAATATTTTAAAATAAACATAAATTTTGGTTTGTAATTGAATAATTTATTATTTACAATCATTCTTTACGAAAAGTCTATCCGATTTTTTTTTGGATGAAACGAGCAAACAAACGCATGAAACATGAGTTTTAGGTGCAAAAAAAGATTGTGGAGAAATATTTTAAAATGATTACAAATTTTGGTTTGCGTTTGAAAAATTTAGTATATTCTTTTCGAAAAATCTTGCCGAGTTTTTATTGCGTGAAACGAGCGAACAAACGCATGAAACATGAGTTTGAGGTGCAAACAAAGATTGTGGAGGAATATTTTAAAATGACAACAAATTTTGGTTTGTGTTTGAATAATTTAGTATATTCTTTATGAAAAATCTACGATAGTGATTATTACATGAAAGGAGCAAGCAAACGCTTTAAACATGAGTTTTCGTTGGAAACAAATATAGTAGAGAAATATTTTAAAATAAACACAAATTTTGGTTTGTATTTTAATAATTTAGTATTTACTATCATTCTTTACAAAAAATTTGTCCGTGTTAATGTTTATATAACGAGCGAACAAATGAATTAAACATGAGTTTTTGGTGCAAAGAAAGATTGTGGAGAAATATTTTAAAATTAACACAAATTTTGGTTTGTGATTGAATAATTTAGTATATTCTTTATGAAAAATCTAGCCGAGTTTTTATTACATGAAACGAACGAGCCAAAGCTTGAAACGTGAGTTTTCGATGCAAACAATGATTGTGGAGAAATATTTTAAAATGAAAACAAATTTTTGGTTTCATTTGAATAATTTAGTATATTCATTATGAAGAATCTAGACGAACGAGTTTTTATTACATGAAATGAGCAAGCAAATGCTTGAAACATGAGTTTTCCTTTCAAAAAAGATTGTGGAGAAATATTTTAATATAAACGTAAATTTTGGTTTGTAATTGAATAATTTATTATTTACAATCATTCTTTACGAAAAGTCTATCCGAGTTTTTTTTGGATGAAACGAGCAAACAAACGCATGAAACATGAGTTTTAGGTGCAAAAAAAGATTGTGGAGAAATATTTTAAAATGATAACAAATTTTGGTTTGCGTTTGAAAAATTTAGTATATTCTTTTCGAAAAATCTTGCCGAATTTTTATTGCATGAAACGAGCGAACAAACGCATGAAACATGAGTTTGAGGTGCAAACACAGATTGTCGAGGAATATTTTAAAATGACAACAAATTTTGGTTTGTGTTTGAATAATTTAGTATATTCTTTATGAAAAATCTAGGATAGTTATTATTACATGAAAGGACCAAGCAAACGCTTCAAACATGAGCTTTAATTGGAAACAAATATAGTAGAGAAATATTTTAAAATAAACACAAATTTTGGTTTGTATTTGAATAATTTAGTATTTACTATCATTCTTTACAAAAAATTTATCCGTGTTAATGTTTATATAACGAGTGAACAAACGAATTAAACATGAGTTTTTGGTGCAAAGAAAGATTATGGAGAAATATTTTAAAATTAACACAAATTTTGATTTGTGATTGAATAATTTAGTATATTCTTTATGAAAAATCTAGCCGGGTTTTTATTACATGAAACGAACGAGCCAAAGCTTGAAACATGTGTTTTCGTTGCAAACAATGATTGTGGAGAAATATTTTAAAATGAAAACAAATTTTTGGTTTCATTTGAATAATTTAGTATATTCTTTATGAAGAATCTAGCCGAGTTTTTATTACATGAAACGAGCAAGCAAATGCTTGAAACATGAGTTTTCCTTTCAAACAATGATTGTGGAGAAATATTTTAAAATGAAAACAAATTTTTGGTTTCATTTGAATAATTTAGTATATTCATTATGAAGAATCTAGACGAGTTTTTATTACATGAAACGAGCAAGCAAATGCTTGAAACATGAGTTTTCCTTTCAAACAAAGATTGTGGAGAAATATTTTAAAATAAACATAAATTTTGGTTTGTAATTGAATAATTTATTATTTACAATCATTCTTTACGAAAAGTCTATCCGAGTTTTTTTTGGATGAAACGAACAAACAAACGCATGAAACATGAGTTTTAGGTGCAAAAAAAGATTGTGGAGAAATATTTTAAGATGATAACAAATTTTGGTTTGCGTTTGAAAAATTTAGTATATTCTTTTCGAAAAATCTTGCCGAGTTTTTATTGCATGAAACGAGCGAACAAACGCATGAAACATGAGTTTGAGGTGCAAACACAGATTGTGGAGGAATATTTTAAAATGAAAACAAATTTTGGTTTGCGTTTGAATAATTTAGTATATTCTTTATGAAAAATCTAGGATAGTTATTATTACATGAAAAGAGCAAGCAAACGCTTCAAACATGAGGTTTCGTTGGAAGCAAATATAGTAGAGAAATATTTTAAAATAAACACAAATTTTGATTTGTATTTGAATAATTTAGTATTTACTATCATTCTTTACAAAAAATTTCTCCGTGTTAATGTTTATATAACGAGCGAACAAACGAATGAAACATGAGTTTTTGGTGCAAAGAAAGATTGTGGAGAAATATTTTAAAATTAACACAAATTTTGGTTTGTGATTGAATAATTTAGTATATTCTTTATGAAAAATCTAGCCGAGTTTTTATTACATGAAACGAACGAGCCAAAGCTGAAACATGAGTTTTCGTTGCAAACAATGATTGTGGAGAAATATTTTAAAATGAAAACAAATTTTTGGTTTCATTTGAATAATTTAGTATATTCTTTATGAAGAATCTAGACGAGTATTTACTACATGAAACGAGCAAGCAAATGCTTGAAACATGAGTTTTCCTTTCAAACAAAGATTGTGGAGAAATATTTTAAAATAAACATAAATTTTGGTTTGTAATTGAATAATTTATTATTTACAATCATTCTTTACGAAAAGTCTATCCGAGTTTTTTCTGGATGAAACGAGCAAACAAACGCATGAAACATGAGTTTTATGTGCAAAAAAAGATTGTGGAGAAATATTTTAAAATGATAACAAATTTTGGTTTGCGTTTGAAAAATTTAGTATATTCTTTTCGAAAAATCTTGCCGAGTTTTTATTGCATAAACGAGCGAACAAACGCATGAAACATGAGTTTGAGGTGCAAACAAAGATTGTGGAGGAATATTTTAAAATTAAAACAAATTTTGGTTTGCGTTTAAATAATTTAGTATATTCTTTATGAAAAATCTATGATAGTAATTATTAAATAAAAGGAGCAAGCAAACGCTTCAAACATGAGTTTTCGTTGGAAACAAATATAGTGGAGAAATATTTTAAAATAAACACATATTTTGGTTTGCATTTGAATAATTTAGTATTCACTATCATTCTTTACGAAAAATCTAGCCGTGTTATTTTTTTATATAACAACAAACGAATGAAACATCAGTTTTAGGTGCAAACAAAGATTGTGGAGAAATATTTTAAAATTAACACAAATTTTGGCTTGTGTTTGAATAATTTAGTATATTCTTTATGAAAAATCTAGCCGAGTTTTTATTACATGAAACGAGCGAGCCAACGCTTGAAACATGAGTTTTCGTTGCAAACAATGATTGTGGAGAAATATTTTAAAATGAAAACAAATTTTTGTTTTCATTTGAATAATTTAGTATATTCTTTATGAAGAATCTAGCCGAGTTTTCATTACATGAAACGAGCAAGCAAATGCTTGAAACATGAGTTTTCCTTGCAAACAAAGATTGTGGAGAAATATTTTAAAATAAACATAAATTTTGGTTTGTAATTGAATAATTTATTATTTACAATCATTCTTTACGAAAAGTCTATCTGAGTTTTTTTTGGATGAAACGAGAAAACAAACGCATGAAACATGAGTTTTAGGTGCAAAAAAAGATTGTGGAGAAGTATTTTAAAATGATAACAAATTTTGGTTTGCGTTTGTAAAATTTAGTATATTCTTTTCGAAAAATCTTGCCGAGTTTTTTTGCATGAAACGAGCGAACAAACGCATGAAACATGAGTTTGAGGTGCAAACAAAGATTGTGGAGGAATATTTTAAAATGAAAACAAATTTTGGTTTGCGTTTGAATAATTTAGTATATTCTTTATGAAAAGTCTAGGATAGTTATTATTACATGAAAGGAGCAAGCAAACGCTTCAAACATGAGTTTTCGTTGGAAATAAATACAGTGGAGAAATATTTCAAAAATAAACACATATTTTGGTTTGCATTTGAATAACTTAGTATTGACTATCATTCTTTACGAAAAATCTAGCCGTGTTATTTTTTTATATAACTACAAACGAATGAAACATCAGTTTTTGGTGCAAAGAAAGATTGTGGAGAAATATTTTAAAATTAACACAAATTTTGGTTTGTGTTTGAATAATTTAGTATATTCTTTATGAAAAATCTAGCCGAGTTTTTCTTACACGAAACGAACGAGCCAACGCTTGAAACATGAGTTTTTGTTGCAAGCAATGATTGTGCAGAAATATTTTAAAATGAAAACAAATTTTTGTTTTCATTTGAATAATTTAGTATATTCTTTATGAAGAATCTAGCCGAGTTTTCATTACATGAAATGAGCAAGCAAATGCTTGAAACATGAGTTTTCCTTGCAAACAAAGATTGTGGAGAAATATTTTAAAATAAACATAAATTTTGGTTTGTAATTGAATAATTTATTATTTACAATCATTCTTTACGAAAAGTCTATCCGATTTTTTTTTGGATGAAACGAGCAAACAAACGCATGAAACATGAGTTTTAGGTGCAAAAAAAGATTGTGGAGAAATATTTTAAAATGATAACAAATTTTGGTTTGCGTTTGAAAAATTTAGTATATTCTTTTCGAAAAATCTTGCCGAGTTTTTATTGCGTGAAACGAGCGAACAAACGCATGAAACATGAGTTTGAGGTGCAAACAAAGATTGTGGAGGAATATTTTAAAATGAAAACAAATTTTGGTTTGCGTTTGAATAATTTAGTATATTTTTTATGAAAAATCTACGATAGTTATTATTACATGAAAGGAGCAAGCAAACGCTTCAAACATGAGTTTTGTGTTGGAAACAAATATAGTAGAGAAATAGTTTAAAATAAACACAAATTTTGGTTTGTATTTGAATAATTTAGTATTTACTATCATTCTCTACAAAAAATTTGTCCGTGTTAATGTTTATATAACAAGCGAACAAATGAATTAAACATGAGTTTTTGGTGCAAAGAAAGATTGTGGAGAAATATTTCAAAATTAACACAAATTTTGGTTTGTGATTGAATAATTTAGTATATTCTTTATGAAAAATCTTGCCGAGTTTTTATTACATGAAACGAACGAGCCAAAGCTTGAAACATGAGTTTTCGATGCAAACAATGATTGTGGAGAAATATTTTAAAATGAAAACAAATTTTTGGTTTCATTTGAATAATTTAGTATATTCATTATGAAGAATCTAGACGAGTTTTTATTACATGAAATGAGCAAGAAAATGCTTGAAACATGAGTTTTCCTTTCAAAAAAGATTGTGGAGAAATATTTTAAAATAAACATAAATTTTGGTTTGTAATTGAATAATTTATTATTTACAATCATTCTTTACGAAAAGTCTATCCGAGTTTTTTTTGGATGAAACGAGCAAACAAACGCATGAAACATGAGTTCTAGGTGCAAAAAAAGATTGTGGAGAAATATTTTAAATTGATAACAAATTTTGGTTTGTGTTTGAAAAATTTAGTATATTCTTTTCGAAAAATCTTGCCGAGTTTTTATTGCATGAAACGAGCGAACAAACGCATGAAACATGAGTTTGAGGTGCAAACACAGATTGAGGAGAAATATTTTAAAATGACAACAAATTTTGGTTTGTGTTTGAATAATTTAGTATATTCTTTATGAAAAATCTAGGATAGTTATTATTACATGAAAGGACCAAGCAAACGCTTCAAACATGAGCTTTAATTGGAAACAAATATAGTAGAGAAATATTTTAAAATAAACACAAATTTTGGTTTGTATTTGAATAATTTAGTATATTCTTTATGAAGAATCTAGCCGAGTTTTCATTACATGAAACGAGCAAGCAAATGCTTGAAACATGAGTTTTCCTTGCAAACAAAGATTGTGGAGAAATATTTTAAAATAAACATAAATTTTGGTTTGTAATTGAATAATTTATTATTTACAATCATTCTTTACGAAAAGTCTATCTGAGTTCTTTTTGGATGAAACGAGAAAACAAACGCATGAAACATGAGTTTTAGGTGCAAAAAAAGATTGTGGAGAAGTATTTTAAAATGATAACAAATTTTGGTTTGCGTTTGTAAAATTTAGTATATTCTTTTAGAAAAATCTTGCCGAGTTTTTTTGCATGAAACGAGCGAACAAACGCATGAAACATGAGTTTGAGGTGCAAACAAAGATTGTGGAGGAATATTTTAAAATGAAAACAAATTTTGGTTTGCGTTTGAATAATTTAGTATATTCTTTATGAAAAGTCTAGGATAGTTATTATTACATGAAAGGAGCAAGCAAACGCTTCAAACATGAGTTTTCGTTGGAAATAAATACAGTGGAGAAATATTTCAAAAATAAACACATATTTTGGTTTGCATTTGAATAATTTAGTATTGACTATCATTCTTTACGAAAAATCTAGCCGTGTTATTTTTTTATATAACTACAAACGAATGAAACATCAGTTTTTGGTGCAAAGAAAGATTGTGGAGAAATATTTTAAAATTAACACAAATTTTGGTTTGTGTTTGAATAATTTAGTATATTCTTTATGAACAATCTAGCCGAGTTTTTCTTACACGAAACGAACGAGCCAACGCTTGAAACATGAGTTTTTGTTGCAAGCAATGATTGTGCAGAAATATTTTAAAATGAAAACAAATTTTTGTTTTCATTTGAATAATTTAGTATATTCTTTATGAAGAATCTAGCCGAGTTTTCATTACATGAAATGAGCAAGCAAATGCTTGAAACATGAGTTTTCCTTGCAAACAAAGATTGTGGAGAAATATTTTAAAATAAACATAAATTTTGGTTTGTAATTGAATAATTTATTATTTACAATCATTCTTTACGAAAAGTCTATCCGATTTTTTTTTGGATGAAACGAGCAAACAAACGCATGAAACATGAGTTTTAGGTGCAAAAAAAGATTGTGGAGAAATATTTTAAAATGATAACAAATTTTGGTTTGCGTTTGAAAAGTTTAGTATATTCTTTTCGAAAAATCTTGCCGAGTTTTTATTGCGTGAAACGAGCGAACAAACGCATGAAACATGAGTTTGAGGTGCAAACAAAGATTGTGGAGGAATATTTTAAAATGAAAACAAATTTTGGTTTGCGTTTGAATAATTTAGTATATTCTTTATGAAAAATCTACGATAGTTATTATTACATGAAAGGAGCAAGCAAACGCTTCAAACATGAGTTTTGTGTTGGAAACAAATATAGTAGAGAAATATTTTAAAATAAACACAAATTTTGGTTTGTATTTGAATAATTTTGTATTTACTATCATTCTTTACAAAAAATTTGTCCGTGTTAATGTTTATATAACAAGCGAACAAATGAATTAAACATGAGTTTTTGGTGCAAAGAAAGATTGTGGAGAAATATTTCAAAATTAACACAAATTTTGGTTTGTGATTGAATAATTTAGTATATTCTTTATGAAAAATCTTGCCGAGTTTTTATTACATGAAACGAACGAGCCAAAGCTTGAAACATGAGTTTTCGATGCAAACAATGATTGTGGAGAAATATTTTAAAATGAAAACAAATTTTTGGTTTCATTTCAATAATTTAGTATATTCATTATGAAGAATCTAGACGAGTTTTTATTACATGAAATGAGCAAGAAAATGCTTGAAACATGAGTTTTCCTTTCAAAAAAGATTGTGGAGAAATATTTTAAAATAAACATAAATTTTGGTTTGTAATTGAATAATTTATTATTTACAATCATTCTTTACGAAAAGTCTATCCGAGTTTTTTTTGGATGAAACGAGCAAACAAACGCATGAAACATGAGTTCTAGGTGCAAAAAAAGATTGTGGAGAAATATTTTAAATTGATAACAAATTTTGGTTTGTGTTTGAAAAATTTAGTATATTCTTTTCGAAAAATCTTGCCGAGTTTTTATTGCATGAAACGAGCGAACAAACGCATGAAACATGAGTTTGAGGTGCAAACACAGATTGAGGAGGAATATTTTAAAATGACAACAAATTTTGGTTTGTGTTTGAATAATTTAGTATATTCTTTATGAAAAATCTAGGATAGTTATTATTACATGAAAGGACCAAGCAAACGCTTCAAACATGAGCTTTAATTGGAAACAAATATAGTAGAGAAATATTTTAAAATAAACACAAATTTTGGTTTGTATTTGAATAATTTAGTATATTCTTTATGAAGAATCTAGCCGAGTTTTCATTACATGAAACGAGCAAGCAAATGCTTGAAACATGAGTTTTCCTTGCAAACAAAGATTGTGGAGAAATATTTTAAAATAAACATAAATTTTGGTTTGTAATTGAATAATTTATTATTTACAATCATTCTTTACGAAAAGTCTATCTGAGTTTTTTTTGGATGAAACGAGAAAACAAACGCATGAAACATGAGTTTTAGGTGCAAAAAAAGATTGTGGAGAAGTATTTTAAAATGATAACAAATTTTGGTTTGCGTTTGTAAAATTTAGTATATTCTTTTAGAAAAATCTTGCCGAGTTTTTTTGCATGAAACGAGCGAACAAACGCATGAAACATGAGTTTGAGGTGCAAACAAAGATTGTGGAGGAATATTTTAAAATGAAAACAAATTTTGGTTTGCGTTTGAATAATTTAGTATATTCTTTATGAAAAGTCTAGGATAGTTATTATTACATGAAAGGAGCAAGCAAACGCTTCAAACATGAGTTTTCGTTGGAAATAAATACAGTGGAGAAATATTTCAAAAATAAACACATATTTTGGTTTGCATTTGAATAATTTAGTATTGACTATCATTCTTTACGAAAAATCTAGCCGTGTTATTTTTTTATATAACTACAAACGAATGAAACATCAGTTTTTGGTGCAAAGAAAGATTGTGGAGAAATATTTTAAAATTAACACAAATTTTGGTTTGTGTTTGAATAATTTAGTATATTCTTTATGAACAATCTAGCCGAGTTTTTCTTACACGAAACGAACGAGCCAACGCTTGAAACATGAGTTTTTGTTGCAAGCAATGATTGTGCAGAAATATTTTAAAATGAAAACAAATTTTTGTTTTCATTTGAATAATTTAGTATATTCTTTATGAAGAATCTAGCCGAGTTTTCATTACATGAAATGAGCAAGCAAATGCTTGAAACATGAGTTTTCCTTGCAAACAAAGATTGTGGAGAAATATTTTAAAATAAACATAAATTTTGGTTTGTAATTGAATAATTTATTATTTACAATCATTCTTTACGAAAAGTCTATCCGATTTTTTTTTGGATGAAACGAGCAAACAAACGCATGAAACATGAGTTTTAGGTGCAAAAAAAGATTGTGGAGAAATATTTTAAAATGATAACAAATTTTGGTTTGCGTTTGAAAAATTTAGTATATTCTTTTCGAAAAATCTTGCCGAGTTTTTATTGCGTGAAACGAGCGAACAAACGCATGAAACATGAGTTTGAGGTGCAAACAAAGATTGTGGAGGAATATTTTAAAATGAAAACAAATTTTGGTTTGCGTTTGAATAATTTAGTATATTCTTTATGAAAAATCAACGATAGTTATTATTACATGAAAGGAGCAAGCAAACGCTTCAAACATGAGTTTTGTGTTGGAAACAAATATAGTAGAGAAATATTTTAAAATAAACACAAATTTTGGTTTGTATTTGAATAATTTTGTATTTACTATCATTCTTTACAAAAAATTTGTCCGTGTTAATGTTTATATAACAAGCGAACAAATGAATTAAACATGAGTTTTTGGTGCAAAGAAAGATTGTGGAGAAATATTTCAAAATTAACACAAATTTTGGTTTGTGATTGAATAATTTAGTATATTCTTTATGAAAAATCTTGCCGAGTTTTTATTACATGAAACGAACGAGCCAAAGCTTGAAACATGAGTTTTCGATGCAAACAATGATTGTGGAGAAATATTTTAAAATGAAAACAAATTTTTGGTTTCATTTCAATAATTTAGTATATTCATTATGAAGAATCTAGACGAGTTTTTATTACATGAAATGAGCAAGAAAATGCTTGAAACATGAGTTTTCCTTTCAAAAAAGATTGTGGAGAAATATTTTAAAATAAACATAAATTTTGGTTTGTAATTGAATAATTTATTATTTACAATCATTCTTTACGAAAAGTCTATCCGAGTTTTTTTTGGATGAAACGAGCAAACAAACGCATGAAACATGAGTTCTAGGTGCAAAAAAAGATTGTGGAGAAATATTTTAAATTGATAACAAATTTTGGTTTGTGTTTGAAAAATTTAGTATATTCTTTTCGAAAAATCTTGCCGAGTTTTTATTGCATGAAACGAGCGAACAAACGCATGAAACATGAGTTTGAGGTGCAAACACAGATTGAGGAGGAATATTTTAAAATGACAACAAATTTTGGTTTGTGTTTGAATAATTTAGTATATTCTTTATGAAAAATCTAGGATAGTTATTATTACATGAAAGGACCAAGCAAACGCTTCAAACATGAGCTTTAATTGGAAACAAATATAGTAGAGAAATATTTTAAAATAAACACAAATTTTGGTTTGTATTTGAATAATTTAGTATATTCTTTATGAAGAATCTAGCCGAGTTTTCATTACATGAAACGAGCAAGCAAATGCTTGAAACATGAGTTTTCCTTGCAAACAAAGATTGTGGAGAAATATTTTAAAATAAACATAAATTTTGGTTTGTAATTGAATAATTTATTATTTACAATCATTCTTTACGAAAAGTCTATCTGAGTTTTTTTTGGATGAAACGAGAAAACAAACGCATGAAACATGAGTTTTAGGTGCAAAAAAAGATTGTGGAGAAGTATTTTAAAATGATAACAAATTTTGGTTTGCGTTTGTAAAATTTAGTATATTCTTTTAGAAAAATCTTGCCGAGTTTTTTTGCATGAAACGAGCGAACAAACGCATGAAACATGAGTTTGAGGTGCAAACAAAGATTGTGGAGGAATATTTTAAAATGAAAACAAATTTTGGTTTGCGTTTGAATAATTTAGTATATTCTTTATGAAAAGTCTAGGATAGTTATTATTACATGAAAGGAGCAAGCAAACGCTTCAAACATGAGTTTTCGTTGGAAATAAATACAGTGGAGAAATATTTCAAAAATAAACACATATTTTGGTTTGCATTTGAATAATTTAGTATTGACTATCATTCTTTACGAAAAATCTAGCCGTGTTATTTTTTTATATAACTACAAACGAATGAAACATCAGTTTTTGGTGCAAAGAAAGATTGTGGAGAAATATTTTAAAATTAACACAAATTTTGGTTTGTGTTTGAATAATTTAGTATATTCTTTATGAACAATCTAGCCGAGTTTTTCTTACACGAAACGAACGAGCCAACGCTTGAAACATGAGTTTTTGTTGCAAGCAATGATTGTGCAGAAATATTTTAAAATGAAAACAAATTTTTGTTTTCATTTGAATAATTTAGTATATTCTTTATGAAGAATCTAGCCGAGTTTTCATTACATGAAATGAGCAAGCAAATGCTTGAAACATGAGTTTTCCTTGCAAACAAAGATTGTGGAGAAATATTTTAAAATAAACATAAATTTTGGTTTGTAATTGAATAATTTATTATTTACAATCATTCTTTACGAAAAGTCTATCCGATTTTTTTTTGGATGAAACGAGCAAACAAACGCATGAAACATGAGTTTTAGGTGCAAAAAAAGATTGTGGAGAAATATTTTAAAATGATAACAAATTTTGGTTTGCGTTTGAAAAATTTAGTATATTCTTTTCGAAAAATCTTGCCGAGTTTTTATTGCGTGAAACGAGCGAACAAACGCATGAAACATGAGTTTGAGGTGCAAACAAAGATTGTGGAGGAATATTTTAAAATGAAAACAAATTTTTGTTTGCGTTTGAATAATTTAGTATATTCTTTATGAAAAATCAACGATAGTTATTATTACATGAAAGGAGCAAGCAAACGCTTCAAACATGAGTTTTGTGTTGGAAACAAATATAGTAGAGAAATATTTTAAAATAAACACAAATTTTGGTTTGTATTTGAATAATTTTGTATTTACTATCATTCTTTACAAAAAATTTGTCCGTGTTAATGTTTATATAACAAGCGAACAAATGAATTAAACATGAGTTTTTGGTGCAAAGAAAGATTGTGGAGAAATATTTCAAAATTAACACAAATTTTGGTTTGTGATTGAATAATTTAGTATATTCTTTATGAAAAATCTTGCCGAGTTTTTATTACATGAAACGAACGAGCCAAAGCTTGAAACATGAGTTTTCGATGCAAACAATGATTGTGGAGAAATATTTTAAAATGAAAACAAATTTTTGGTTTCATTTCAATAATTTAGTATATTCATTATGAAGAATCTAGACGAGTTTTTATTACATGAAATGAGCAAGAAAATGCTTGAAACATGAGTTTTCCTTTCAAAAAAGATTGTGGAGAAATATTTTAAAATAAACATAAATTTTGGTTTGTAATTGAATAATTTATTATTTACAATCATTCTTTACGAAAAGTCTATCCGAGTTTTTTTTGGATGAAACGAGCAAACAAACGCATGAAACATGAGTTCTAGGTGCAAAAAAAGATTGTGGAGAAATATTTTAAAATGATAACAAATTTTGGTTTGCGTTTGAAAAATTTAGTATATTCTTTTCGAAAAATCTTGCCGAGTTTTTATTGCATGAAACGAGCGAAGAAACGCATGAAACATGAGTTTGAGGTGCAAACACAGATTGTGGAGGAATATTTTTAAATGAAAACAAATTTTGGTTTGTGTTTGAATAATTTAGTATATTCTTTATGAAAAATCTAGGATAGTTATTATTACATGAAAGGACCAAGCAAACGCTTCAAACATGAGTTTTCATTGGAAACAAATATAGTAGAGAAATATTTTAAAATGAACACAAATTTTGGTTTGTATTTGAATAATTTAGTATTTACTATCATTCTTTACAAAAAATTTATCCGTGTTAATGTTTATATAACGAGCGAACAAACGAATTAAACATGAGTTTTTGGTGCAAAAAAGATTGTGCAGAAATATTTTAAAATTGACACAAATTTTGGTTTGTGATTGAATAATTTAGAATATTCCTTATGAAAAATCTAGCCGAGTTTTTATTACATGAAACGAACGAGCCAAAGCTTGAAACATGCGTTTTCGTTGCAAACAATGATTGTGGAGAAATATTTTAAAATGAAAACAAATTTTTGGTTTCATTTGAATAATTTAGTATATTCTTTAGGAAGAATCTAGCCGAGTTTTTATTACACGAAACGAGCAAGCAAATGCTTGAAACATGAGTTTTCCTTTCAAATAAAGATTGTGGAGAAATATTTTAAAATAAACATAAATTTTGGTTTGTAATTGAATAATTTATTATTTACAATCATTCTTTACGAAAAGTCTATCTGAGTTTTTTTTGGATGAAACGAGCCAACAAACGCATGAAACATGAGTTTTAGGTGCAAAAAAAGATTGTGGAGAAATATTTTAAAATGATAACAAATTTTGGTTTGCGTTTGAAAAATTTAGTATATTCTTTTCGAAAAATCTTGCCGAGTTTTTATTGCATGAAACGAGCGAACAAACGCATGAAACATGAGTTTGAGGTGCAAACACAGATTATCGAGGAATATTTTTAAATGAAAACAAATTTTGGTTTGTGTTTGAATAATTTAGTATATTCTTTATGAAAAATCTAGGATAGTTATTATTACATGAAAGGACCAAGCAAACGCTTCAAACATGAGTTTTCGTTGGAAACAAATATAGTAGAGAAATATTTTAAAATAAACACAAATTTTGGTTTGTATTTGAATAATTTAGTATTTACTATCCTTCTTTACAAAAAATTTATCCGTGTTAATGTTTATATAACGAGCAAACAAACGAATTAAACATGAGTTTTTGGTGCAAAGAAAGATTGTGGAGAAATATTTTAAAATTAACACAAATTTTGGTTTGTGATTGAATAATTTAGTATATTCTTTATGAAAAATCTACCCGAGTTTTTATTACATGAAACGAACGAGCCAAAGCTTGAAACATAAGTTTTCGTTGCAAACAATGATTGTGGAGAAATATTTTAAAATGAAAACAAATTTTTGGTTTCATTTGAATAATTTAGTATATTCTTTATGAAGAATCTAGCCGAGTTTTTATTACACGAAACGAGCAAGCAAATGCTTGAAACATGAGTTTTCCTTTCAAATAAAGATTGTGGAGAAATATTTTAAAATAAACATAAATTTTGGTTTGTAATTGAATAATTTATTATTTACAATCATTCTTTACGAAAAGTCTATCTGAGTTTTTTTTGGATGAAACGAGCAAACAAACGCATGAAACATGAGTTTTAGGTGCAAAAAAAGATTGTGGAGAAATATTTTAAAATGATAACAAATTTTGGTTTGCGTTTGAAAAATTTAGTATATTCTTTTCGAAAAATCTTGCCGAGTTTTTATTGCATGAAACGAGCGAACAAACGCATGAAACATGAGTTTGAGGTGCAAACACAGATTGTGGAGGAATATTTTAAAATGAAAACAAATTTTGGTTTGTGTTTGAATAATTTAGTATATTCTTTATGAAAAATCTAGGATAGTTATTATTACATGAAAGGACCAAGCAAACGCTTCAAACATGAGTTTTCGTTGGAAACAAATATAGTAGAGAAATATTTTAAAATGAACACAAATTTTGGTTTGTATTTGAATAATTTAGTATTTACTATCATTCTTTACAAAAAATTTATCCGTGTTAATGTTTATATAACGAGCGAACAAACGAATTAAACATGAGTTTTTGGTGCAAAGAAAGATTGTGGAGAAATATTTTAAAATTGACACAAATTTTGGTTTGTGATTGAATAATTTAGAATATTCCTTATGAAGAATCTAGCCGAGTTTTTATTACATGAAACGAACGAGCCAAAGCTTGAAACATGAGTTTTCGTTGCAAACAATGATTGTGGAGAAATATTTTAAAATGAAAACAAATTTTTGGTTTCATTTGAATAATTTAGTATATTCTTTATGAAGAATCTAGCCGAGTTTTTATTACACGAAACGAGCAAGCAAATGCTTGAAACATGAGTTTTCCTTTCAAATAAAGATTGTGGAGAAATATTTTAAAATAAACATAAATTTTGGTTTCTAATTGAATAATTTATTATTTACAATCATTCTTTACGAAAAGTCTATCTGAGTTTTTTTTGGACGAAACGAGCAAACAAACGCATGAAACATGAGTTTTAGGTGCAAAAAAAGATTGTGGAGAAATATTTTAAAATGATAACAAATTTTGGTTTTCGTTTGAAAAATTTAGTATATTCTTTTCGAAAAATCTTGCCGAGTTTTTATTGCATGAAACGAGCGAACAAACGCATGAAACATGAGTTTGAGGTGCAAACACAGATTATCGAGGAATATTTTAAAATGAAAACAAATTTTGGTTTGTGTTTGAATAATTTAGTATATTCTTTATGAAAAATCTAGGATAGTTATTATTACATGAAAGGACCAAGCAAACGCTTCAAACATGAGTTTTCGTTGGAAACAAATATAGTAGAGAAATATTTTAAAATAAACAGAAATTTTGGTTTGTATTTGAATAATTTAGTATTTACTATCCTTCTTTACAAAAAATTTATCCGTGTTAATGTTTATATAACGAGCAAACAAACGAATTAAACATGAGTTTTTGGTGCAAAGAAAGATTGTGGAGAAATATTTTAAAATTAACACAAATTTTGGTTTGTGATTGAATAATTTAGTATATTCTTTATGAAAAATCTACCCGAGTTTTTATTACATGAAACGAACGAGCCAAAGCTTGAAACATATGTTTTCGTTGCAAACAATGATTGTGGAGAAATATTTTAAAATGAAAACAAATTTTTGGTTTCATTTGAATAATTTAGTATATTCTTTATGAAGAATCTAGCCGAGTTTTTATTACACGAAACGAGCAAGCAAATGCTTGAAACATGAGTTTTCCTTTCAAATAAAGATTGTGGAGAAATATTTTAAAATAAACATAAATTTTGGTTTGTAATTGAATAATTTATTATTTACAATCATTCTTTACGAAAAGTCTATCCGAGTTTTTTTTGGATGAAACGAGCAAACAAACGCATGAAACATGAGTTTTAGGTGCAAAAAAAGATTGTGGAGAAATATTTTAAAATGATAACAAATTTTGGTTTGCGTTTGAAAAATTTAGTATATTCTTTTCGAAAATTCTTGCCGAGTTTTTATTGCATGAAACGAGCGAACAAACGCATGAAACATGAGTTTGAGGTGCAAACACAGATTGTGGAGGAATATTTTAAAATGAAAACAAATTTTGGTTTGTGTTTGAATAATTTAGTATATTCTTTATGAAAAATCTAGGATAGTTATTATTACATGAAAGGACCAAGCAAACGCTTCAAACATGAGTTTTCGTTGGAAACAAATATAGTAGAGAAATATTTTAAAATAAACACAAATTTTGGTTTGTATTTGAATAATTTAATATTTACTATCCTTCTTTACAAAAAATTTATCCGTGTTAATGTTTATATAACGAGCGAACAAACGAATTAAACATGAGTTTTTGGTGCAAAGAAAGATTGTGGAGAAATATTTTAAAATTAACACAAATTTTGGTTTGTGATTGAATAATTTAGTATATTCTTTATGAAAAATCTACCCGAGTTTTTATTACATGAAACGAACGAGCCAAAGCTTGAAACATAAGTTTTCGTTGCAGACAATGATTGTGGAGAAATATTTTAAAATGAAAACAAATTTTTGGTTTCATTTGAATAATTTAGTATATTCTTTATGAAGAATCTAGCCGAGTTTTTATTACACGAAACGAGCAAGCAAATGCTTGAAACATGAGTTTTCCTTTCAAATAAGGATTGTGGAGAAATATTTTAAAATAAACATAAATTTTGATTTGTAATTGAATAATTTATTATTTACAATCATTCTTTACGAAAAGTCTATCTGAGTTTTTTTTGGATGAAACGAGCAAACAAACGCATGAAACATGAGTTTTAGGTGCAAAAAAAGATTGTGGAGAAATATTTTAAAATGATAACAAATTTTGGTTTGTGTTTGAAAAATTTAGTATATTATTTTCGAAAAATCTTGCCGAGTTTTTATTGCATGAAACGAGCGAACAAACGCATGAAACATGAGTTTGAGGTGCAAACACAGATTGTGGAGGAATATTTTAAAATGAAAACAAATTTGGTTTGTGTTTGAATAATTTAGTATATTCTTTATGAAAAATCTAGGATAGTTATTATTACGTGAAAGGACCAAGCAAACGCTTCAAACATTTGTTTTCGTTGGAAACAAATATAGTAGAGAAATATTTTAAAATAAACACAAATTTTGGTTTGTAATTGAATAATTTAGTATTTACTATCCTTCTTTACAAAAAATTTATCCGTGTTAATGTTTATATAACGAGCGAACAAACGAATTAAACATGAGTTTTTGGTGCAAAGAAAGATTGTGGAGAAATATTTTAAAATTAACACAAATTTTGGTTTGTGATTGAATAATTTAGTATATTCTTTATGAAAAATCTAGCCGAGTTTTTATTACATGAAACGAACGAGCCAAAGCTTGAAACATGAGTTTTCGTTGCAAACAATGATTGTGGAGAAATATTTTAAAATGTAAACAAATTTTTGGTTTCATTTGAATAATTTAGTATATTCTTTATGAAGAATCTAGCCGAGTTTTTATTACATGAAACAAGCAAGCAAATGCTTGAAACATGAGTTTTCCTTTCAAACAAAGATTGTGGAGAAATATTTTAAAATAAACATAAATTTTGGTTTGTAATTGAATAATTTATTATTTACAATCATTCTTTACGAAAAGTCTATCCGAGTTTTTTTTGGATGAAACGAGCAAACAAACGCATGAAACATGAGTTTTAGGTGCAAAAAAAGATTGTGGAGAAATATTTTAAAATGATAACAAATTTTGGTTTGCGTTTGAAAAATTTAGTATATTCTTTTCGAAAAATCCTGCCGAGTTTTTATTGCATGAAACGAGCGAACAAACGCATGAAACATGAGTTTGAGGTGCAAACACAGATTGTGGAGGAATATTTTAAAATGAAAACAAATTTTGGTTTGTGTTTGAATAATTTAGTATATTCTTTATGAAAAATCTAGGATAGTTATTATTACATGAAAGGACCAAGCAAACGCTTCAAACATGAGTTTTCGTTGGAAACAAATATAGTAGAGAAATATTTTAAAATAAACAGAAATTTTGGTTTGTATTTGAATAATTTAGTATTTATTATCATTCTTTACAAAAAATTTATCAGTGTTAATGTTTATATAATGGGCGAACAAACGAATTAAACACGAGTTTTTGGTGCAAAGAAAGATTGTGGAGAAATATTTTAAAATTAACACAAATTTTGGTTTGTGATTGAATAATTTAGTATATTCTTTATGAAAAATCTAGCCGAGTTTTTATTACATGAAACGAACGAGCCAAAGCTTGAAACATGAGTTTTCGTTGCAAGCAATGATTGTGGAGAAATATTTTAAAATGAAAACAAATTTTTGGTTTCATTTGAATAGTTTAGTATATTCTTTATGAAGAATCTAGCCAAGTTTTTATTACATGAAACGAGCAAGCAAATGCTTGAAACATGAGTTTTCCTTTCAAAGAATGATTGTGGAGAAATATTTTAAAATGAAAATAAATTTTTGGTTTCATTTGAATAATTTAGTATATTGATTATGAAGAATCTAGACGAGTTTTTATTACATGAAACGAGCAAGCAAATGCTTGAAACATGAGTTTTCCTTTCAAACAAAGATTGTGGAGAAATATTTTAAAATAAACATAAATTTTGGTTTGTAATTGAATAATTTATTATTTACAATCATTCTTTACGAAAAGTCTATCCGAGTTTTTTTTGGATGAAACGAGCAAACAAACGCATGAAACATGAGTTTTAGGTGCAAAAAAACATTGTGGAGAAATATTTTAAAATGATAACAAATTTTGGTTTGCGTTTGAAAAATTTAGTATATTCTTTTCGAAAATTCTTGCCGAGTTTTTATTGCATGAAACGAGCGAACAAACGCATGAAACATGAGTTTGAGGTGCAAACACAGATTGTGGAGGAATATTTTAAAATGAAAACAAATTTTGGTTTGTGTTTGAATAATTTAGTATATTCTTTATGAAAAATCTAGGATAGTTATTATTACGTGAAAGGACCAAGCAAACGCTTCAAACATGAGTTTTCGTTGGAAACAAATATAGTAGAGAAATATTTTAAAATAAACACAAATTTTGGTTTGTATTTGAATAATTTAGTATTTACCATCCTTCTTTACAAAAAATTTATCCGTGTTAATGTTTATATAACGAGCGAACAAACGAATTAAACATGAGTTTTTGGTGCAAAGAAAGATTGTGGAGAAATATTTTAAAATTAACACAAATTTTTGTTTGTGATTGAATAATTTAGTATATTCTTTATGAAAAATCTAGCCGAGTTTTTATTACATGAAACGAACGAGCCAAAGCTTGAAACATGAGTTTTCGTTGCAAACAATGATTGTGGAGAAATATTTTAAAATGAAAACAAATTTTTGGTTTCATTTGAATAATTTAGTATATTCTTTATGAAGAATCTAGCCGAGTTTTTATTACATGAAACGAGCAAGCAAATGCTTGAAACATGAGTTTTCCTTTCAAACAATGATTGTGGAGAAATATTTTAAAATGAAAACAAATTTTTGGTTTCATTTGAATAATTTAGTATATTGATTATGAAGAATCTAGACGAGTTTTTACTACATGAAACGAGCAAGCAAATGCTTGAAACATGAGTTTTCCTTTCAAACAAAGATTGTGGAGAAATATTTTAAAATAAACATAAATTTTGGTTTGTAATTGAATAATTTATTATTTACAATCATTCTTTACGAAAAGTCTATCCGAGTTTTTTTTGGATGAAACGAGCAAACAAACGCATGAAACATGAGTTTTAGGTGCAAAAAAAGATTGTGGAGAAATATTTTAAAATGATAACAAATTTTGGTTTGCGTTTGAAAAATTTAGTATATTCTTTACGAAAAATCTTGCCGAGTTTTTATTGCATGAAACGAGCGAACAAACGCATGAAACATGAGTTTGAGGTGCAAACACAGATTGTGGAGGAATATTTTAAAATGAAAACAAATTTTGGTTTGTGTTTGAATAATTTAGTATATTCTTTATGAAAAATCTAGGATAGTTATTATTACGTGAAAGGACCAAGCAAACGCTTCAAACATTTGTTTTCGTTGGAAACAAATATAGTAGAGAAATATTTTAAAATAAACACAAATTTTGGTTTGTATTTGAATAATTTAGTATTTACTATCCTTCTTTACAAAAAATTTATCCGTGTTAATGTTTATATAACGAGCGAACAAACGAATTAAACATGAGTTTTTGGTGCAAAGAAAGATTGTGGAGAAATATTTTAAAATTAACACAAATTTTGGTTTGTGATTGAATAATTTAGTATATTCTTTATGAAAAATCTAGCCGAGTTTTTATTACATGAAACGAACGAGCCAAAGCTTGAAACATGAGTTTTCGTTGCAAACAATGATTGTGGAGAAATATTTTAAAATGAAAACAAATTTTTGGTTTCATTTGAATAATTTAGTATATTCTTTATGAAGAATCTAGCCGAGTTTTTATTACATGAAACAAGCAAGCAAATGCTTGAAACATGAGTTTTCCTTTCAAACAAAGATTGTGGAGAAATATTTTAAAATAAACATAAATTTTGGTTTGTAATTGAATAATTTATTATTTACAATCATTCTTTACGAAAAGTCTATCCGAGTTTTTTTTGGATGAAACGAGCAAACAAACGCATGAAACATGAGTTTTAGGTGCAAAAAAAGATTGTGGACAAATATTTTAAAATGATAACAAATTTTGGTTTGCGTTTGAAAAATTTAGTATATTCTTTTCGAAAAATCTTGCCGAGTTTTTATTGCATGAAACGAGCGAACAAACGCATGAAACATGAGTTTGAGGTGCAAACACAGATTGTGGAGGAATATTTTAAAATGAAAACAAATTTTGGTTTGTGTTTGAATAATTTAGTATATTCTTTATGAAAAATCTAGGATAGTTATTATTACATGAAAGGACCAAGCAAACGCTTCAAACATGAGTTTTCGTTGGAAACAAATATAGTAGAGAAATATTTTAAAATAAACACAAATTTTGGTTTGTATTTGAATAATTTAGTATTTATTATCATTCTTTACAAAAAATTTATCAGTGTTAATGTTTATATAACGAGCGAATAAACGAATTAAACACGAGTTTTTGGTGCAAAGAAAGATTGTGGAGAAATATTTTAAAATTAACACAAATTTTGGTTTGTGATTGAATAATTTAGTATATTCTTTATGAAAAATCTAGCCGAGTTTTTATTACATGAAACGAACGAGCCAAAGCTTGAAACATGAGTTTTCGTTGCAAGCAATGATTGTGGAGAAATATTTTAAAATGAAAACAAATTTTTGGTTTCATTTGAATAATTTAGTATATTCTTTATGAAGAATCTAGCCAAGTTTTTATTACATGAAACGAGCAAGCAAATGCTTGAAACATGAGTTTTCCTTTCAAACAATGATTGTGGAGAAATATTTTAAAATGAAAACAAATTTTTGGTTTCATTTGAATAATTTAGTATATTGATTATGAAGAATCTAGACGAGTTTTTATTACATGAAACGAGCAAGCAAATGCTTGAAACATGAGTTTTCCTTTCAAACAAAGATTGTGGAGAAATATTTTAAAATAAACATAAATTTTGGTTTGTAATTGAATAATTTATTATTTACAATCATTCTTTACGAAAAGTCTATCCGAGTTTTTTTTGGATGAAACGAGCAAACAAACGCATGAAACATGAGTTTTAGGTGCAAAAAAAGATTGTGGAGAAATATTTTAAAATGATAACAAATTTTGGTTTGCGTTTGAAAAATTTAGTATATTCTTTTCGAAAATTCTTGCTGAGTTTTTATTGCATGAAACGAGCGAACAAACGCATGAAACATGAGTTTGAGGTGCAAACACAGATTGTGGAGGAATATTTTAAAATGAAAACAAATTTTGGTTTGTGTTTGAATAATTTAGTATATTCTTTATGAAAAATCTAGGATAGTTATTATTATGTGAAAGGACCAAGCAAACGCTTCAAACATGAGTTTTCGTTGGAAACAAATATAGTAGAGAAATATTTTAAAATAAACACAAATTTTGGTTTGTATTTGAATAATTTAGTATTTACTATCCTTCTTTACAAAAAATTTATCCGTGTTAATGTTTATATAACGAGCGAACAAACGAATTAAACATGAGTTTTTGGTGCAAAGAAAGATTGTGGAGAAATATTTTAAAATTAACACAAATTTTGGTTTGTGATTGAATAATTTAGTATATTCTTTATGAAAAATCTAGCCGAGTTTTTATTACATGAAACGAACGAGCCAAAGCTTGAAACATGAGTTTTCGTTGCAAACAATGATTGTGGAGAAATATTTTAAAATGAAAACAAATTTTTGGTTTCATTTGAATAATTTAGTATATTCTTTATGAAGAATCTAGCCGAGTTTTTATTACATGAAACGAGCAAGCAAATGCTTGAAACATGAGTTTTCCTTTCAAACAATGATTGTGGAGAAATATTTTAAAATGAAAACAAATTTTTGGTTTCATTTGAATAATTTAGTATATTGATTATGAAGAATCTAGACGAGTTTTTACTACATGAAACGAGCAAGCAAATGCTTGAAACATGAGTTTTCCTTTCAAACAAAGATTGTGGAGAAATATTTTAAAATAAACATAAATTTTGGTTTGTAATTGAATAATTTATTATTTACAATCATTCTTTACGAAAAGTCTGTCCGAGTTTTTTTTGGATGAAACGAGCAAACAAACGCATGAAACATGAGTTTTAGGTGCAAAAAAAGATTGTGGAGAAATATTTTAAAATGATAACAAATTTTGGTTTGCGTTTGAAAAATTTAGTATATTCTTTTCGAAAATTCTTGCCGAGTTTTTATTGCATGAAACGAGCGAACAAACGCATGAAACATGAGTTTGAGGTGCAAACACAGATTGTGGAGGAATATTTTAAAATGAAAACAAATTTTGGTTTGTGTTTGAATAATTTAGTATATTCTTTATGAAAAATCTAGGATAGTTATTATTACGTGAAAGGACCAAGCAAACGCTTCAAACATGAGTTTTCGTTGGAAACAAATATAGTAGAGAAATATTTTAAAATAAACACAAATTTTGGTTTGTATTTGAATAATTTAGTATTTACTATCCTTCTTTACAAAAAATTTATCCGTGTTAATGTTTATATAACGAGCGAACAAACGAATTAAACATGAGTTTTTGGTGCAAAGAAAGATTGTGGAGAAATATTTTAAAATTAACACAAATTTTGGTTTGTGATTGAATAATTTAGTATATTCTTTATGAAAAATCTACCTGAGTTTTTATTACATGAAACGAACGAGCCAAAGCTTGAAACATAAGTTTTCGTTGCAGACAATGATTGTGGAGAAATATTTTAAAATGAAAATAAATTTTTGGTTTCATTTGAATAATTTAGTATATTCTTTATGAAGAATCTAGCCGAGTTTTTATTACACGAAACGAGCAAGCAAATGCTTGAAACATGAGTTTTCCTTTCAAATAAGGATTGTGGAGAAATATTTTAAAATAAACATAAATTTTGATTTGTAATTGAATAATTTATTATTTACAATCATTCTTTACGAAAAGTCTATCTGAGTTTTTTTTGGATGAAACGAGCAAACAAACGCATGAAACATGAGTTTTAGGTGCAAAAAAAGATTGTGGAGAAATATTTTAAAATGATAACAAATTTTGGTTTGTGTTTGAAAAATTTAGTATATTATTTTCGAAAAATCTTGCCGAGTTTTTATTGCATGAAACGAGCGAACAAACGCATGAAACATGAGTTTGAGGTGCAAACACAGATTGTGGAGGAATATTTTAAAATGAAAACAAATTTTGGTTTGTGTTTGAATAATTTAGTATATTCTTTATGAAAAATCTAGGATAGTTATTATTACGTGAAAGGACCAAGCAAACGCTTAAAACATTTGTTTTCGTTGGAAACAAATATAGTAGAGAAATATTTTAAAATAAACACAAATTTTGGTTTGTATTTGAATAATTTAGTATTTACTATCCTTCTTTACAAAAAATTTATCCGTGTTAATGTTTATATAACGAGCGAACAAACGAATTAAACATGAGTTTTTGGTGCAAAGAAAGATTGAGGAGAAATATTTTAAAATTAACACAAATTTTGGTTTGTGATTGAATAATTTAGTATATTCTTTATGAAAAATCTAGCCGAGTTTTTATTACATGAAACGAACGAGCCAAAGCTTGAAACATGAGTTTTCGTTGCAAACAATGATTGTGGAGAAATATTTTAAAATGAAAACAAATTTTTGGTTTCATTTGAATAATTTAGTATATTCTTTATGAAGAATCTAGCCGAGTTTTTATTACATGAAACGAGCAAGCAAATGCTTGAAACATGAGGTTTCCTTTCAAACAATGATTGTGGAGAAATATTTTAAAATGAAAACAAATTTTTGGTTTCATTTTAATAATTTAGTATATTGATTATGAAGAATCTAGACGAGTTTTTACTACATGAAACGAGCAAGCAAATGCTTGAAACATGAGTTTTCCTTTCAAACAAAGATTGTGGAGAAATATTTTAAAATAAACATATATTTTGGTTTGTAATTGAATAATTTATTATTTACAATCATTCTTTACGAAAAGTCTATCCGAGTTTTTTTTGGATGAAACGAGCAAACAAACGCATGAAACATGAGTTTTAGGTGCAAAAAAAGATTGTGGAGAAATATTTTAAAATGATAAAAAAATTTTGTTTGCGTTTGAAAAATTTAGTATATTCTTTTCGAAAAATCTTGCCGAGTTTTTATTGCATGAAACGAGCGAACAAACGCATGAAACATGAGTTTGAGGTGCAAACACAGATTGTGGAGGAATATTTTTAAATGAAAACAAATTTTGGTTTGTGTTTGAATAATTTAGTATATTCGTTTGTTTGCTCGTTATATAAACATTAACACGGATAAATTTTTTGTAAAGAAGGATAGTAAATACTAAATTATTCAAATACAAACCAAAATTTGTGTTTATTTTAAAATATTTATCTACTATATTTGTTTCCAACGAAAACTCATGTTTGAAGCGTTTGCTTGGTCCTTTCATGTAATAATAACTATCCTAGATTTTTCATAAAGAATATACTAAATTATTCAAACACAAACCAAAATTTGTTTTCATTTTAAAATATTCCTCGATAATCTGTGTTTGCACCTCAAACTCATGTTTCACGCGTTTGTTCGCTCGTTTCATGCAATAAAAACTCGGCAAGATTTTTCGAAAAGAATATAATAAATTTTTCAAACGCAAACCAAAATTTGTTATCATTTTAAAATATTTCTCCACAATCTTTTTTTGCACCTAAAACTCATGTTTCATGCGTTTGTTTGCTCGTTTCATCCAAAAAAAACTCGGATAGACTTTTCGTAAAGAATGATTGTAAATAATAAATTATTCAATTACAAACCAAAATTTATGTTTATTTTAAAATATTTCTCCACAATCTTTATTTGAAAGGAAAACTCATGTTTCAAGCATTTGCTTGCTCGTTTCGTGTAATAAAAACTCGGCTAGATTCTTCATAAAGATTATACTAAATTATTCAAATGAAACCATAAATTTGTTTTCATTTTAAAATATTTCTCTACAATCATTGTTTGCAACGAAAACTCATGTTTCAAGCTTTGGCTCGTTCGTTTCATGTAATAAAAACTCGGCTAGATTTTTCATAAAGAATATACTAAATTATTCAATCACAAACCAAAATTTGTGTTAATTTTAAAATATTTCTCCACAATCTTTCTTTGCACCAAAAACTCATGTTTAATTCGTTTGTTCGCTCGTTATATAAACATTAACACGGATAAATTTTTTGTAAAGAATGATAGTAAATACTAAATTATTCAAATACAAACCAAAATTTGTGTTCATTTTAAAATATTTCTCTACTATATTTGTTTCCAACGAAAACTCATGTTTGAAGCGTTTGCTTGAAAAATCTAGGATAGTTATTATTACATGAAAGGACCAAGCAAACGCTTGAAACATGAGTTTTTGTTGGAAACAAATATAGTAGAGAAATATTTTAAAATGAACACAAATTTTGGTTTGTATTTGAATAATTTAGTATTTACTATCATTCTTTACAAAAAATTTATCCGTGTTAATGTTTATATAACGAGCGAACAAACGAATTAAACATGAGTTTTTGGTGCAAAGAAAGATTGTGGAGAAATATTTTAAAATTAACACAAATTTTGGTTTGTGATTGAATAATTTAGTATATTCTTTATGAAAAATCTAGCCGAGTTTTTATTACATGAAACGAACGAGCCAAAGCTTGAAACATGAGTTTTCGTTGCAAACAATGATTGTGGAGAAATATTTTAAAATGAAAACAAATTTTTGGTTTCATTTGAATAATTTAGTATATTCTTTATGAAGAATCTAGCCGAGTTTTTATTACACGAAACGAGCAAGCAAATGCTTGAAACATGAGTTTTCCTTTCAAACAATGATTGTGGAGAAATATTTTAAAATGAAAACAAATTTTTGGTTTCATTTGAATAATTTAGTATATTCATTATGAAGAATCTAGACGAGTTTTTATTACATGAAACGAGCAAGCAAATGCTTGAAACATGAGTTTTCCTTTCAAACAAAGATTGTGGAGAAATATTTTAAAATAAACATAAATTTTGGTTTGTAATTGAATAATTTATTATTTACAATCATTCTTTACGAAAAGTCTATCCGAGTTTTTTTTGGATGAAACGAGCAAACAAACGCATGAAACATGAGTTTTAGGTGCAAAAAAAGATTGTGGAGAAATATTTTAAAATGATAAGAAATTTTGGTTTGCGTTTGAAAAATTTAGTATATTCTTTTCGAAAAATCTTGCCGAGTTTTTATTGCATGAAACGAGCGAACAAACGCATGAAACATGAGTTTGAGGTGCAAACACAGATTGTGGAGGAATATTTTAAAATGAAAACAAATTTTGGTTTGTGTTTGAATAATTTAGTATATTCTTTATGAAAAATCTAGGATAGTTATTATTACATGAAATGGTTTCATTTAAATAATTTAGTATATTCATTATGAAGAATCTAGACGACTTTTTATTACATGAAACGAGCAAGCAAATGCTTGAAACATGAGTTTCCCTTTCAAACAAAGATTGTGGAGAAATATTTTAAAATAAACATAAATTTTGGTTTGTAATTGAATAATTTATTATTTACAATCATTCTTTACGAAAAGTCTATCCGAGTTTTTTTTGGATGAAACGAGCAAACAAACGCATGAAACATGAGTTTTAGGTGCAAGAAAAGATTGTGGAGAAATATTTTAAAATGATAACAAATTTTGATTTGCGTTTGAAAAATTTAGTATATTCTTTTCGAAAAATCTTGCCGAGTTTTAATTGCATGAAACGAGCGAACAAACGCACGAAACATGAGTTTGAGGTGCAAACACAGATTGTGGAGGAATATTTAAATGAAAACAAATTTTGGTTTGTGTTTGAATAATTTAGTATATTCTTTATGAAAAATCTAGGATAGTTATTATTACATGAAAGGACCAAGCAAACGCTTCAAACATGAGTTTTTGTTGGAAACAAATATAGTAGAGAAATATTTTAAAATGAACACAAATTTTGGTTTGTATTTGAATAATTTAGTATTTACTATCATTCTTTACAAAAAATTTATCCGTGTTAATGTTTATATAACGAGCGAACAAACGAATTAAACATGAGTTTTTGGTGCAAAGAAAGATTGTGGAGAAATATTTTAAAATTAACACAAATTTTGGTTTGTGATTGAATAATTTATTATATTCTTTATGAAAAATCTAGCCGAGTTTTTATTACATGAAACGAACGAGCCAAAGCTTGAAACATGAGTTTTCGTTGCAAACAATGATTGTGGAGAAATATTTTAAAATGAAAACAAATTTTTGGTTTCATTTGAATAATTTAGTATATTCTTTATGAAGAATCTAGACGAGTTTTTATTACATGAAACGAGTAAGCAAATGCTTGAAACATGAGTTTTCCTTTCAAACAAAGATTGTGGAGAAATATTTTAAAATAAACATATATTTTGGTTTGTAATTGAATAATTTATTATTTACAATCATTCTTTACGAAAAGTCTATCCGAGTTTTTTTTGGATGAAACGAGCAAACAAACGCATGAAACATGAGTTTTAGGTGCAAAAAAAGATTGTGGAGAAATATTTTAAAATGATAAGAAATTTTGGTTTGCGTTTGAAAAATTTAGTATATTCTTTTCGAAAAATCTTGCCGAGTTTTTATTGCATGAAACGAGCGAACAAACGCATGAAACATGAGTTTGAGGTGCAAACACAGATTGTGGAGGAATATTTTAAAATGAAAACAAATTTTGGTTTGTGTTTGAATAATTTAGTATATTCTTTATGAAAAATCTAGGATAGTTATTATTACATGAAATGGTTTCATTTAAATAATTTAGTATATTCATTATGAAGAATCTAGACGACTTTTTATTACATGAAACGAGCAAGCAAATGCTTGAAACATGAGTTTCCCTTTCAAACAAAGATTGTGGAGAAATATTTTAAAATAAACATAAATTTTGGTTTGTAATTGAATAATTTATTATTTACAATCATTCTTTACGAAAAGTCTATCCGAGTTTTTTTTGGATGAAACGAGCAAACAAACGCATGAAACATGAGTTTTAGGTGCAAGAAAAGATTGTGGAGAAATATTTTAAAATGATAACAAATTTTGATTTGCGTTTGAAAAATTTAGTATATTCTTTTCGAAAAATCTTGCCGAGTTTTAATTGCATGAAACGAGCGAACAAACGCACGAAACATGAGTTTGAGGTGCAAACACAGATTGTGGAGGAATATTTAAATGAAAACAAATTTTGGTTTGTGTTTGAATAATTTAGTATATTCTTTATGAAAAATCTAGGATAGTTATTATTACATGAAAGGACCAAGCAAACGCTTCAAACATGAGTTTTTGTTGGAAACAAATATAGTAGAGAAATATTTTAAAATGAACACAAATTTTGGTTTGTATTTGAATAATTTAGTATTTACTATCATTCTTTACAAAAAATTTATCCGTGTTAATGTTTATATAACGAGCGAACAAACGAATTAAACATGAGTTTTTGGTGCAAAGAAAGATTGTGGAGAAATATTTTAAAATTAACACAAATTTTGGTTTGTGATTGAATAATTTATTATATTCTTTATGAAAAATCTAGCCGAGTTTTTATTACATGAAACGAACGAGCCAAAGCTTGAAACATGAGTTTTCGTTGCAAACAATGATTGTGGAGAAATATTTTAAAATGAAAACAAATTTTTGGTTTCATTTGAATAATTTAGTATATTCTTTATGAAGAATCTAGCCGAGTTTTTATTACACGAAACGAGCAAGCAAATGCTTGAAACATGAGTTTTCCTTTCAAACAATGATTGTGGAGAAATATTTTAAAATGAAAACAAATTTTTGGTTTCATTTGAATAATTTAGTATATTCATTATGAAGAATCTAGACGAGTTTTTATTACATGAAACGAGCAAGCAAATGCTTGAAACATGAGTTTTCCTTTCAAACAAAGATTGTGGAGAAATATTTTAAAATAAACATAAATTTTGGTTTGTAATTGAATAATTTATTATTTACAATCATTCTTTACGAAAAGTCCATCCGAGTTTTTTTTGGATGAAACGAGCAAACAAACGCATGAAACATGAGTTTTAGGTGCAAAAAAAGATTGTGGAGAAATATTTTAAAATGATAACAAATTTTGGTTTGCGTTTGAAAAATTTAGTATATTCTTTTCGAAAAATCTTGCCGAGTTTTTATTGCATGAAACGAGCGAACAAACGCATGAAACATGAGTCTGAGGTGCAAACACAGATTGTGGAGGAATATTTTTAAATGAAAACAAATTTTGGTTTGTGTTTGAATAATTTAGTATATTCTTTATGAAAAATCTAGGATAGTTATTATTACATGAAAGGACCAAGCAAACGCTTCAAACATGAGTTTTCGTCGGAAACAAATATAGTAGAGAAATATTTTAAAATGAACACAAATTTTGGTTTGTATTTGAATAATTTAGTATTTACTATCATTCTTTACAAAAAATTTATCCGTGTCAATGTTTATATAACGAGCGAACAAACGAATTAAACATGAGTTTTTGGTGCAAAGAAAGATTGTGGAGAAATATTTTAAAATTAACACAAATTTTGGTTTGTGATTGAATAATTTAGTATATTCTTTATGAAAAATCTAGCCGAGTTTTTATTACATGAAACGAACGAGCCAAAGCTTGAAACATGAGTTTTCGTTGCAAACAATGATTGTGGAGAAATATTTTAAAATGAAAACAAATTTTTGGTTTCATTTGAATAATTTAGTATATTCTTTATGAAGAATCTAGCCGAGTTTTTATTACACGAAACGAGCAAGCAAATGCTTGAAACATGAGTTTTCCTTTCAAATAAAGATTGTGGAGAAATATTTTAAAATAAACATAAATTTTGGTTTGTAATTGAATAATTATTATTTACAATCATTCTTTACGAAAAGTCTATCTGAGTTTTTTTTGGATGAAACGAGCAAACAAACGCATGAAACATGAGTTTTAGGTGCAAAAAAAGATTGTGGAGAAATATTTTAAAATGATAACAAATTTTGGTTTGCGTTTGAAAAATTTAGTATATTCTTTTCGAAAAATCTTGCCGAGTTTTTATTGCATGAAACGAGCGGAAAAACGCATGAAACATGAGTTTGAGGTGCAAAGACAGATTATCGAGGAATATTTTAAAATGAAAACAAATTTTGGTTTGTGTTTGAATAATTTAGTATATTCTTTATGAAAAATCTAGGATAGTTATTATTACATGAAAGGACCAAGCAAACGCTTCAAACATGAGTTTTCGTTGGAAACAAATATAGTAGAGAAATATTTTAAAATAAACACAAATTTTGGTTTGTGTTTGAATAATTTAGTATTTACTATCCTTCTTTACAAAAAATTTATCCGTGTTAATGTTTATATAACGAGCAAACAAACGAATTAAACATGAGTTTTTGGTGCAAAGAAAGATTGTGGAGAAATATTTTAAAATTAACACAAATTTTGGTTTGTGATTGAATAATTTAGTATATTCTTTATGAAAAATCTACCCGAGTTTTTATTACATGAAACGAACGAGCCAAAGCTTGAAACATAAGTTTTCGTTGCAAACAATGATTGTGGAGAAATATTTTAAAATGAAAACAAATTTTTGGTTTCATTTGAATAATTTAGTATATTCTTTATGAAGAATCTAGCCGAGTTTTTATTACACGAAACGAGCAAGCAAATGCTTGAAACATGAGTTTTCCTTTCAAATAAAGATTGTGGAGAAATATTTTAAAATAAACATAAATTTTGGTTTGTAATTGAATAATTTATTATTTACAATCATTCTTTACGAAAAGTCTATCTAAGTTTTTTTTGGACGAAACGAGCAAACAAACGCATGAAACATGAGTTTTAGGTGCAAAAAAAGATTGTGGAGAAATATTTTAAAATGAAAACAAATTTTGGTTTCCGTTTGAATAATTTAGTATATTCTTTATGAAAAATCTAGGATAGTTATTATTACATGAAAGGAGCAAGCATACGCTTCAAACATGAGGTTTCGTTGGAAGCAAATATAGTAGAGAAATATTTTAAAATAAACACAAATTTTGGTTTGTATTTGAATAATTTAGTATTTACTATCATTGTTTACAAAAAATTTCTCCGTGTTAATGTTTATATAACGAGCGAACAAACGAATTAAACATGAGTTTTTGGTGCAAAGAAAGATTGTGGAGAAATATTTTAAAATTAACACAAATTTTGGTTTGTGATTGAATAATTTATTATATTCTTTATGAAAAATCTAGCCGAGTTTTTATTACATGAAACGAACGAGCCAAAGCTTGAAACAAGAGTTATCGTTGCAAACAATGATTGTGGAGAAATATTTTAAAATGAAAACAAATTTTTGGTTTCATTTGAATAATTTAGTATATTCTTTATGAAGAATCTAGCCGAGTTTTTATTACACGAAACGAGCAAGCAAATGCTTGAAACATGAGTTTTCCTTTCAAATAAAGATTGTGGAGAAATATTTTAAAATGAAAACAAATTTTGGTTTGTGTTTGAATAATTTAGTATATTCTTTATGAAAAATCTAGGATAGTTATTATTACATGAAAGGACCAAGCAAACGCTTCAAACATGAGTTTTCGTTGGAAACAAATATAGTAGAGAAATATTTTAAAATAAACACAAATTTTGGTTTGTATTTGAATAATTTAGTATTTATTATCATTCTTTACAAAAAATTTATCAGTGTTAATGTTTATATAACGAGCGAACAAACGAATTAAACATGAGTTTTTGGTGCAAAGAAAGATTGTGGAGAAATATTTTAAAATTAACACAAATTTTGGTTTGTGATTGAATAATTTAGTATATTCTTTATGAAAAATCTAGCCGAGTTTTTATTACATGAAACGAACGAGCCAAAGCTTGAAACATGAGTTTTCGTTGCAAACAATGATTGTGGAGAAATATTTTAAAATGAAAACAAATTTTTGGTTTCATTTGAATAATTTAGTATATTCTTATGAAGAATCTAGCCGAGTTTTTATTACATGAAACGAGCAAGCAAATGCTTGAAACATGAGTTTTCCTTTCAAACAATGATTGTGGAGAAATATTTTAAAATGAAAACAAATTTTTGGTTTCATTTAAATAATTTAGTATATTCATTATGAAGAATCTAGACGACTTTTTATTACATGAAACGAGCAAGCAAATACTTGAAACATGAGTTTCCCTTTCAAACAAAGATTGTGGAGAAATATTTTAAAATAAACATAAATTTTGGTTTGTAATTGAATAATTTATTATTTACAATCATTCTTTACGAAAATTCTGTCCGAGTTTTTTTTGGATGAAACGAGCAAACAAACGCATGAAACATGAGTTTTAGGTGCAAAAAAAGATTGTGGAGAAATATTTTAAAATGATAACAAATTTTGGTTTGCGTTTGAAAAATTTAGTATATTCTTTTCGAAAAATCTTGCCGAGTTTTTATTGCATGAAACGAGCGAACAAACGCATGAAACATGAGTCTGAGGTGCAAACACAGATTGTGGAGGAATATTTTTAAATGAAAACAAATTTTGGTTTGTGTTTGAATAATTTAGTATATTCTTTATGAAAAATCTAGGATAGTTATTATTACATGAAAGGACCAAGCAAACGCTTCAAACATGAGTTTTCGTCGGAAACAAATATAGTAGAGAAATATTTTAAAATGAACACAAATTTTGGTTTGTATTTGAATAATTTAGTATTTACTATCATTCTTTACAAAAAATTTATCCGTGTCAATGTTTATATAACGAGCGAACAAACGAATTAAACATGAGTTTTTGGTGCAAAGAAAGATTGTGGAGAAATATTTTAAAATTAACACAAATTTTGGTTTGTGATTGAATAATTTAGTATATTCTTTATGAAAAATCTAGCCGAGTTTTTATTACATGAAACGAACGAGCCAAAGCTTGAAACATGAGTTTTCGTTGCAAACAATGATTGTGGAGAAATATTTTAAAATGAAAACAAATTTTTGGTTTCATTTGAATAATTTAGTATATTCTTTATGAAGAATCTAGCCGAGTTTTTATTACACGAAACGAGCAAGCAAATGCTTGAAACATGAGTTTTCCTTTCAAATAAAGATTGTGGAGAAATATTTTAAAATAAACATAAATTTTGGTTTGTAATTGAATAATTATTATTTACAATCATTCTTTACGAAAAGTCTATCTGAGTTTTTTTTGGATGAAACGAGCAAACAAACGCATGAAACATGAGTTTTAGGTGCAAAAAAAGATTGTGGAGAAATATTTTAAAATGATAACAAATTTTGGTTTGCGTTTGAAAAATTTAGTATATTCTTTTCGAAAAATCTTGCCGAGTTTTTATTGCATGAAACGAGCGGAAAAACGCATGAAACATGAGTTTGAGGTGCAAAGACAGATTATCGAGGAATATTTTAAAATGAAAACAAATTTTGGTTTGTGTTTGAATAATTTAGTATATTCTTTATGAAAAATCTAGGATAGTTATTATTACATGAAAGGACCAAGCAAACGCTTCAAACATGAGTTTTCGTTGGAAACAAATATAGTAGAGAAATATTTTAAAATAAACACAAATTTTGGTTTGTGTTTGAATAATTTAGTATTTACTATCCTTCTTTACAAAAAATTTATCCGTGTTAATGTTTATATAACGAGCAAACAAACGAATTAAACATGAGTTTTTGGTGCAAAGAAAGATTGTGGAGAAATATTTTAAAATTAACACAAATTTTGGTTTGTGATTGAATAATTTAGTATATTCTTTATGAAAAATCTACCCGAGTTTTTATTACATGAAACGAACGAGCCAAAGCTTGAAACATAAGTTTTCGTTGCAAACAATGATTGTGGAGAAATATTTTAAAATGAAAACAAATTTTTGGTTTCATTTGAATAATTTAGTATATTCTTTATGAAGAATCTAGCCGAGTTTTTATTACACGAAACGAGCAAGCAAATGCTTGAAACATGAGTTTTCCTTTCAAATAAAGATTGTGGAGAAATATTTTAAAATAAACATAAATTTTGGTTTGTAATTGAATAATTTATTATTTACAATCATTCTTTACGAAAAGTCTATCTAAGTTTTTTTTGGACGAAACGAGCAAACAAACGCATGAAACATGAGTTTTAGGTGCAAAAAAAGATTGTGGAGAAATATTTTAAAATGAAAACAAATTTTGGTTTCCGTTTGAATAATTTAGTATATTCTTTATGAAAAATCTAGGATAGTTATTATTACATGAAAGGAGCAAGCATACGCTTCAAACATGAGGTTTCGTTGGAAGCAAATATAGTAGAGAAATATTTTAAAATAAACACAAATTTTGGTTTGTATTTGAATAATTTAGTATTTACTATCATTGTTTACAAAAAATTTCTCCGTGTTAATGTTTATATAACGAGCGAACAAACGAATTAAACATGAGTTTTTGGTGCAAAGAAAGATTGTGGAGAAATATTTTAAAATTAACACAAATTTTGGTTTGTGATTGAATAATTTATTATATTCTTTATGAAAAATCTAGCCGAGTTTTTATTACATGAAACGAACGAGCCAAAGCTTGAAACAAGAGTTATCGTTGCAAACAATGATTGTGGAGAAATATTTTAAAATGAAAACAAATTTTTGGTTTCATTTGAATAATTTAGTATATTCTTTATGAAGAATCTAGCCGAGTTTTTATTACACGAAACGAGCAAGCAAATGCTTGAAACATGAGTTTTCCTTTCAAATAAAGATTGTGGAGAAATATTTTAAAATGAAAACAAATTTTGGTTTGTGTTTGAATAATTTAGTATATTCTTTATGAAAAATCTAGGATAGTTATTATTACATGAAAGGACCAAGCAAACGCTTCAAACATGAGTTTTCGTTGGAAACAAATATAGTAGAGAAATATTTTAAAATAAACACAAATTTTGGTTTGTATTTGAATAATTTAGTATTTATTATCATTCTTTACAAAAAATTTATCAGTGTTAATGTTTATATAACGAGCGAACAAACGAATTAAACATGAGTTTTTGGTGCAAAGAAAGATTGTGGAGAAATATTTTAAAATTAACACAAATTTTGGTTTGTGATTGAATAATTTAGTATATTCTTTATGAAAAATCTAGCCGAGTTTTTATTACATGAAACGAACGAGCCAAAGCTTGAAACATGAGTTTTCGTTGCAAACAATGATTGTGGAGAAATATTTTAAAATGAAAACAAATTTTTGGTTTCATTTGAATAATTTAGTATATTCTTATGAAGAATCTAGCCGAGTTTTTATTACATGAAACGAGCAAGCAAATGCTTGAAACATGAGTTTTCCTTTCAAACAATGATTGTGGAGAAATATTTTAAAATGAAAACAAATTTTTGGTTTCATTTAAATAATTTAGTATATTCATTATGAAGAATCTAGACGACTTTTTATTACATGAAACGAGCAAGCAAATACTTGAAACATGAGTTTCCCTTTCAAACAAAGATTGTGGAGAAATATTTTAAAATAAACATAAATTTTGGTTTGTAATTGAATAATTTATTATTTACAATCATTCTTTACGAAAATTCTATCCGAGTTTTTTTTGGATGAAACGAGCAAACAAACGCATGAAACATGAGTTTTAGGTGCAAGAAAAGATTGTGGAGAAATATTTTAAAATGATAACAAATTTTGGTTTGCGTTTGAAAAATTTAGTATATTCTTTTCGAAAAATCTTGCCGAGTTTTTATTGCATGAAACGAGCGAACAAACGCACGAAACATGAGTTTGAGGTGCAAACACAGATTGTGGAGGAATATTTTAAAATGAAAACAAATTTTGGTTTGTGTTTGAATAATTTAGTATATTCTTTATGAAAAATCTAGGATAGTTATTATTACGTGAAAGGACCAAGCAAACGCTTCAAACATGAGTTTTCGTTGGAAACAAATATAGTAGAGAAATATTTTAAAATAAACACAAATTTTGGTTTGTATTTGAATAATTTAGTATTTACTATCCTTCTTTACAAAAAATTTATCCGTGTTAATGTTTATATAACGAGCGAACAAACGAATTAAACATGAGTTTTTGGTGCAAAGAAAGATTGTGGAGAAATATTTTAAAATTAACACAAATTTTGGTTTGTGATTGAATAATTTAGTATATTCTTTATGAAAAATCTACCCGAGTTTTTATTACATGAAACGAACGAGCCAAAGCTTGAAACATAAGTTTTCGTTGCAGACAATGATTGTGGAGAAATATTTTAAAATGAAAACAAATTTTTGGTTTCATTTGAATAATTTAGTATATTCTTTATGAAGAATCTAGCCGAGTTTTTATTACACGAAACGAGCAAGCAAATGCTTGAAACATGAGTTTTCCTTTCAAATAAAGATTGTGGAGAAATATTTTAAAATAAACATAAATTTTGGTTTGTAATTGAATAATTTATTATTTACAATCATTCTTTACGAAAAGTCTATCTGAGTTTTTTTTGGATGAAACGAGCAAACAAACGCATGAAACATGAGTTTTAGGTGCAAAAAAAGATTGTGGAGAAATATCTTAAAATGATAACAAATTTTTGTTTGCGTTTGAAAAATTTAGTATATTCTTTTCGAAAAATTTTGCCGAGTTTTTATTGCATGAAACGAGCGAACAAACGCATGAAACATGAGTTTGAGGTGCAAACACAGATTGTGGACGAATATTTTAAAATGAAAACAAATTTTGGTTTCCGTTTGAATATTTGAGTATATTCTTTATGAAAAATCTAGGATAGTTATTATTACATGAAAGGAGCAAGCAAACGCTTCAAACATGAGGTTCGTTGGAAGCAAATATAGTAGAGAAATATTTTAAAATAAACACAAATTTTGGTTTGTATTTGAATAATTTAGTATTTACTATCATTCTTTGCAAAAACTTTCTCCGTGTTAATGTTTATATAACGAGCGAACAAACGAATTAAACATGAGTTTTTGGTGCAAAGAAAGATTGTGGAGAAATATTTTAAAATTAACACAAATTTTGGTTTGTGATTGAATAATTTAGTATATTCTTTATGAAAAATCTAGCCGAGTTTTTATTACATGAAACGAACGAGCCAAAGCTTGAAACAAGAGTTTTCGTTGCAAACAATGATTGTGGAGAAATATTTTAAAATGAAAACAAATTTTTGGTTTCATTTGAATAATTTAGTATATTCTTTATGAAGAATCTAGACGAGTTTTTATTACATGAAACGAGCAAGCAAATGCTTGAAACATGAGTTTTCCTTTCAAACAGAGATTGTGGAGAAATATTTTAAAATAAACATAAATTTTGGTCTGTAATTGAATAATTATTATTTACAATCATTCTTTACGAAGAGTCTATCCGAGTTTTTTTTGGATGAAACGAGCAAACAAACGCATGAAACATGAGTTTTAGGTGCAAAAAAAGATTGTGGAGAAATATTTTAAAATGATAACAAATTTTGGTTTGCGTTTGAAAAATTTAGTATATTCTTTTCGAAAAATCCTGCCGAGTTTTTATTGCATGAAATGAGCGAACAAACGCATGAAACATGAGTTTGAGGTGCAAACACAGATTGTGGAGGAATATTTTAAAATGAAAACAAATTTTGGTTTGTGTCTGAATAATTTAGTATATTCTTTATGAAAAATCTAGGATAGTTATTATTACATGAAAGGACCAAGCAAACGCTTAAAACATGAGTTTTCGTTGGAAACAAATATAGTAGAGAAATATTTTAAAATAAACACAAATTTTGGTTTGTATTTGAATAGTTTAGTATTTACTATCAATCTTTACAAAAAATTTATCAGTGTTAATGTTTATATAACGAGCGAACAAACGAATTAAACATGAGTTTTTGGTGCAAAGAAAGATTGTGGAGAAATATTTTAAAATTAACTCAAATTTTTGTTTGTGATTGAATAATTTAGTATATTCTTTATGAAAAATCTAGCCGAGTTTTTATTACATGAAACGAACGAGCCAAAGCTTGAAACATGAGTTTTCGTTGCAAACAATGATTGTGGAGAAATATTTTAAAATGAAAACAAATTTTTGGTTTCATTTGAATAATTTAGTATATTCTTTATGAAGAATCTAGCCGAGTTTTTATTACATGAAACGAGCAAGCAAATGCTTGAAACATGAGTTTTCCTTTCAAACAATGATTGTGGAGAAATATTTTAAAATGAAAACAAATTTTTGGTTTCATTTGAATAATTTAGTATATTCATTATGAAGAATCTAGACGAGTTTTTATTACATGAAACGAGCAAGCAAATGCTTGAAGCATGAGTTTTCCTTTCAAACAATGATTGTGGAGAAATATTTTAAAATGAAAACAAATTTTTGGTTTCATTTGAATAATTTAGTATATTCATTATGAAGAATCTAGACGAGTTTTTATTACATGAAACGAGCAAGCAAATGCTTGAAACATGAGTTTTCCTTTCAAACAAAGATTGTGGACAAATATTTTAAAATAAACATAAATTTTGGTCTGTAATTGAATAATTTATTATTTACAATCATTCTTTACGAAAAGTCTATCCGAGTTTTTTTTGGATGAAACGAGCAAACAAACGCATGAAACATGAGTTCTAGGTGCAAAAAAAGATTGTGGAGATATATTTTAAATTGATAACAAATTTTGGTTTGTGTTTGAAAAATTTAGTATATTCTTTTCGAAAAATCTTGCCGAGTTTTTATTGCATGAAACGAGCGAACAAACGCATGAAACATGACTTTGAGGTGCAAACACAGATTGTGGAGGAATATTTTAAAATGACAACAAATGTTGGTTTGTGTCTGAATAATTTAGAATATTCTTTATGAAAAATCTAGGATAGTTATTATTACATGAAAGGACCAAGCAAACGCTTAAAACATGAGTTTTCGTTGGAAAAAAATATAGTAGAGAAATATTTTAAAATAAACACAAATTTTGGTTTGTATTTGAATAATTTAGTATTTACTATCATTCTTTACAAAAAATTTATCAGTGTTAATGTTTATATAACGAGCGAACAAACGAATTAAAGATGAGTTTTTGGTGCAAAGAAAGATTGTGGAGAAATATTTTAAAATTAACACAAATTTTGGTTTGTGATTGAATAATTTAGTATATTCTTTATGAAAAATCTAGCCGAGTTTTTATTACATGAAACGAACGAGCCAAAGCATGAAACATGAGTTTTCGTTGCAAACAATGATTGTGGAGAAATATTTTAAAATGAAAACAAATTTTTGGTTTCATTTGAATAATTTAGTATATTCTTTATGAAGAATCTAGACGAGTTTTTATTACATGAAACGAGCAAGCAAATGCTTGAAACATGAGTTTTCCTTTCAAACAAAGATTGTGGAGAAATATTTTAAAATAAACATAAATTGTGGTCTGTAATTGAATAATTTATTATTTACAATCATTCTTTACGAAAAGTCTATCCGAGTTTTTTTTGGATGAAACGAGCAAACAAACGCATGAAACATGAGTTTTAGGTGCAAAAAAAGATTGTGGAGAAATATTTTAAAATGATAACAAATTTTGTTTTGCGTTTGAAAAATTTAGTATATTCTTTTCGAAAAATCTTGCCGAGTTTTTATTGCATGAAATGAGCGAACAAACGCATGAAACATGAGTTTGAGGTGCAAACACAGATTGTGGAGGAATATTTTAAAATGAAAACAAATTTTGGTTTGTGTTTGAATAATTTAGTATATTCTTTATGAAAAATCTAGGATAGTTATTATTACATGAAAGGACCAAGCAAACGCTTAAAACATGAGTTTTCGTTGGAAACAAATATAGTAGAGAAATATTTTAAAATAAACACAAATTTTGGTTTGTATTTGAATAATTTAGTATTTACTATCATTCTTTACAAAAAATTTCTCCGTGTTAATGTTTATATAACGAGCGAACAAACGAATTAAACATGAGTTTCTGGTGCAAAGAAAGATTGTGGAGAAATATTTCAAAATTAACACAAATTTTGGTTTGTGATTGAATAATTTAGTATATTCTCTATGAAAAATCTAGCCGAGTTTTTATTACATGAAACGAACGAGCCAAAGCTTGAAACATGAGTTTTCGTTGCAAACAATGATTGTGGAGAAATATTTTAAAATGAAAACAAATTTTTGGTTTCATTTGAATAATTTAGTATATTCTTTATGAAGAATCTAGCCGAGTTTTTATTACATGAAACGAGCAAGCAAATGCTTGAAACATGAGTTTTCCTTTCAAACAAGGATTGTGGAGAAATATTTTAAAATAAACATAAATTTTGGTCTGTAATTGAATAATTTATTATTTACAATCATTCTTTACGAAAAGTCTATATGAGTTTTTTTTGGTTGAAACGAGCAAACAAACGCATGAAACATGAGTTTTAGGTGCAAAAAAAGATTGTGGAGAAATATTTTAAAATGATAACAAATTTTGGTTTGCGTTTGAAAAATTTAGTATATTGTTTTCGAAAAATCTTGCCGAGTTTTCATTGCATGAAACGAGCGAACAAACGCATGAAACATGAGTTTGAGGTGCAAACACAGATTGTGGAGGAATATTTTAAAATGAAAACAAATTTTGGTTTGCGTTTGAATAATTTAGTATATTCTTTATGAAAAATCTAGGATAGTTATTATTACATGAAAGGACCAAGCAAACGCTTCAAGCATGAGTTTTCGTTGGAAACAAATATAGTAGAGAAATATTTTAAAATAAACACAAATTTTGGTTTGTATTTGAATAATTTAGTATTTACTATCATTCTTTACAAAAAATTTCTCCGTGTTAATGTTTATATAACGAGCGAACAAACGAATTAAACATGAGTTTCTGGTGCAAAGAAAGATTGTGGAGAAATATTTTAAAATTAACACAAATTTTGGTTTGTGATTGAATAATTTAGTATATTCTTTATGAAAAATCTAGCCGAGTTTTTATTACATGAAACGAACGAGCCAAAGCTTGAAACATGAGTTTTCGTTGCAAACAATGATTGTGGAGAAATATTTTAAAATGAAAACAAATTTTTGGTTTCATTTGAATAATTTAGTATATTCTTTATGAAGAATCTAGCCGAGTTTTTATTACATGAAACGAGCAAGCAAATGCTTGAAACATGAGTTTTCCTTTCAAACAAAGATTGTGGAGAAATATTTTAAAATAAACATAAATTTTGGTCTGTAATTGAATAATTTATTATTTACAATCATTCTTTACGAAAAGTCTATATGAGTTTTTTTTGGTTGAAACGAGCAAACAAACGCATGAAACATGAGTTTTAGGTGCAAAAAAAGATTGTGGAGAAATATTTTAAAATGATAACAAATTTTGGTTTGCGTTTGAAAAATTTAGTATATTGTTTTCGAAAAATCTTGCCGAGTTTTCATTGCATGAAACGAGCGAACAAACGCATGAAACATGAGTTTGAGGTGCAAACACAGATTGTGGAGGAATATTTTAAAATGAAAACAAATTTTGGTTTGCGTTTGAATAATTTAGTATATTCTTTATGAAAAATCTAGGATAGTTATTATCACATGAAAGGACCAAGCAAACGCTTCAAACATGAGCTTTCGTTGGAAACAAATATAGTAGAGAAATATTTTAAAATAAACACAAATTTTGGTTTGTATTTGAATAATTTAGTATTTACTATCATTCTTTACAAAAAATTTCTCCGTGTTAATGTTTATATAACGAGCGAACAAACGAATTAAACATGAGTTTTTGGTGCAAAGAAAGATTGTGGAGAAATATTTTAAAATTAACACAAATTTTGGTTTGTGATTGAATAATTTAGTATATTCTTTATGAAAAATCTAGCCGAGTTTTTATTACAAGAAACGAACGAGCCAAAGCTTGAAACATGAGTTTTCGTTGCAAACAATGATTGTGGAGAAATATTTTAAAATGGAAACAAATTTTTGGTTTCATTTGAATAATTTAGTATATTCTTTATGAAGAATCTAGCCGAGTTTTTATTACATGAAACGAGCAAGCAAATGCTTGAAACATGAGTTTTCCTTTCAAACAAAGATTGTGGAGAAATATTTTAAAATAAACATAAATTTTGGTTTGTAATTGAATAATTTATTATTTACAATCATTCTTTACGAAAAGTCTATCTGAGTTTTTTTTGGATGAAACGAGCAAACAAACGCATGAAACATGAGTTTTAGGTGCAAAAAAAGATTGTGGAGAAATATTTTAAAATGATAACAAATTTTGGTTTGCGTTTGAAAAATATAGTATATTCTTTTCGAAAAATCTTGCCGAGTTTTCATTGCATGAAACGAGCGAACAAACACATGAAACATGAGTTTGAGGTGCAAACACAGATTGTGGAGGAATATTTTAAAATGAAAACAAATTTTGGTTTGCGTTTGAATAATTTAGTATATTCTTTATGAAAAATCTAGGATAGTTATTATTACATGAAAGGACCAAGCAAACGCTTCAAACATGAGTTTTCGTTGGAAACAAATATAGTAGAGAAATATTTTAAAATAAACACAAATTTTGGTTTGTATTTGAATAATTTAGTATTTACTATCATTCTTTACAAAAAATTTATCCGTGTTAATGTTTATATAACGAGCGAACAAACGAATTAAACATGAGTTTTTGGTGCAAACAAAGATTGTGGAGAAATATTTTAAAATTAACACAAATTTTGGTTTGTGATTGAATAATTTAGTATATTCTTTATGAAAAATCTAGCCGAGTTTTTATTACATGACACGAACGAGCCAAAGCTTGAAACATGAGTTTTCGTTGCAAACAATGATTGTGGAGAAATATTTTAAAATGAAAACAAATTTTTGGTTTCATTTGAATAATTTAGTATATTCTTTATGAAGAATCTAGACGAGTTTTTATTACATGAAACGAGCAAGCAAATGCTTGAAACATGAGTTTTCCTTTCAAACAAAGATTGTGGAGAAATATTTTAAAATAAACATAAATTTTGGTCTGTAAATGAATAATTTATTATTTACAATCATTCTTTACGAAAAGTCTATCCGAGTTTTTTTTGGATGAAACGAGCAAACAAACGCATGAAACATGAGTTTTAGGTGCAAAAAAAGATTGTGGAGAAATATTTTAAAATGATAACAAATTTTGGTTTGCGTTTGAAAAATTTAGTATATTCTTTTCGAAAAATCCTGCCGAGTTTTTATTGCATGAAATGAGCGAACAAACGCATGAAACATGAGTTTGAGGTGCAAACACAGATTGTGGAGGAATATTTTAAAATGAAAACAAATTTTGGTTTGTGTTTGAATAATTTAGTATATTCTTTATGAAAAATCTAGGATAGTTATTATTACATGAAAGGACCAAGCAAACGCTTAAAACATGAGTTTTCGTTGGAAACAAATATAGTAGAGAAATATTATAAAATAAACACAAATTTTGGTTTGTATTTGAATAATTTAGTATTTACTATCATTCTTTACAAAAAATTTCCCCGTGTTAATGTTTATATAACGAGCGAACAAACGAATTAAACATGAGTTTCTGGTGCAAAGAAAGATTGTGGAGAAATATTTTAAAATTAACACAAATTTTGGTTTGTGATTGAATAATTTAGTATATTCTTTATGAAAAATCTAGCCGAGTTTTTATTACATGAAACGAACGAGCCAAAGCTTGAAACATGAGTTTTCGTTGCAAACAATGATTGTGGAGAAATATTTTAAAATGAAAACAAATTTTTGGTTTCATTTGAATAATTTAGTATATTCTTTATGAAGAATCTAGCCGAGTTTTTATTACATGAAACGAGCAAGCAAATGCTTGAAACATGAGTTTTCCTTTCAAACAAAGATTGTGGAGAAATATTTTAAAATAAACATAAATTTTGGTCTGTAATTGAATAATTTATTATTTACAATCATTCTTTACGAAAAGTCTATCCGAGTTTTTTTTGGATGAAACGAGCAAACAAACGCATGAAACATGAGTTTTAGGTGCAAAAAAAGATTGTGGAGAAATATTTTAAAATGATAACAAATTTTGGTTTGCGTTTGAAAAATTTAGTATATTCTTTTCGAAAAATCCTGCCGAGTTTTTATTGCATGAAATGAGCGAACAAACGCATGAAACATGAGTTTGAGGTGCAAACACAGATTGTGGAGGAATATTTTAAAATGAAAACAAATTTTGGTTTGTGTTTGAATAATTTAGTATATTCTTTATGAAAAATCTAGGATAGTTATTATTACATGAAAGGACCAAGCAAACGCTTAAAACATGAGTTTTCGTTGGAAACAAATATAGTAGAGAAATATTATAAAATAAACACAAATTTTGGTTTGTATTTGAATAATTTAGTATTTACTATCATTCTTTACAAAAAATTTCCCCGTGTTAATGTTTATATAACGAGCGAACAAACGAATTAAACATGAGTTTCTGGTGCAAAGAAAGATTGTGGAGAAATATTTTAAAATTAACACAAATTTTGGTTTGTGATTGAATAATTTAGTATATTCTTTATGAAAAATCTAGCCGAGTTTTTATTACATGAAACGAACGAGCCAAAGCTTGAAACATGAGTTTTCGTTGCAAACAATGATTGTGGAGAAATATTTTAAAATGAAAACAAATTTTTGGTTTCATTTGAATAATTTAGTATATTCTTTATGAAGAATCTAGCCGAGTTTTTATTACATGAAACGAGCAAGCAAATGCTTGAAACATGAGTTTTCCTTTCAAACAAAGATTGTGGAGAAATATTTTAAAATAAACATAAATTTTGGTCTGTAATTGAATAATTTATTATTTACAATCATTCTTTACGAAAAGTCTATCTGAGTTTTTTTTGGTTGAAACGAGCAAACAAACGCATGAAACATGAGTTTTAGGTGCAAAAAAAGATTGTGGAGAAATATTTTAAAATGATAACATATTTTGGTTTGCGTTTGAAAAATTTAGTATATTGTTTTCGAAAAATCTTGCCGAGTTTTCATTGCATGAAACGAGCGAACAAACGCATGAAACATGAGTTTGAGGTGCAAACACAGATTGTGGAGGAATATTTTAAAATGAAAACAAATTTTGGTTTGCGTTTGAATAATTTAGTATATTCTTTATGAAAAATCTAGGATAGTTATTATTACATGAAAGGACCAAGCAAACGCTTCAAGCATGAGTTTTCGTTGGAAACAAATATAGTAGAGAAATATTTTAAAATAAACACAAATTTTGGTTTGTATTTGAATAATTTAGTATTTACTATCATTCTTTACAAAAAATTTCTCCGTGTTAATGTTTATATAACGAGCGAACAAACGAATTAAACATGAGTTTCTGGTGCAAAGAAAGGTTGTGGAGAAATATTTTAAAATTAACACAAATTTTGGTTTGTGATTGAATAATTTAGTATATTCTTTATGAAAAATCTAGCCCAGTTTTTATTACATGAAACGAACGAGCCAAAGCTTGAAACATGAGTTTTCGTTGCAAACAATGATTGTGGAGAAATATTTTAAAATGAAAACAAATTTTTGGTTTCATTTGAATAATTTAGTATATTCTTTATGAAGAATCTAGCCGAGTTTTTATTACATGAAACGAGCAAGCAAATGCTTGAAACATGAGTTTTCCTTTCAAACAAAGATTGTGGAGAAATATTTTAAAATAAACATAAATTTTGGTTTGTAATTGAATAATTTATTATTTACAATCATTCTTTACGAAAAGTCTATCTGAGTTTTTTTTGGATGAAACGAGCAAACAAACGCATGAAACATGAGTTTTAGGTGCAAAAAAAGATTGTGGAGAAATATTTTAAAATGATAACAAATTTTGGTTTCCGTTTGAATAATTTAGTATATTCTTTATGAAGAATCTAGACGAGTTTTTATTACATGAAACGAGCAAGCAAATGCTTGAAACATGAGTTTTCCTTTCAAACAAAGATTGTGGAGAAATATTTTAAAATAAACATAAATTTTGGTCTGTAATTGAATAATTTATTATTTACAATCATTCTTTACGAAAAGTCTATCCGAGTTTTTTTTGGATGAAACGAGCAAACAAACGCATGAAACATGAGTTTTAGGTGCAAAAAAAGATTGTGGAGAAATATTTTAAAATGATAACAAATTTTGGTTTGCGTTTGAAAAATTTAGTATATTCTTTTCGAAAAATCTTGCCGAGTTTTTATTCCATGAAATGAGCGAACAAACGCATGAAACATGAGTTTGAGGTGCAAACACAGATTGTGGAGGAATATTTTAAAATTAAAACAAATTTTGGTTTGTGTTTGAATAATTTAGTATATTCTTTATGAAAAATATAGGATAGTTATTATTACATGAAAGGACCAAGCAAACGCTTAAAACATGAGTTTTCGTTGGAAACAAATATAGTAGAGGAATATTTTAAAATAAACACAAATTTTGGTTTGTATTTGAATAATTTAGTATTTACTATCATTCTTTACAAAAAATTTCTCCGTGTTAATGTTTATATAACGAGCGAACAAACGAATTAAACATGAGTTTTTCGTGCAAAGAAAGATTGTGGAGAAATATTTTAAAATTAACACAAATTTTGGTTTGTGATTGAATAATTTAGTATATTCTTTATGAAAAATCTAGCCGAGTTTTTATTACATGAAACGAACGAGCCAAAGCTTGAAACATGAGTTTTCGTTGCAAACAATGATTGTGGAGAAATATTTTAAAATGAAAACAAATTTTTGGTTTCATTTGAATAATTTAGTATATTCTTTATGAAGAATCTAGCCGAGTTTTTATTACATGAAACGAGCAAGCAAATGCTTGAAACATGAGTTTTCCTTTCAAACAAAGATTGTGGAGAAATATTTTAAAATAAACATAAATTTTGGTTTGTAATTGAATAATTTATTATTTACAATCATTCTTTACGAAAAGTCTATCTGAGTTTTTTTTGGATGAAACGAGCAAACAAACGCATGAAACATGAGTTTTAGGTGCAAAAAAAGATTGTGGAGAAATATTTTAAAATGATAACAAATTTTGGTTTGCGTTTGAAAAATTTAGTATATTCTTTTCGAAAAATCTTGCCGAGTTTTCATTGCATGAAACGAGCGAACAAACGCATGAAACATGAGTTTGAGGTGCAAACACAGATTCTGGAGGAATATTTTAAAATGAAAACAAATTTTGGTTTGCGTTTGAATAATTTAGTATATTCTTTATGAAAAATCTAGGATAGTTATTATTACATGAAAGGACCATGCAAACGCTTCAAACATGAGTTTTCGTTGGAAACAAATATAGTAGAGAAATATTTTAAAATAAACACAGATTTTGGTTTGTATTTGAATAATTTAGTATTTACTATCATTCTTTACAAAAAATTTCTCCGTGTTAATGTTTATATAACGAGCGAACAAACGAATTAAACATGAGTTTTTGGTGCAAAGAAAGATTGTGGAGAAATATTTTAAAATTAACACAAATTTTGGTTTGTGATTGAATAATTTAGTATATTCTTTATGAAAAATCTAGCCGAGTTTTTATTACATGAAACGAACGAGCCAAAGCTTGAAACATGAGTTTTTGTTGCAAACAATGATTGTGGAGAAATATTTTAAAATGGAAACAAATTTTTGGTTTCATTTGAATAATTTAGTATATTCTTTATGAAGAATCTAGCCGAGTTTTTATTACATGAAACGAGCAAACAAATGCTTGAAACATGAGTTTTCCTTTCAAACAAAGATTGTGGAGAAATATTTTAAAATAAACATAAATTTTGGTTTGTAATTGAATAATTTATTATTTACAATCATTCTTTACGAAAAGTCTATCTGAGTTTTTTTTGGATGAAACGAGCAAACAAACGCATGAAACATGAGTTTTAGGTGCAAAAAAAGATTGTGGAGAAATATTTTAAAATGATAACAAATTTTGGTTTGCGTTTGAAAAATATAGTATATTCTTTTCGAAAAATCTTGCCGAGTTTTCATTGCATGAAACGAGCGAACAAACACATGAAACATGAGTTTGAGGTGCAAACACAGATTGTGGAGGAATATTTTAAAATGAAAACAAATTTTGGTTTGCGTTTGAATAATTTAGTATATTCTTTATGAAAAATCTAGGATAGTTATTATTACATGAAAGGACCAAGCAAACGCTTCAAACATGAGTTTTCGTTGGAAACAAATATAGTAGAGAAATATTTTAAAATAAACACAAATTTTGGTTTGTATTTGAATAATTTAGTATTTACTATCATTCTTTACAAAAAATTTATCCGTGTTAATGTTTATATAACGAGCGAACAAACGAATTAAACATGAGTTTTTCGTGCAAACAAAGATTGTGGAGAAATATTTTAAAATTAACACAAATTTTGGTTTGTGATTGAATAATTTAGTATATTCTTTATGAAAAATCTAGCCGAGTTTTTATTACATGAAACGAACGAGCCAAAGCTTGAAACATGAGTTTTCGTTGCAAACAATGATTGTGGAGAAATATTTTAAAATGAAAACAAATTTTTGGTTCCATTTGAATAATTTAGTATATTCTTTATGAAGAATCTAGCTGAGTTTTTATTACATGAAACGAGCAAGCAAATGCTTGAAACATGAGTTTTCCTTTCAAACAAAGATTGTGGAGAAATATTTTAAAATAAACATAAATTTTGGTTTGTAATTGAATAATTTATTATTTACAATCATTCTTTACGAAAAGTCTATCCGAGTTTTTTTTGGATGAAACGAGCAAACAAACGCATGAAACATGAGTTTGAGGTGCAAACAGAGATTGTGGAGGAATATTTTAAAATGAAAACAAATTTTGGTTTGCTTTTGAATAATTTAGTATATTTTTTATGAAAAATCTAGGATAGTTATTATTACATGAAAGGAGCAAGCAAACGCCTCAAACATGAGTTTTCGTTGGAAACAAATATAGTAGAGAAATACTTTAAAATAAACACAAATTTTGGTTTGTATTTGAATAATTTAGTATGTACTATCATTCTTTACAAAAAATTTATCCGTGTCAATATTTATATAACAAGCGAACAAACGAATTAAACATGAGTTTTTGTTGCAAAGAAAGATTGTGGAGAAATATTTTAAAATTAACACAAATTTTGGTTTGTGATTGAATAATTTAGTATATTCTTTATGAAAAATCTAGCCGAGTTTTTATTACATGAAACGAACGAGCCAAAGCTTGAAACATGAGTTTTCGTTGCAAACAATGATTGTGGAGAAATATTTTAAAATGAAAACAAATTTTTGGTTTCATTTGAATAATTTAGTATATTCTTTATGAAGAATCTAGCCGAGTTTTTATTACATGAAACGAGCAAGCAAATGCTTGAAACATGAGTTTTCCTTTCAAACAAAGATTGTGGAGAAATATTTTAAAATAAACATAAATTTTGGTTTGTAATTGAATAATTTGTTATTCGCAATCATTCTTTACGAAAAGTCTATCCGAGTTTTTTTTGGACGAAACGAGCAAACAAACGAATGAAATATGAGTTTTAGGTGCAAAAAAAGATTGTGGAGAAATATTTTAAAATGATAACAAATTTTGGTTTGCGGTTGAAAAATTTAGTATATTCTTTTCGAAAAATCTTGCTGAGTTTTTATTGCATGAAACGAGCGAACAAACGCATGCAACATGAGTTTGAGGTGCAAACAAAGATTGTGGAGGAATATTTTAAAATGAAAACAAATTTTGGTTTGCGTTTGAATAATTTAGTATATTCTTTATGAAAAATCAAGGATAGTTATTATTACATGAAAGGAGCAAGCAAACGCTTCAAACATGAGTTTTCGTTGGAAACAAATATAGTGGAGAAATACTTTAAAATAAACACATATTTTGGTTTGCATTTGAATAATTTAGTATTCACTATCATTCTTTACAAAAAATTTATCCATGTTAATGTTTATATAACGAGCGAACAAACGAATTAAACATTAGTTTTTGGTGCAAAGAAAGATTGTGGAGAAATATTTTAAAATTAACACAAATTTTGGTTTGTGTTTGAAAAATTTAGTATATTCTTTATGAAAAATCTAGCCAAGTTTTTATTACATGAAACGAGCGAGCCAACGCTTGAAACATGAGTTTTCGTTGCAAACAATGATTGTGGAGAAATATTTTAAAATGAAAACAAATTTTTGTCTTCATTTGAATAATTTAGTATATTCTTTATGAAGAATCTAGCCGAGTTTTTATTACATGAAACGAGCAAGAAAATGCTTGAAACATGAGTTTTCCTTGCAAACTAAGATTGTGGAGAAATATTTTAAAATAAACATAAATTTTGGTAACGCATGAAAAATGAGTTTGACGTGCAAAAAAAGATTGTGGTGAAATATTTTAAAATGATAACAAATTTTGGTTTGCGTTTGAAAAATTTAGTATATTCTTTTCGAAAAATCTTGCCGAGTTTTTATTGCATGAAACGAGCGAACAAACGCATGAAACATGAGTTTGAGGTGCAAACAAAGATTGTGGTGGAATATTTTAAAATGAAAACAAATTTTGGTTTGCGTTTGAATAATTTAGTATATTCTTTATGAAAAATGTAGGATAGTTATTATTACATGAAAGGAGCAAGCAAACGCTTAAAACATGAGTTTTCGTTGGAAACAAATATAGTGGAGAAATATTTTAAAATAAACGCATATTTTGGTTTGCATTTGAATAATTTAGTACTCACTATCGTTCTTTACGAAAAATCTAGCCGTGTTATTTTTTTATATAACAACAAACGAATGAAACATCAGTTTTAGGTGCAAACAAAGATTGTGGAGAAATATTTTAAAATTAACACAAATTTTTGTTTGTGTTTGAATAATTTAGTATATTCTTTATGAAAAATCTAGCCGAGTTTTTATTACATGAAACGAGCGAGCCAACGCATGAAACATGAGTATTCGTTGCAAACAATGATTGTGGAGAAATATTTTAAAATGAAAACAAATTTTTGTTTTCATTTGAATAATTTAGTATATTCTTTATGAAGAGTCTAGCCGAGTTTTCAGTACATGAAACGAGCAAGCAAATGCTTGAAACATGAGTTTTCCTTTCAAACGAAGATTGTGGAGAAATATTTTAAAATAAACATAAATTTCGGTTTGTAATTGAATAATTTATTATTTACAATAATTCTTTACGAAAAGTCTATCCGAGTTTTTTTTGGATGAAACGAGCAAACAAACGCATGAAACATGAGTTTTAGGTGCAAAAAAAGATTGTGGAGAAATATTTTAAAATGATAACAAATTTTGGTTTGCGTTTGAAAAATTTAGTATATTCTTTTCGAAAAATCGTGCCGAGTTTTTATTGCATGAAACGAGCGAACAAACGCATGAAACATGAGTTTGAGGTGCAAACAAAGATTGTGGAGGAATATTTTAAAATGAAAACAAATTTTGGTTTGCGTTTAAATAATTTAGTATATTCTTTATGAAAAATCTATGATAGTAATTATTAAATGAAAGGAGCAAGCAAACGCTTCAAACATGAGTTTTTGTTGGAAACAAATATAGTGGAGAAATATTTTAAAATAAACACAAATTTGGTTTGCATTTGAATAATTTAGTATTCACTATCATTGTTTACGAAAAATCTAGCCGTGTTAATTTTTTTATATAACAATAAACGAATGAAACATTAGTTTTAGGTGCAAACAAAGATTGTGGAGAAAAATTTTAAAATTAACACAAATTTTGGTTTGTGTTTGTATTATTTAGTATTACTATCATTCTTTACGAAAAATATACCCGAGTTTTTTTGGGATGAAACGAGCAAACAAACGCATGAAACATGAGTTTTAGAAGCAAAAAAGGATTGTCGAGAAATATTTTAAAATGAAAACAAATTTTGGTTTGTTTTTGAATAATTTAGTTTATTCTTTATGAAAAATCTAGGATAGTTATTATTACATGAAAGGAGCAAGCAAACGCTTCAACACATGAGTTCTCGTTGGAAACAAATATAGTGGAGAAATATTTTAAAATAAACACAAATTTTGTTTTGCATTTGAATAATTTAGTATTCACTATCAGTCTTTACGAAAAATCTGGCCGTGTTAATGTTTATATAACGAGAAAACAAACGAATTAAACATGAGTTTTTGGTGCAAAGAAAGATTGTGGAGAAATATTTTAAAATTAACACAAATTTTGGGTTGTGTTTGAATAATTTAGTATATTCTTTATGAAAAATCTAGCCGAGTTTTTATTACATGAAACGAGCGAGCCAATGCTTGAAACATGAGTTTTCGTTGCAAACAATGATTGTGGAGAAATATTTTAAAATGAAAACAAATTTTTGTTTTCATTTGAATAATTTAGTATATCCTTTATGAAGAATCTAGACGAGTTTTTATTACATGAAACGTGCAAGCAAATGCTTGAAACATGAGTTTTCCTTGCAAACAAAGACTGTGGAGAAATATTTTAAAATAAACATAAATTTTGGTTTGTAATTGAATAATTTATTATTTACAATCATTCCTTACGAAAAATATATCCGTGTTTTTTTGGGATGAAACGAGCAAACAAACGCATGAAACATGAGTTTTAGGTGCAAAAAAAGATTGTGGAGAAATATTTTAAAATGATAACAAATTTTGGTTTGCGTTTGAAAAATTTAGTATATTCTTTTCGAAAAATCTTGCCTAGTTTTTATTGCATGAAACGAGCGAGCAAACGCATGAAACATGAGTTTGAGGTGCAAACCAAGATTGTGGAGGAATATTTTAAAATGAAAACAAATTTTGGTTTGCGTTTGAAAAAATCTATGATAGTTATTATTACATGAAAGGAGCAAGCAAACGCTTCAAACATGAGTTTTCGTTGGAAACATATATAGTGGAGAAATATTTTCAAATAAACACAAATTTTGGTTTGCATTTCAATAATTTAGTATTCACTATCATTTTTTACGAAAAATCTAGCCGTGTTATTTTTTATATAACAACAAACGAATGAAACATTAGTTTTAGGTGCAAACAAAGATTGTGGAGAAATATTTTAAAATGAACACAAATTTTGGTTTGTGTTTGAATAATTTATTATTACTATCATTCTTTACGAAAAATATATCCGAGTTTTTTTTGGATGAAACTAGCAAACAAACGCATGAACATGAGTTTTAGGTCCAAAAAAAGATTGTGGAGAAATATTTTAAAATGATAACAAATTTTGGTTTGCGTTTGAAAATTTTAGTATATTCCTTTCGAAAAATCTTGCCGAGTTTTTATTGCATGAAACGAGCGAACAAACGCATGAAATATGAGTTTGAGTGCAAACAAAGATTGTGGAGGAATATTTTAAATTGAGAACAAATTTTGGTTTGCGTTTGAATAATTTAGTATATTCTTTATGAAAAATCTAGGATAGTCATTATTACATGAAAGGAGCAAGCAAACACTTCAGACATGAGTTTTCGTTGGAAACAAATATAGTGGAGAAATATTTTAAATTAAACACAAATTTTGGTTTACAATTGAATAATTTAGTATTAACTATAATTCTTTACGAAAAATCTAGTCGTGTTATTTTTTTATATAACAACAAACGAATGAAACATTAGTTTTAGGTGCAAACAAAGAATGTGGAGAAATTTTTTTAAATAAACACAAATTTTGGTTTGTGTTTGTATAATTTAGTATTACTATCTATCTTTACGAAAAATATATCCGAGTTTTTTTGGGATGAAACGAGCAAACAAACGCATGAAACATGAGTTTTAGGTGCAAAAAAAGATTGTGGAGAAATATTTTAAAATGATAACAAATTTTGGTTTGCGTTTGAAAAATTTAGTATATTCTTTTCGAAAAATCGTTCCGAGTTTTTATTGCATGAAACGAGCGAACAAACGCATGAAACATGAGTTTGAGGTGCAAACAAAGATTGTGGAGGAATAATTTAAAATGAAAACAAATTTTGGTTTGCGTTTAAATAATTTAGTATATTCTTTATGAAAAATCTATGATAGTAATTATTAAATGAAAGGAGCAAGCAAACGCTTCAAACATGAGTTTTCGTTGGAAACAAATATAGTGGAGAAATATTTTAAAATAAACACAAATTTTGGTTTGCATTTGAATAATTTAGTATTCACTATCATTCTTTACGAAAAATCTAGCCGTGTTAATTTTTTTATATAACAATAAACGGATAAAATATTAGTTTTAGGTGCAAACAAAGATTGTGGAGAAAAATTTTAAAATTAACACAAATTTTGGTTTGTGTTTGTATTATTTAGTATTACTATAATTCTTTACGAAAAATATATCCGAGTTTTTTTGGGATGAAACGAGCAAACAAACGCATGAAACATGAGTTTTAGAAGCAAAAAAGGATTGTCGAGAAATATTTTAAAATGAAAACAAATTTTGGTTTGTTTTTGAATAATTTAGTTTATTCTTTATGAAAAATCTAGGAAAGTTATTATTACATGAAAGGAGCAAGCAAACGCTTCAACACATGAGTTCTCGTTGGAAACAAATATAGTGGAGAAATATTTTAAAATAAACACAAATTTTGGTTTGCATTTGAATAATTTAGTATTCACTATCAGTCTTTACGAAAAATCTGGCCGTGTTAATGTTTATATAACGAGCAAACAAACGAATTAAACATGAGTTTTTGGTGCAAAGAAAGATTGTGGAGAAATATTTTAAAATTAACACAAATTTTGGGTTGTGTTTGAATAATTTAGTATATTCTTTATGAAAAATCTGGCCGAGTTTTTATTACATAAAACGAGCGAGCCAATGCTTGAAACATGAGTTTTCGTTGCAAACAATGATTGTGGAGAAATATTTTAAAATGAAAACAAATTTTTGTTTTCATTTGAATAATTTAGTATATCCTTTATGAAAAATCTAGACGAGTTTTTATTACATGAAACGAGCAAGCAAATGCTTGAAACATGAGTTTTCCTTGCAAACAAAGACTGTGGAGAAATATTTTAAAATAAACATAAATTTTGGTTTGTAATTGAATAATTTATTATTTACAATCATTCCTTACGAAAAATATATCCGAGTTTTTTTGGGATGAAACGAGCAAACAAACGCATGAAACAAGAGTTTTAGGTGCAAAAAAAGATTGTGGAGAAATATTTTAAAATGATAACAAATTTTGGTTTGCGTTTGAAAAATTTAGTATATTCTTTTCGAAAAATCTTGCCAAGTTTTTATTGCATGAAACGAGCGAACAAACGCATGAAACATGAGTTTGAGGTGCAAACCAAGATTGTGGAGGAATATTTTAAAATGAAAACAAATTTTTGTTTGCGTTTGAATAATTTGGTATATTCTTTATGAAAAATCTATGATAGTTATTATTACATGAAAGGAGCAAGCAAACGCTTCAAACATGTGTTTTCGTTGGAAACATATATAGTGGAGAAATATTTTCAAATAAACACAAATTTTGGTTTGCATTTCAATAATTTAGTATTCACTATCATTTTTTACGAAAAATCTAGCCGTGTTATTTTTTTATATAACAACAAACGAATGAAACATTAGTTTTAGGTGCAAACAAAGATTGTGGAGAAATAATTTAAAATGAACACAAATTTTGGTTTGTGTTTGAATAATTTATTATTACTATCATTCTTTACGAAAAATATATCCGAGTTTTTTTTGGATGGTACGAGCAAACAAATGCATGAACATGAGTTTTAGGTCCAAAAAAAGATTGTGGAGAAATATTTTAAAATGATAACAAATTTTGGTTTGCGTTTGAAAAATTTAGTATATTCCTTTCGAAAAATCTTGCCGGGTTTTTATTGCATGAAACGAGCGAACAAACGCATGAAATATGAGTTTGAGTGCAAACAAAGATTGTGGAGGAATATTTTAAATTGAGAACAAATTTTGGTTTGCGTTTGAATAATTTAGTATATTCTTTATTAAAAATCTAGGATAGTCATTATTACATGAGCAAGCAAACGCTTCAAACATGAGTTTTCGTTGGAAACAAATATAGTGGACAAATATTTTAAATTAAACACAAATTTTGGTTTGCAATTGAATAATTTAGTATTCACTATAATTCTTTACGAAAAATCTAGTCGTGTTATTTTTTTATATAACAACAAACGAATGAAACATTAGTTTTAGGTGCAAACAAAGAATGTGGAGAAAATTTTTTAAATAAACACAAATTTTGGTTTGTGTTTGTATAATTTAGTATTGCTATCAATCTTTAAGAAAAATATATCCGAGTTTTTTTGGGATGAAACGAGCAAACAAACGCATGAAACATGAGTTTTAGGTGCAAAAAAAGATTGTGGAGAAATATTTTAAAATGATAACAAATTTTGGTTTGCGTTTGAAAAATTTAGTATATTCTTTTCAAAAAATCGTGCCGAGTTTTTATTGCATGAAACGAGCGAACAAACGCATGAAACATGAGTTTGAGGTGCAAACAAAGATTGTGGAGGAATATTTTAAAATGAAAACAAATTTTGGTTTGCGTTTAAATAATTTAGTATATTCTTTATGAAAAATCTATGATAGTAATTATTAAATGAAAGGAGCAAGCAAACGCTTCAAACATGAGTTTTCGTTGGAAACAAATATAGTGGAGAAATATTTTAAAATAAACACAAATTTTGGTTTGCATTTGAATAATTTAGTATTCACTATCAGTCTTTACGAAAAATCTGGCCGTGTTAATGTTTATATAACGAGCAAACAAACGAATTAAACATGAGTTTTCGTTGCAAACAATGATTGTGGAGAAATATTTTAAAATGAAAACAAATTTTTGTTTTCATTTGAATAATTTAGTATATCCTTTATGAAGAATCTAGACGAGTTTTTATTACATGAAACGAGCAAGCAAATGCTTGAAACATGAGTTTTCCTTGCAAACAAAGATTGTGGAGAAATATTTTAAAATAAACATAAATTTTTGTTTGTAATTGAATAATTTATTATTTACAATCATTCCTTACGAAAAATATATCCGAGTTTTTTTGGGATGAAACGAGCAAACAAACGCATGAAACATGAGTTTTAGATGCAAAAAAAATTGTGGAGAAATATTTTAAAATGATAACAAATTTTGGTTTGCGTTTGAAAAATTTAGTATATTCTTTTCGAAAAATCTTGCCAAGTTTTTATTGCATGAAACGAGCGAACAAACGCATGAAACATGAGTTTGAGGTGCAAACCAAGATTGTGGAGGAATATTTTAAAATGAAAACAAATTTTGGTTTGCGTTTGAATAATTTGGTATATTCTTTATGAAAAATCTATGATAGTTATTATTACATGAAAGAAGCAAGCAAACGCTTCAAACATGAGTTTTCGTTTGAAACATATATAGTGGAGAAATATTTTCAAATAAACACAAATTTTGGTTTGCATTTGAATAATTTAGTATTCACTATCATTTTTTACGAAAAATCTAGGCATGTTATTTTTTTATATAACAACAAACGAATGAAACATTAGTTTTAGGTGCAAACAAATATTGTGGAGAAATATTTTAAAATGAACACAAATTTTGGTTTGTGTTTGAATAATTTAGTATTACTATCATTCTTTACGAAAAATAGATCCGAGTTTTTTTGGGTTGAAACGGGCAAACATACGCATGAAACATGAGTTTTAGATGCAAAAAAAGATTGTGGAGAAATATTTTAAAATGAAGACAAATTTTGGTTTGTTTTTGAATAATTTAGTTAATTCTTTTTAAAAAATCTGGGATAGTTATTATTACATGAAAGGAGCAAGCAAACGCTTCAAACATGAGTTTTCGTTGGAAACAAATATAGTGGAGAAATATTTTAAAATAAACACAAATTTTGGTTTGCATTTGAATAATTTAGTATTCACTATCATTCTTTACGAAAAATCTAGCCGTGTTATTTTTTTATATAACAATAAACGAATGAAACATTAGTTTTAGGTGCAAACAAAGATTGTGGAGAAAATTTTTAAAATGAACACAAATTTTGGTTTGTGTTTGAATAATTTAGTATTACTATCATTCTTTACGAAAAATAGATCCGAGTTTTTTTGGGTTGAAACGGGCAAACATACGCATGAAACATGAGTTTTAGATGCAAAAAAAGATTGTGGAGAAATATTTTAAAATGAAGACAAATTTTGGTTTGTTTTTGAATAATTTAGTTTATTCTCTATGAAAAATCTAGCCGAGTTTTTATTACATGAAACGATCAAGCAAATGCTTGAAACATGAGTTTTCATTGCAAACAAAGATTGTGGAGAAATATTTTAAAATAAACACAAATTTTGGTTTGTATTTGAATAATTTAGAATTTACTATCATTCTTTACAAAAAATTTATCCGTGTTAATGTTTATATAACGAGCGAACAAACGAATTAAACATGAGTTTTTTGTGCAAAGAAAGATTGTGGAGAAATATTTTAAAATTAACACAAATTTTGGTTTGTGTTTGAATAATTTAGTATATTCTTGATGAAAAATTTAGCCGAGTTTTTATTACATGAAACGAGCGAGCCAACGCTTGAAACATGAGTCTTCATTGCAAACAATGATTGTGGAGAAATATTTTAAAATGAAAACAAATTTTTGTTTTCATTTGAATAATTTAGTATATTCTTTATGAAGAATCTAGCCGAGTTTGTATTACATGAAACGAGCAAGCAAATGCTTGAAACATGAGTTTTCCTTGCAAACAAAGATTGTGGAGAAATATTTTAAAATAAACATAAATTTTGGTTTGTAATTGAATAATTTATTATTTACAATCATTCTTTACGAAAAGTCTGTCCGAGTTTTTTTTGGATGAAACGAGCAAACAAACGCATGAAACATGAGTTTTAGGTGCAAAAAAAGATTGTGGAGAAATATTTTAAAATGATAACAAATTTGGTTTGCGTTTGAAAAATTTAGTATATTCTTTTCGAAAAATCTTGCCGTGTTTTTATTGCATGAAACGAGCTAACAAACGCATGAAAGATGAGTTTGAGGTGCAAACAAAGATTGTGGAGGAATATTTTAAAATGAAAATAAATTTTGGTCTGCGTTTGAATAATTTAGTATATTCTTTATGAAAAATCTAGGATTGTTGTTATTACATGAAAGGAGCAAGCAAACGCTTCAAGCATGAGTTTTCGTTGGAAACAAATATAGTGGAGAAATATTTTAAAATAAACACAAATTTTAGTTTGCATTTGAATACTTTAGTATTCACTATCATTCTTTACGAAAAATCTAGCCGTGTTATTTTTTTATATAACAGCAAACGAATGAAACATTTGTTTTAGGTGCAAACAAAGATTGTGGAGAAAATTTTTAAAATTAACACAAATTTTTGTTTGTGTTTGAATAATTTAGTATTACTATCAGACTTTACGAAAAATATATCCGAGTTTTTTCGGGATGAAACGAGCAAAGAAATGCATGAAACATGAGTTTTAGATGCAAAAAAAGATTGTGGAAAAATATTTTAAAATGAACACAAACTTTGGTTTTGTAATGTGTATTTTTATACACATTTTTAGGGTTTTTATCATCTCAAATTCAATCATAATTCACATTATATGTATGAAAAAGGCTCCTAATTCATAAAACATAATTTGAAACCTCTTACTACGTTTTTGTGTGATTTTACAGGCGAAAAGGCCATAAAATGAAGAATTGGACCAAAACGCAAATCATGGGCCAAAGATGGCCAACCAAGTCTACAAAAACCTACACAAATTCACCCAAATAACCGATTTTCAAACAAGCTCAAAATCGATCAAACTGCATATGCTTGGATTCGGCACGACAAGACGAATCGGTTGGTATTATTCTCCACCCCTGAGAACGCCGGCGATCGCCGGAATCCGCCAGCCAAAAGCAAACCAGTCATGTTCTGACCTGAGAAAGCTTCTTCGAGCAACCGTGCCTTTTACAGTCCACCATTCGAGCCAAAACCAACTCTATTCTCTTCCTCTCTTCCTACCCTTTCTATCCGTATGAAGAACTCATCAAATGGTGCAGAATCGAGTGAGAAATCTGATGTTAAATCAACTGTTCGACGAAATCCTAAATGAACTTTTGAAGAGCTGATGAACCAACGGTCGAGTTTCGAACAGCGGATGAATTCGATCAACCATTTCCGTTTTTCTCAAGCAAAGATGATTCTTTTTGTGTCTTAAAGATTTAGTAAAGGCTCACAATGAATTCCGAAGCCTCAATTCGATGGAAAAACAACTCAAAATCATAGTTTGATTCACGAGTTCAGCCGTTTTTTGGTTATTTTCGCGAAACTGAAACCGAGTTGGTTAATGGAGGAATTCTCTTGATTCGAGGCGGATTGGGGAGTCATAATAGTTGTGAAGCAACGTGAGGAAGTTGAGAACGAAGCCTGAGTCACCGTTTTGGATTTCGTTGTGTGAAATGCGAATAAAAGGTCGATTTGCACACTCTGGTCAGCAATGGCGGAACAGCGAACCGATGATACTCAAATCAGCAAAACTCGAGTTTTAATCAACGGTTTTCAACCATTCAAAGCCCTGTGGATTCGTGAGAAGATGGAGAAGAGATCTGGGTAGATGAATCACAGCGAAATGTACAGAATCACGAGCTCGAATCGATGGTTGTGAGAAACGGGTAAACGGGTTTGAAATCCAAGAGAAAAATCGATCCAAAGTCCAAATTCGCAACTTACAAGTCTGTCAGAGGATTGTTTTAGGACGAGCACACGATCGCAAGCCAAAGAAGATCGAGAAAAGAAATTCAGCGCCAAATCTGAAGAAGAAGACGACTCGTTTCATCAGTTATGACTCGTCTCACGCGATTCAAACCGATTCGCCACACCAGATCAGCGGAATGAGTTAAAACGAGTCAGTACCCAGCTCACACAAAAGTGACTCGTTTCAAGCGAGCTGCAGCTCGTTTCGTCGCATGATATCCGAAAATATAATTCAAAACTCAGCGCCAAAGGTTGAATAAGAAGACGACTCGTTTCGCATGTTTCGACCCGTCTCGCCACAGAAAATCAAAAAGACAGTTTGAAAACTCAGAGATTAATAACGGAATAGCGACTCGTTTCACGCGATAACGACCCGTTTCACCACAACTTATTCTGAAGGGACCCACTGTCAGTCTCAGTAATGCGATTCAAATCGCATCTGAACTGAACTCAGTTCAGTTCGCGCGAATAAACGGATGAAAAATCCGATGATTCAAAACCGTTCAATTCTCAACCAAATTCAACGAAATTTCGTCCAGATCTTCAGTACACCCCACTTGATCTGCCTGAGCCAATGGAATCGCTCGGTTTGTCCCCCACTCTCCAGACCAGCCTCTCTATAAATTAGACCGATCAACCCATTCAGGGAGATCATCCTTCCATTCTCCAAATTCTTTCAACACACCACTCTCCAATCATCTTCTTTAAGCTTCAGTAACCCCATTACTGAATCTCAGAGCTTTTCGAGCTTCAATTTTCGAGTTTGAGTGAAATTCACCAATTCGGGCTGATTTTGGTGAAAAAGGCAATTGATCGGTTCCGGCTGGGATCAAGAATTAGTTGGAGGTTCAAATCGGCTCAAGGAAGTTTCTGGTTGATCTTCTACGTCTCGGTCTGATCCAATTTTCATTTAATCTCTTGTATTCAATTTTAGATCACAAGATCCAATTTGTAATAAAACATGATGAACACATGCCTAATTTCGGTTGATCTTATCATGTGTGAGTAGAATCTTGTAGGGATAGGCTTTTTGTGATAGAATTGTTTGAAATCTTGCTTTAAATTGAAGTAAATTGACTGATTTGGTTACTGTTCATAATGTGCTGTTAAATCTGGGTTTTTTTGATTTAATCGATTTGGTTGAATTAATTAGGTCATTTAGAACTGAATTTTCATGCATGTTAGTCCATTTTATCATCTTGAATCTTGGTTAAGGTTTTTGCTTGATTTAGTGAAGTTTCTTTTAGTTCAAAAGTTGAGAACAAACACTAGTTGGTTGACTGGTGTTTGATCTGAAATTTTCATCTATTTGCTGAGTTTTTTCTGGTTGGAAATAATTCAAAACTTGTGCCAAATCTGATAAACTGAATATTTAGTGATTAATGATACAATTCTTGATCAAATTGCCTTAAAAATCCCTACTTTTATCCTATAAGTTCAAATATACATTTTTCTGCATTTGTTTCTGTCATTCTCAGTAAAAAATTGTTTGACTTCATATCTCATCAAAGAAAATTATAAAAAAAATATTTTGTGTTTCTTTAGATATTTTAGAACAACTTTCATATAATATGTGCCCAATGCTTTTATGTTAAATTTGTAAGATAAAACCTGTGCAATGTTTTGACTTTTTAAAATTTTCTGTTCTCGAATTTTGAATCTGTCTGTTTTTCTACGATTTTTAGCAATTAGTAAAAAAATCCTATAAATAAAAAATCTAGGTCTCAGTAAATCATTTTGAAGTGTAGTTTCTTGATCTGAATTTTAATTGAATTGTTGTCTGGATAAAATTTGAATTCCACTCTCTTTTGGCATCACATACCAATCTCTGCCTAATTCTGTCATATGTTCAGAGTTTTGACTATAATTGTTGGAAGAATAATCTTTTTGATCTGAAAGTTTTACCACACAATCTGAACTTGTTTTCCTAATTTATGTTAAATTTTGGTGATTTTTGAAGTAAGTTTCAATTTTCTGTGATTTTATGAATAACTCTGTTGATTGATTATGAAAAGTGTGGACTAAAACGAAAATTACATAAAAATATGAACAAAAAGTGATAATTGATTTGCCTTGCATTGTGAAGATCTCATTCTCTGGTTTTCATTGACATATCATTTGCAACTTTTGGACATTTAGAACTATTATTAAAGAATTTTCAAAAGAATTGTGTACGAACTTGTCTAAATTCCATCTAATACATCATTAACATTTGAACAAAACAAGACCTACTTTTGAAAGAATTGTAATATCTCAAGGCCATTCTCCTTGTGTTCGACCCCTAAAACTCAAAAGACCACATATACACTTAAGAGTGAAGCTAGGGAAAATTATAAATATTTTTGCTAAATTGTGTAAAATTCAACGACGGTTTTACGCGGTTTACAGGTTTGTTTTTAAATAATTTAGTTTATTCTCTATGAAAAATCTAGCCGTGTTTTTATTACATGAAACGAGCAAGCAAATGATTGAAACATGAGTTTTCGTTGCAAACAAAGATTGTGGAGAAATATTTTAAAATAAACCCAAATTTTGGTTTGTATTTGAATAATTTAGTATTTACTATCATTCTTTACAAAATATTTATCCGTGTTAATGTTTATATAACGAGCGAACAAACGAATAAAACATGAGTTTTTATTGCAAAGAAAGATTGTGGAGAAATATTTTAAAATTAACACAAATTTTGGTTTGTGTTTGAATAATTTAGTATATTCTATATGAAAAATCTAGCCGAGTTTTTATTACATGAAACGAGCGAGCCAACGCTTGAAACATGAGTTTTCGTTGCAAACAATGATTGTGGAGAAATATTTTAAAATGAAAACAAATTTTTGTTTTCATTTGAATAATTCTTTATGAAGAATCTAGCCGAGTTTTTATTACATGAAACGAGCAAGTAAATGCTTGAAACATGAGTTTTCCTTGCAAACAAAGATTGTGGAGAAATATTTTAAAATAAACATAAATTTTGGTTTGTAATTGAATAATTTATTATTTACAATCATTCTTTACGAAAAATCTATCCGAGTTTTTTTTGGATGAAACGAGCAAACAAACGAATGAAACATGAGTTTTAGGTGCAAAAAAAGATTGTGGAGAAATATTTTAAAATGATAACAAATTTGGTTTGCGTTTGAAAAATTTAGTATACTCTTTTTGAAAAATCTTGCCGAGTTTTATTGCATGAAACGAGCGAACAAACGCATGAAACATGAGTTTGAGGTGCAAACAAAGATTGTGGAGGAATATTTTAAAATGAAAACAAATTTTGGTTTGCGTTTTAATAATTTAGTATATTCTTTATAAAAAATCTAGGATAGTCGTTATTACATGAAAGGAGGAAGCAAACTCTTCAAACATGAGTTTTCCTTGGAAACAAATATAGTGGAGAAATATTTTAAAATAAACACAAATTTTGGTTTGCATTTGAATAATTTAGTATTCACTATCATTCTTTACGAAAAATCTAGCCGTGTTATTTTTTTATATAACAATAAACGAATGAAACATTAGTTTTAGGTGCAAACAAAGATTGTGGAGAAAATTTTTAAAATGAACACAAATTTTGGTTTGTGTTTGAATAATTTAGTATTACTATCATTCTTTACGAAAAATAGATCCGAGTTTTTTTGGGTTGAAACGGGCAAACATACGCATGAAACATGAGTTTTAGATGCAAAAAAAGATTGTGGAGAAATATTTTAAAATGAAGACAAATTTTGGTTTGTTTTTGAATAATTTAGTTTATTCTCTATGAAAAATCTAGCCGAGTTTTTATTACATGAAACGAGCAAGCAAATGCTTGAAACATGAGTTTTCATTGCAAACAAAGATTGTGGAGAAATATTTTAAAATAAACACAAATTTTGGTTTGTATTTGAATAATTTAGAATTTACTATCATTCTTTACAAAAAATTTATCCGTGTTAATGTTTATATAACGAGCGAACAAACGAATTAAACATGAGTTTTTTGTGCAAAGAAAGATTGTGGAGAAATATTTTAAAATTAACACAAATTTTGGTTTGTGTTTGAATAATTTAGTATATTCTTGATGAAAAATCTAGCCGAGTTTTTATTACATGAAACGAGCGAGCCAACGCGTGAAACATGAGTTTTCATTGCAAACAATGATTGTGGAGAAATATTTTGAAATGAAAACAAATTTTTGTTTTCATTTGAATAATTTAGTATATTCTTTATGAAGAATCTAGCCGAGTTTGTATTACATGAAACGAGCAAGCAAATGCTTGAAACATGAGTTTTCCTTGCAAACAAAGATTGTGGAGAAATATTTTAAAATAAACATAAATTTTGGTTTGTAATTGAATAATTTATTATTTACAATCATTCTTTACGAAAAGTCTGTCCGAGTTTTTTTTGGATGAAACGAGCAAACAAACGCATGAAACATGAGTTTTAGGTGCAAAAAAAGATTGTGGAGAAATATTTTAAAATGATAACAAATTTGGTTTGCGTTTGAAAAATTTAGTATATTCTTTTCGAAAAATCTTGCCGTGTTTTTATTGCATGAAACGAGCTAACAAACGCATGAAAGATGAGTTTGAGGTGCAAACAAAGATTGTGGAGGAATATTTTAAAATGAAAATAAATTTTGGTCTGCGTTTGAATAATTTAGTATATTCTTTATGAAAAATCTAGGATTGTTGTTATTACATGAAAGGAGCAAGCAAACGCTTCAAGCATGAGTTTTCGTTGGAAACAAATATAGTGGAGAAATATTTTAAAATAAACACAAATTTTAGTTTGCATTTGAATACTTTAGTATTCACTATCATTCTTTACGAAAAATCTAGCCGTGTTATTTTTTTATATAACAGCAAACGAATGAAACATTTGTTTTAGGTGCAAACAAAGATTGTGGAGAAAATTTTTAAAATTAACACAAATTTTTGTTTGTGTTTGAATAATTTAGTATTACTATCAGACTTTACGAAAAATATATCCGAGTTTTTTCGGGATGAAACGAGCAAACAAACGCATGAAACATGAGCGTTAGATGCAAAAAAAGATTATGGAGACATATTTTAAAATAAAGACAAATTTTGGTTTATTTCCGAATAATTTAGTTAATTCTTTATGAAAAATCTAGGATAGTTATTATTACATGAAAGGAGCAAGCAAACGCTTCAAACATGAGTTTTCGTTGGAAACAAATGTAGTGGAGAAATATTTTAAAATAAACACAAATTTTTGTTTGCATTTGAATAATTTAGTATTCACTATCATTCCTTATGAAAAATCTAGCGGTGTTATTTTTTTATATAACAACAAACGAATGAAACATTAGTTTTAGGTGCAAACAAAGATTGTGGAGAAATATTTTAAAATGAACACAAATTTTGGTTTGTGTTTGAATAATTTAGTATTACTATCATTCATTACGAAAAATATATCCGAGTTTTTTTGGGATGAAACGAGCAAACAAACGCATGAAACATGAGTTTTAGATGCAAAAAAAGATTGTGGAGAAATATTTTAAAATGAAGACAAATTTTGGTTTGTTTTTGAATAATTTAGTTTATTCTCTATGAAAAATCTAGCCGAGTTTTCATTACATCAAACGAGCAAGCAAATGCTTGAAACAAGAGTTTTCGTTGCAAACAAAGATTGTGGAGAAATATTTTAAAATAAACACAAATTTTGGTTTGTATTTGAATAATTTAGTATTTCCTATCATTCTTTACAAAAAATTTATCCGTGTTAATTTTTATATAACGAGCGAACAAACGAATTATACATGAGTTTTCGGTGCAAAGAAAGATTGTGGAGAAATATTTTAAAATTAACACAAATTTTGGTTTGTGTTTGAATAATTTAGTATATTCTGTATGAAAAATCTAGCCGAGTTTTTATTACAAGAAACGAGCGAGCCAACGCTTGAAACATGAGTTTTCGTTGCAAACAATGATTGTGGAGAAATATTTTAAAATGAAAACAAATTTTTGTTTTCATTTGTATAATTTAGTATATTCTTTATGAAGAATCTAGCCGAGTTTGTATTACATGAAACGAGCAAGCAAATGCTTGAAACATGTGTTTTCCTTGCAAACAAAGATTGTGGAGAAATATTTTAAAATAAATATAAATTTTGGTTTGTAATTGAATAATTTATTATTTACAATCATTCTCTACGAAAAGTCTATCAGAGTTTTTTTTGGATGAAACGAGCAAACAAACGGTTGAAACATGAGTTTTAGGTGCAAAAAAAAATTGTGGAGAAATATTTTACAATAAAAACAAATTTTGGTTTGCGTTTGAATAATTTAGTATATTCTTTATGAAAATCTGGCCGAGTATTTATTACATGAAACGAGCGAGCCAACGCTTGAAACATGAGTTCTCATTGCTAACAATGATTGTGGAGAAATATTTTAAAATGAAAACAAATTTTTTGTTTTCATTTGAATAATTTAGTATATCCTTTATGAAGAATCTAGACGAGTTTTTATTACATGAAACGAGCAAGCAAATGCTTGAAACATGAGTTTTCCTTGCAAACAAAGACTGTGGAGAAATATTTTAAAATAAACATAAATTTTGGTTTGTAATTGAATAATTTATTATTTACAATCATTCCTTACGAAAAATATATCCGAGTTTTTTTGGGATGAAACGAGCAAACAAACGCATGAAACATGAGTTTTAGGTGCAAAAAAAGATTGTGGAGAAATATTTTAAAATGATAACAAATATTGGTTTGCGTTTGAAAAATTTAGTATATTCTTTTCGAAAAATCTTGCCAAGTTTTTATTGCATGAAACGAGCGAACAAACGCATGAAACATGAATTTGAGGTGCAAACCAAGATTGTGGAGGAATATTTTAAAATGAAAACAAATTTTGGTTTGCGTTTGAATAATTTGGTATATTCTTTATGAAAAATCTATGATAGTTATTATTACATGAAAGGAGCAAGCAAACGCTTCAAACCTGAGTTTTCGTTGGAAACATATATAGTGGAGAAATATTTTCAAATAAACACAAATTTTGGTTTGCATTTCAATAATTTAGTATTCACTATCATTTTTTACGAAAAATCTAGCCGTGTTATTTTTTTATATAACAACAAACGAATGAAACATTAGTTTTAGGTGCAAACAAAGATTGTGGAGAAATATTTTAAAATGAACAGATATTTTGGTTTGTGTTTGAATAATTTATTATTACTATCATTCTTTACGAAAAATATATCCGAGTTTTTTTTGAATGGTACGAGCAAACAAATGCATGAACATGAGTTTTAGGTCCAAAAAAAGATTGTGGAGAAATATTTTAAAATGATAACAAATTTTGGTTTGCGTTTGAAAAATTTAGTATATTCCTTTCGAAAAATCTTGCCGAGTTTTTATTGCATGAAACGAGCGAACAAACGCATGAAATATGAGTTTGAGTGCAAACAAAGATTGTGGAGGAATATTTTAAATTGAGAACAAATTTTGGTTTGCGTTTGAATAATTTAGTATATTCTTTATGAAAAATCTAGGATAGTCATTATTACATGAAAGGAGCAAGCAAACGCTTCAAACATGAGTTTTCGTTGGAAACAAATATAGTGGAGAAATATTTTAAATTAAACACAAATTTTGGTTTGCAATTGAATAATTTAGTATTCACTATAATTCTTTACGAAAAATCTAGTCGTGTTATTTTTTTATATAACAACAAACGAGTGAAACATTAGTTTTAGGTGCAAACAAAGATTGTGGAGAAAAATTTTAAAATTAACACAAATTTTGGTTTGTGTTTGTATTATTTAGTATTACTATCATTCTTTACGAAAAATATATCCGAGTTTTTTTGGGATGAAACGAGCAAACAAACGCATGAAACATGAGTTTTAGATGCAAAAAAGGATTGTCGAGAAATATTTTAGAATGAAAACAAATTTTGGTTTGTTTTTGAATAATTTAGTTTATTCTTTATGAAAAATCTAGGACAGTTATTATTACATGAAAGGAGCAAGCAAACGCTTCAACACATGAGTTTTCGTTGGAAACAAATATAGTGGAGAAATATTTTAAAATAAACACAAATTTTGGTTTGCATTTGAATAATTTAGTATTCACTATCAGTCTTTACGAAAAATCTGGCCGTGTTAATGTTTATATAACGAGCAAACAAATGAATTAAACATGAGTTTTCGTTGCAAACAATGATTGTGGAGAAATATTTTAAAATGAAAACAAATTTTTGTTTTCATTTGAATAATTTAGTATATCCTTTATGAAGAATCTAGACGAGTTTTTATTACATGAAACGAGCAAGCAAATGCTTGAAACATGAGTTTTCCTTGCAAACAAAGATTGTGGAGAAATATTTTAAAATAAACATAAATTTTTGTTTGTAATTGAATAATTTATTATTTACAATCATTCCTTACGAAAAATATATCCGAGTTTTTTTGGGATGAAACGAGCAAACAAACGCATGAAACATGAGTTTTAGGTGCAAAAAAAGATTGTGGAGAAATATTTTAAAATGATAACAAATTTTGGTTTGCGTTTGAAAAATTTAGTATATTCTTTTCGAAAAATCTTGCCAAGTTTTTATTGCATGAAACGAGCGAACAAACGCATGAAACATGAGTTTGAGGTGCAAACCAAGATTGTGGAGGAATATTTTAAAATGAAAACAAATTTTGGTTTGCGTTTGAATAATTTGGTATATTCTTTATGAAAAATCTATGATAGTTATTATTACATGAAAGGAGCAAGCAAATGCTTCAAACATGAGTTTTCGTTGGAAACATATATAGTGGAGAAATATTTTCAAATAAACACAAATTTTGGTTTGCATTTGAATAATTTAGTATTCACTATCATTTTTTACGAAAAATCTAGGCATGTTATTTTTTTATATAACAACAAACGAATGAAACATTAGTTTTAGGTGCAAACAAATATTGTGGAGAAATATTTTAAAATGAACACAAATTTTGGTTTGTGTTTGAATAATTTATTATTACTATCATTCTTTACGAAAAATATATCCGGGTTTTTTTTGGATGAAACGAGCAAACAAACGCATGAAACATGAGTTTTAGGTCCAAAAAAAGATTGTGGAGAAATATTTTAAAATGATAACAAATTTTGGTTTGCGTTTGAAAAATTTAGTATATTCTTTTCGAAAAATCTTGCCAAGTTTTTATTGCATGAAACGAGCGAACAAACGCATGAAACATGAGTTTGAGGTGCAAACCAAGATTGTGGAGGAATATTTTAAAATGAAAACAAATTTTGGTTTGCGTTTGAATAATTTGGTATATTCTTTATGAAAAATCTAGGATAGTTATTATTACATGAAAGGAGCAAGCAAACGCTTCAAACATGAGTTTTCGTTGGAAACAAATATAGTGGAGAAATATTTTAAAATAAACACAAATTTTGGTTTGCATTTGAATAATTTAGTATTCACTATCATTCTTTACGAAAAATCTAGCCGTGTTAATTTTTTTATATAACAATAAACGAATGAAACATTTGTTTTAGGTGCAAACAAAGATTGTGGAGTAAAATTTTAAAATTAACACAAATTTTGGTTTGTGTTTGTATAATTTAGTATTACTATCAATCTTTACGAAAAATATATCCGAGTTTTTTTGGGATGAAACGAGCAAACAAACGCATGAAACATGAGTTTTAGATGCAAAAAAAGATTGTGGAGAAATATTTTAAAATGAAGACAAATTTTGGTTTGTTTTTGAATAATTTAGTTAATTCTTTTTAAAAAATCTAGGATAGTTATTATTACATGAAAGGAGCAAGCAAACGCTTCAAACATGAGTTTTCGTTGGAAACAAATATAGTGGAGAAATATTTTAAAATAAACACAAATTTTGGTTTGCATTTGAATAATTTAGTATTCACTATCATTCTTTACGAAAAATCTAGCCGTGTTATTTTTTTATATAGCAACAAACGAATGAAACATTAGTTTTAGGTGCAAACAAAGATTGTGGAGAAAATTTTTAAAATGAACACAAATATTGGTTTGTGTTCGAATAATTTAGTATTACTATCATTCTTTACGAAAAATAGATCCGAGTTTTTTTGGGTTGAAACGGGCAAACATACGCATGAAACATGAGTTTTAGATGCAAAAAAAGATTGTGGAGAAATATTTTAAAATGAAGACAAATTTTGGTTTGTTTTTGAATAATTTAGTTTATTCTCTATGAAAAATCTAGCCGAGTTTTTATTACATGAAACGAGCAAGCAAATGCTTGAAGCATGAGTTTTCATTGCAAACAAAGATTGTGGAGAAATATTTTAAAATAAACACAAATTTTGGTTTGTATTTGAATAATTTAGAATTTACTATCATTCTTTACAAAAAATTTATCCGTGTTAATGTTTATATAACGAGCGAACAAACGAATTAAACATGAGTTTTTTGTGCAAAGAAAGATTGTGGAGAAATATTTTAAAATTAACACAAATTTTGGTTTGTGTTTGAATAATTTAGTATATTGTTGATGAAAAATCTAGCCGAGTTTTTATTACATGAAACGAGGGAGCCAACGCTTGAAACATGAGTTTTCATTGCAAACAATGATTGTGGAGAAATATTTTAAAATGAAAACAAATTTTTGTTTTCATTTGAATAATTTAGTATATTCTTTATGAAGAATCTAGCCGAGTTTGTATTACATGAAACGAGCAAGCAAATGCTTGAAACATGAGTTTTCCTTGCAAACAAAGATTGTGGAGAAATATTTTAAAATAAACATAAATTTTGGTTTGTAATTGAATAATTTATTATTTACAATCATTCTTTACGAAAAGTCTATCCGAGTTTTTTTGGGATGAAACGAGCAAACAAACGCATGAAACATGAGTTTTAGATGCAAAAAAGGATTGTCGAGAAATATTTTAGAATGAAAACAAATTTTGGTTTGTTTTTGAATAATTTAGTTTATTCTTTATGAAAAATCTAGGACAGTTATTATTACATGAAAGGAGCAAGCAAACGCTTCAACACATGAGTTTTCGTTGGAAACAAATATAGTGGAGAAATATTTTAAAATAAACACAAATTTTGGTTTGCATTTGAATAATTTAGTATTCACTATCAGTCTTTACGAAAAATCTGGCCGTGTTAATGTTTATATAACGAGCAAACAAATGAATTAAACATGAGTTTTCGTTGCAAACAATGATTGTGGAGAAATATTTTAAAATGAAAACAAATTTTTGTTTTCATTTGAATAATTTAGTATATCCTTTATGAAGAATCTAGACGAGTTTTTATTACATGAAACGAGCAAGCAAATGCTTGAAACATGAGTTTTCCTTGCAAACAAAGATTGTGGAGAAATATTTTAAAATAAACATAAATTTTTGTTTGTAATTGAATAATTTATTATTTACAATCATTCCTTACGAAAAATATATCCGAGTTTTTTTGGGATGAAACGAGCAAACAAACGCATGAAACATGAGTTTTAGGTGCAAAAAAAGATTGTGGAGAAATATTTTAAAATGATAACAAATTTTGGTTTGCGTTTGAAAAATTTAGTATATTCTTTTCGAAAAATCTTGCCAAGTTTTTATTGCATGAAACGAGCGAACAAACGCATGAAACATGAGTTTGAGGTGCAAACCAAGATTGTGGAGGAATATTTTAAAATGAAAACAAATTTTGGTTTGCGTTTGAATAATTTGGTATATTCTTTATGAAAAATCTATGATAGTTATTATTACATGAAAGGAGCAAGCAAATGCTTCAAACATGAGTTTTCGTTGGAAACATATATAGTGGAGAAATATTTTCAAATAAACACAAATTTTGGTTTGCATTTGAATAATTTAGTATTCACTATCATTTTTTACGAAAAATCTAGGCATGTTATTTTTTTATATAACAACAAACGAATGAAACATTAGTTTTAGGTGCAAACAAATATTGTGGAGAAATATTTTAAAATGAACACAAATTTTGGTTTGTGTTTGAATAATTTATTATTACTATCATTCTTTACGAAAAATATATCCGGGTTTTTTTTGGATGAAACGAGCAAACAAACGCATGAAACATGAGTTTTAGGTCCAAAAAAAGATTGTGGAGAAATATTTTAAAATGATAACAAATTTTGGTTTGCGTTTGAAAAATTTAGTATATTCTTTTCGAAAAATCTTGCCAAGTTTTTATTGCATGAAACGAGCGAACAAACGCATGAAACATGAGTTTGAGGTGCAAACCAAGATTGTGGAGGAATATTTTAAAATGAAAACAAATTTTGGTTTGCGTTTGAATAATTTGGTATATTCTTTATGAAAAATCTAGGATAGTTATTATTACATGAAAGGAGCAAGCAAACGCTTCAAACATGAGTTTTCGTTGGAAACAAATATAGTGGAGAAATATTTTAAAATAAACACAAATTTTGGTTTGCATTTGAATAATTTAGTATTCACTATCATTCTTTACGAAAAATCTAGCCGTGTTAATTTTTTTATATAACAATAAACGAATGAAACATTTGTTTTAGGTGCAAACAAAGATTGTGGAGTAAAATTTTAAAATTAACACAAATTTTGGTTTGTGTTTGTATAATTTAGTATTACTATCAATCTTTACGAAAAATATATCCGAGTTTTTTTGGGATGAAACGAGCAAACAAACGCATGAAACATGAGTTTTAGATGCAAAAAAAGATTGTGGAGAAATATTTTAAAATGAAGACAAATTTTGGTTTGTTTTTGAATAATTTAGTTAATTCTTTTTAAAAAATCTAGGATAGTTATTATTACATGAAAGGAGCAAGCAAACGCTTCAAACATGAGTTTTCGTTGGAAACAAATATAGTGGAGAAATATTTTAAAATAAACACAAATTTTGGTTTGCATTTGAATAATTTAGTATTCACTATCATTCTTTACGAAAAATCTAGCCGTGTTATTTTTTTATATAGCAACAAACGAATGAAACATTAGTTTTAGGTGCAAACAAAGATTGTGGAGAATATTTTTAAAATGAACACAAATATTGGTTTGTGTTCGAATAATTTAGTATTACTATCATTCTTTACGAAAAATAGATCCGAGTTTTTTTGGGTTGAAACGGGCAAACATACGCATGAAACATGAGTTTTAGATGCAAAAAAAGATTGTGGAGAAATATTTTAAAATGAAGACAAATTTTGGTTTGTTTTTGAATAATTTAGTTTATTCTCTATGAAAAATCTAGCCGAGTTTTTATTACATGAAACGAGCAAGCAAATGCTTGAAGCATGAGTTTTCATTGCAAACAAAGATTGTGGAGAAATATTTTAAAATAAACACAAATTTTGGTTTGTATTTGAATAATTTAGAATTTACTATCATTCTTTACAAAAAATTTATCCGTGTTAATGTTTATATAACGAGCGAACAAACGAATTAAACATGAGTTTTTTGTGCAAAGAAAGATTGTGGAGAAATATTTTAAAATTAACACAAATTTTGGTTTGTGTTTGAATAATTTAGTATATTGTTGATGAAAAATCTAGCCGAGTTTTTATTACATGAAACGAGGGAGCCAACGCTTGAAACATGAGTTTTCATTGCAAACAATGATTGTGGAGAAATATTTTAAAATGAAAACAAATTTTTGTTTTCATTTGAATAATTTAGTATATTCTTTATGAAGAATCTAGCCGAGTTTGTATTACATGAAACGAGCAAGCAAATGCTTGAAACATGAGTTTTCCTTGCAAACAAAGATTGTGGAGAAATATTTTAAAATAAACATAAATTTTGGTTTGTAATTGAATAATTTATTATTTACAATCATTCTTTACGAAAAGTCTGTCCGAGTTTTTTTTGGATGAAACGAGCAAACAAACGCATGAAACATGAGTTTTAGGTGCAAAAAAAGATTGTGGAGAAATATTTTAAAATGATAACAAATTTGGTTTGCGTTTGAAAAATTTAGTATATTCTTTTCGAAAAATCTTGTCGAGTTTTTATTGCATGAAACGAGCTAACAAACGCATGAAAGATGAGTTTGAGGTGCAAACAAAGATTGTGGAGGAATATTTTAAAATGAAAATAAATTTTGGTCTGCGTGTGAATAATTTAGTATATTCTTTATGAAAAATCTAGGATTGTTGTTATTACATGAAAGGAGCAAGCAAACGCTTCAAGCATGAGTTTTCGTTGGAAACAAATATAGTGGAGAAATATTTTAAAATAAACACAAATTTTAGTTTGCATTTGAATAATTTAGTATTCACTATCATTCTTTACGAAAAATCTAGCCGTGTTATTTTTTTATATAACAGCAAACGAATGAAACATTAGTTTTAGGTGCAAACAAAGATTGTGGAGAAAATTTTTAAAATTAACACAAATTTTGGTTTGTGTTTGAATAATTTAGTATTACTATCAGACTTTACGAAAAATATATCCAAGTTTTTTCGGGATGAAACGAGCAAAGAAATGCATGAAACATGAGTTTTAGATGCAAAAAAAGATTGTGGAAAAATATTTTAAAATGAAGACAAACTTTGGTTTTGTAATGTGTATTTTTATACACATTTTTAGGGTTTTTATCATCTCAAATTCAATCATAATTCACATTATATGTATGAAAAAGGCTCCTAATTCATAAAACATAATTTGAAACCTCTTACTACGTTTTTGTGTGATTTTACAGGCGAAAAGGCCATAAAATGAAGAATTGGACCAAAACGCAAATCATGGGCCAAAGATGGCCAACCAAGTCTACAAAAACCTACACAAATTCACCCAAATAACCGATTTTCAAACAAGCTCAAAATCGATCAAACTGCATATGCTTTGATTCGGCACGACAAGACGAATCGGTTGGTATTATTCTCCACCCCTGAGAACGCCGGCGATCGCCGGAATCCGCCAGCCAAAAGCAAACCAGTCATGTTCTGACCTGAGAAAGCTTCTTCGAGCAACCGTGCCTTTTACAGTCCACCATTCGAGCCAAAACCAACTCTATTCTCTTCCTCTCTTCCTACCCTTTCTATCCGTATGAAGAACTCATCAAATGGTGCAGAATCGAGTGAGAAATCTGATGTTAAATCAACTGTTCGACGAAATCCTAAATGAACTTTTGAAGAGCTGATGAACCAACGGTCGAGTTTCGAACAGCGGATGAATTCGATCAACCATTTCCGTTTTTCTCAAGCAAAGATGATTCTTTTTGTGTCTTAAAGATTTAGTAAAGGCTCACAATGAATTCCGAAGCCTCAATTCGATGGAAAAACAACTCAAAATCATAGTTTGATTCACGAGTTCAGCCGTTTTTTGGTTATTTTCGCGAAACTGAAACCGAGTTGGTTAATGGAGGAATTCTCTTGATTCGAGGCGGATTGGGGAGTCATAATAGTTGTGAAGCAACGTGAGGAAGTTGAGAACGAAGCCTGAGTCACCGTTTTGGATTTCGTTGTGTGAAATGCGAATAAAAGGTCGATTTGCACACTCTGGTCAGCAATGGCGGAACAGCGAACCGATGATACTCAAATCAGCAAAACTCGAGTTTTACTCAACGGTTTTCAACCATTCAAAGCCCTGTGGATTCGTGAGAAGATGGAGAAGAGATCTGGGTTGATGAATCACAGCGAAATGTACAGAATCACGAGCTCGAATCGATGGTTGTGAGAAACGGGTAAACGGGTCTGAAATCCAAGAGAAAAATCGATCCAAAGTCCAAATTCGCAACTTACAAGGCTGTCAGAGGATTGTTTTAGGACGAGCACACGATCGCAAGCCAAAGAAGATCGAGAAAAGAAATTCAGCGCCAAATCTGAAGAAGAAGACGACTCGTTTCATCAGTTATGACTCGTCTCACGCGATTCAAACCGATTCGCCACACCAGATCAGCGGAATGAGTTAAAACGAGTCAGTACCCAGCTCACACAAAAGTGACTCGTTTCAAGCGAGCTGCAGCTCGTTTCGTCGCATGATATCCGGAAATATAATTCAAAACTCAGCGCCAAAGGTTGAATAAGAAGACGACTCGTTTCGCATGTTTCGACCCGTCTCGCCACAGAAAATCAAAAAGACAGTTTGAAAACTCAGAGATTAATAACGGAATAGCGACTCGTTTCACGCGATAACGACCCGTTTCACCACAACTTATTCTGAAGGGACCCACTGTCAGTCTCAGTAATGCGATTCAAATCGCATCTGAACTGAACTCAGTTCAGTTCGCGCGAATAAACGGATGAAAAATCCGATGATTCAAAACCGTTCAATTCTCAACCAAATTCAACGAAATTTCGTCCAGATCTTCAGTACACCCCACTTGATCTGCCTGAGCCAATGGAATCGCTCGGTTTGTCCCCCACTCTCCAGACCAGCCTCTCTATAAATTAGACCGATCAACCCATTCAGGGAGATCATCCTTCCATTCTCCAAATTCTTTCAACACACCACTCTCCAATCATCTTCTTTAAGCTTCAGTAACCCCATTACTGAATCTCAGAGCTTTTCGAGCTTCAATTTTCGAGTTTGAGTGAAATTCACCAATTCGGGCTGATTTTGGTGAAAAAGGCAATTGATCGGTTCCGGCTGGGATCAAGCATTAGTTGGAGGTTCAAATCGGCTCAAGGAAGTTTCTGGTTGATCTTCTACGTCTCGGTCTGATCCAATTTTCATTTAATCTCTTGTATTCAATTTTAGATCACAAGATCCAATTTGTAATAAAACATGATGAACACATGCCTAATTTCGGTTGATCTTATCATGTGTGAGTAGAATCTTGTAGGGATAGGCTTTTTGTGATAGAATTGTTTGAAATCTTGCTTTAAATTGAAGTAAATTGACTGATTTGGTTACTGTTCATAATGTGCTGTTAAATTTGGGTTTTTTTGATTTAATCGATTTGGTTGAATTAATTAGGTCATTTAGAACTGAATTTTCATGCATGTTAGTCCATTTTATCATCTTGAATCTTGGTTAAGGTTTTTGCTTGATTTAGTGAAGTTTCTTTTAGTTCAAAAGTTGAGAACAAACACTAGTTGGTTGACTGGTGTTTGATCTGAAATTTTCATCTATTTGCTGAGTTTTTTCTGGTTGGAAATAATTCAAAACTTGTGCCAAATCTGATAAACTGAATATTTAGTGATTAATGATACAATTCTTGATCAAATTGCCTTAAAAATCCCTACTTTTATCCTATAAGTTCAAATATACATTTTTCTGCATTTGTTTCTGTCATTCTCAGTAAAAAATTGTTTGACTTCATATCTCATCAAAGAAAATTATAAAAAAAATATTTTGTGTTTCTTTAGATATTTTAGAACAACTTTCATATAATATGTGCCCAATGCTTTTATGTTAAATTTGTAAGATAAAACCTGTGCAATGTTTTGACTTTTTAAAATTTTCTGTTCTCGAATTTTGAATCTGTCTGTTTTTCTACGATTTTTAGCAATTAGTAAAAAAATCCTATAAATAAAAAATCTAGGTCTCAGTAAATCATTTTGAAGTGTAGTTTCTTGATCTGAATTTTAATTGAATTGTTGTCTGGATAAAATTTGAATTCCACTCTCTTTTGGCATCACATACCAATCTCTGCCTAATTCTGTCATATGTTCAGAGTTTTGACTATAATTGTTGGAAGAATAATCTTTTTGATCTGAAAGTTTTACCACACAATCTGAACTTGTTTTCCTAATTTATGTTAAATTTTGGTGATTTTTGAAGTAAGTTTCAATTTTCTGTGATTTTATGAATAACTCTGTTGATTGATTATGAAAAGTGTGGACTAAAACGAAAATTACATAAAAATATGAACAAAAAGTGATAATTGATTTGCCTTGCATTGTGAAGATCTCATTCTCTGGTTTTCATTGACATATCATTTGCAACTTTTGGACATTTAGAACTATTATTAAAGAATTTTCAAAAGAATTGTGTACGAACTTGTCTAAATTCCATCTAATACATCATTAACATTTGAACAAAACAAGACCTACTTTTGAAAGAATTGTAATATCTCAAGGCCATTCTCCTTGTGTTCGACCCCTAAAACTCAAAAGACCACATATACACTTAAGAGTGAAGCTAGGGAAAATTATAAATATTTTTGCTAAATTGTGTAAAATTCAACGACGGTTTTACGCGGTTTACAGGTTTGTTTTTAAATAATTTAGTTTATTCTCTATGAAAAATCTAGCCGTGTTTTTATTACATGAAACGAGCAAGCAAATGATTGAAACATGAGTTTTCGTTGCAAACAAAGATTGTGGAGAAATATTTTAAAATAAACCCAAATTTTGGTTTGTATTTGAATAATTTAGTATTTACTATCATTCTTTACAAAATATTTATCCGTGTTAATGTTTATATAACGAGCGAACAAACGAATAAAACATGAGTTTTTATTGCAAAGAAAGATTGTGGAGAAATATTTTAAAATTAACACAAATTTTGGTTTGTGTTTGAATAATTTAGTATATTCTATATGAAAAATCTAGCCGAGTTTTTATTACATGAAACGAGCGAGCCAACGCTTGAAACATGAGTTTTCGTTGCAAACAATGATTGTGGAGAAATATTTTAAAATGAAAACAAATTTTTGTTTTCATTTGAATAATTCTTTATGAAGAATCTAGCCGAGTTTTTATTACATGAAACGAGCAAGTAAATGCTTGAAACATGAGTTTTCCTTGCAAACAAAGATTGTGGAGAAATATTTTAAAATAAACATAAATTTTGGTTTGTAATTGAATAATTTATTATTTACAATCATTCTTTACGAAAAATCTATCCGAGTTTTTTTTGGATGAAACGAGCAAACAAACGAATGAAACATGAGTTTTAGGTGCAAAAAAAGATTGTGGCGAAATATTTTAAAATGATAACAAATTTGGTTTGCGTTTGAAAAATTTAGTATACTCTTTTTGAAAAATCTTGCCGAGTTTTATTGCATGAAACGAGCGAACAAACGCATGAAACATGAGTTTGAGGTGCAAACAAAGATTGTGGAGGAATATTTTAAAATGAAAACAAATTTTGGTTTGCGTTTTAATAATTTAGTATATTCTTTATAAAAAATCTAGGATAGTCGTTATTACATGAAAGGAGGAAGCAAACTCTTCAAACATGAGTTTTCCTTGGAAACAAATATAGTGGAGAAATATTTTAAAATAAACACAAATTTTGGTTTGCATTTGAATAATTTAGTATTCACTATCATTCTTTACGAAAAATCTAGCCGTGTTATTTTTTTATATAACAATAAACGAATGAAACATTAGTTTTAGGTGCAAACAAAGATTGTGGAGAAAATTTTTAAAATGAACACAAATTTTGGTTTGTGTTTGAATAATTTAGTATTACTATCATTCTTTACGAAAAATAGATCCGAGTTTTTTTGGGTTGAAACGGGCAAACATACGCATGAAACATGAGTTTTAGATGCAAAAAAAGATTGTGGAGAAATATTTTAAAATGAAGACAAATTTTGGTTTGTTTTTGAATAATTTAGTTTATTCTCTATGAAAAATCTAGCCGAGTTTTTATTACATGAAACGAGCAAGCAAATGCTTGAAACATGAGTTTTCATTGCAAACAAAGATTGTGGAGAAATATTTTAAAATAAACACAAATTTTGGTTTGTATTTGAATAATTTAGAATTTACTATCATTCTTTACAAAAAATTTATCCGTGTTAATGTTTATATAACGAGCGAACAAACGAATTAAACATGAGTTTTTTGTGCAAAGAAAGATTGTGGAGAAATATTTTAAAATTAACACAAATTTTGGTTTGTGTTTGAATAATTTAGTATATTGTTGATGAAAAATCTAGCCGAGTTTTTATTACATGAAACGAGGGAGCCAACGCTTGAAACATGAGTTTTCATTGCAAACAATGATTGTGGAGAAATATTTTAAAATGAAAACAAATTTTTGTTTTCATTTGAATAATTTAGTATATTCTTTATGAAGAATCTAGCCGAGTTTGTATTACATGAAACGAGCAAGCAAATGCTTGAAACATGAGTTTTCCTTGCAAACAAAGATTGTGGAGAAATATTTTAAAATAAACATAAATTTTGGTTTGTAATTGAATAATTTATTATTTACAATCATTCTTTACGAAAAGTCTGTCCGAGTTTTTTTTGGATGAAACGAGCAAACAAACGCATGAAACATGAGTTTTAGGTGCAAAAAAAGATTGTGGAGAAATATTTTAAAATGATAACAAATTTGGTTTGCGTTTGAAAAATTTAGTATATTCTTTTCGAAAAATCTTGTCGAGTTTTTATTGCATGAAACGAGCTAACAAACGCATGAAAGATGAGTTTGAGGTGCAAACAAAGATTGTGGAGGAATATTTTAAAATGAAAATAAATTTTGGTCTGCGTGTGAATAATTTAGTATATTCTTTATGAAAAATCTAGGATTGTTGTTATTACATGAAAGGAGCAAGCAAACGCTTCAAGCATGAGTTTTCGTTGGAAACAAATATAGTGGAGAAATATTTTAAAATAAACACAAATTTTAGTTTGCATTTGAATAATTTAGTATTCACTATCATTCTTTACGAAAAATCTAGCCGTGTTATTTTTTTATATAACAGCAAACGAATGAAACATTAGTTTTAGGTGCAAACAAAGATTGTGGAGAAAATTTTTAAAATTAACACAAATTTTGGTTTGTGTTTGAATAATTTAGTATTACTATCAGACTTTACGAAAAATATATCCAAGTTTTTTCGGGATGAAACGAGCAAAGAAATGCATGAAACATGAGTTTTAGATGCAAAAAAAGATTGTGGAAAAATATTTTAAAATGAAGACAAACTTTGGTTTTGTAATGTGTATTTTTATACACATTTTTAGGGTTTTTATCATCTCAAATTCAATCATAATTCACATTATATGTATGAAAAAGGCTCCTAATTCATAAAACATAATTTGAAACCTCTTACTACGTTTTTGTGTGATTTTACAGGCGAAAAGGCCATAAAATGAAGAATTGGACCAAAACGCAAATCATGGGCCAAAGATGGCCAACCAAGTCTACAAAAACCTACACAAATTCACCCAAATAACCGATTTTCAAACAAGCTCAAAATCGATCAAACTGCATATGCTTTGATTCGGCACGACAAGACGAATCGGTTGGTATTATTCTCCACCCCTGAGAACGCCGGCGATCGCCGGAATCCGCCAGCCAAAAGCAAACCAGTCATGTTCTGACCTGAGAAAGCTTCTTCGAGCAACCGTGCCTTTTACAGTCCACCATTCGAGCCAAAACCAACTCTATTCTCTTCCTCTCTTCCTACCCTTTCTATCCGTATGAAGAACTCATCAAATGGTGCAGAATCGAGTGAGAAATCTGATGTTAAATCAACTGTTCGACGAAATCCTAAATGAACTTTTGAAGAGCTGATGAACCAACGGTCGAGTTTCGAACAGCGGATGAATTCGATCAACCATTTCCGTTTTTCTCAAGCAAAGATGATTCTTTTTGTGTCTTAAAGATTTAGTAAAGGCTCACAATGAATTCCGAAGCCTCAATTCGATGGAAAAACAACTCAAAATCATAGTTTGATTCACGAGTTCAGCCGTTTTTTGGTTATTTTCGCGAAACTGAAACCGAGTTGGTTAATGGAGGAATTCTCTTGATTCGAGGCGGATTGGGGAGTCATAATAGTTGTGAAGCAACGTGAGGAAGTTGAGAACGAAGCCTGAGTCACCGTTTTGGATTTCGTTGTGTGAAATGCGAATAAAAGGTCGATTTGCACACTCTGGTCAGCAATGGCGGAACAGCGAACCGATGATACTCAAATCAGCAAAACTCGAGTTTTACTCAACGGTTTTCAACCATTCAAAGCCCTGTGGATTCGTGAGAAGATGGAGAAGAGATCTGGGTTGATGAATCACAGCGAAATGTACAGAATCACGAGCTCGAATCGATGGTTGTGAGAAACGGGTAAACGGGTCTGAAATCCAAGAGAAAAATCGATCCAAAGTCCAAATTCGCAACTTACAAGGCTGTCAGAGGATTGTTTTAGGACGAGCACACGATCGCAAGCCAAAGAAGATCGAGAAAAGAAATTCAGCGCCAAATCTGAAGAAGAAGACGACTCGTTTCATCAGTTATGACTCGTCTCACGCGATTCAAACCGATTCGCCACACCAGATCAGCGGAATGAGTTAAAACGAGTCAGTACCCAGCTCACACAAAAGTGACTCGTTTCAAGCGAGCTGCAGCTCGTTTCGTCGCATGATATCCGGAAATATAATTCAAAACTCAGCGCCAAAGGTTGAATAAGAAGACGACTCGTTTCGCATGTTTCGACCCGTCTCGCCACAGAAAATCAAAAAGACAGTTTGAAAACTCAGAGATTAATAACGGAATAGCGACTCGTTTCACGCGATAACGACCCGTTTCACCACAACTTATTCTGAAGGGACCCACTGTCAGTCTCAGTAATGCGATTCAAATCGCATCTGAACTGAACTCAGTTCAGTTCGCGCGAATAAACGGATGAAAAATCCGATGATTCAAAACCGTTCAATTCTCAACCAAATTCAACGAAATTTCGTCCAGATCTTCAGTACACCCCACTTGATCTGCCTGAGCCAATGGAATCGCTCGGTTTGTCCCCCACTCTCCAGACCAGCCTCTCTATAAATTAGACCGATCAACCCATTCAGGGAGATCATCCTTCCATTCTCCAAATTCTTTCAACACACCACTCTCCAATCATCTTCTTTAAGCTTCAGTAACCCCATTACTGAATCTCAGAGCTTTTCGAGCTTCAATTTTCGAGTTTGAGTGAAATTCACCAATTCGGGCTGATTTTGGTGAAAAAGGCAATTGATCGGTTCCGGCTGGGATCAAGCATTAGTTGGAGGTTCAAATCGGCTCAAGGAAGTTTCTGGTTGATCTTCTACGTCTCGGTCTGATCCAATTTTCATTTAATCTCTTGTATTCAATTTTAGATCACAAGATCCAATTTGTAATAAAACATGATGAACACATGCCTAATTTCGGTTGATCTTATCATGTGTGAGTAGAATCTTGTAGGGATAGGCTTTTTGTGATAGAATTGTTTGAAATCTTGCTTTAAATTGAAGTAAATTGACTGATTTGGTTACTGTTCATAATGTGCTGTTAAATCTGGGTTTTTTTGATTTAATCGATTTGGTTGAATTAATTAGGTCATTTAGAACTGAATTTTCATGCATGTTAGTCCATTTTATCATCTTGAATCTTGGTTAAGGTTTTTGCTTGATTTAGTGAAGTTTCTTTTAGTTCAAAAGTTGAGAACAAACACTAGTTGGTTGACTGGTGTTTGATCTGAAATTTTCATCTATTTGCTGAGTTTTTTCTGGTTGGAAATAATTCAAAACTTGTGCCAAATCTGATAAACTGAATATTTAGTGATTAATGATACAATTCTTGATCAAATTGCCTTAAAAATCCCTACTTTTATCCTATAAGTTCAAATATACATTTTTCTGCATTTGTTTCTGTCATTCTCAGTAAAAAATTGTTTGACTTCATATCTCATCAAAGAAAATTATAAAAAAAATATTTTGTGTTTCTTTAGATATTTTAGAACAACTTTCATATAATATGTGCCCAATGCTTTTATGTTAAATTTGTAAGATAAAACCTGTGCAATGTTTTGACTTTTTAAAATTTTCTGTTCTCGAATTTTGAATCTGTCTGTTTTTCTACGATTTTTAGCAATTAGTAAAAAAATCCTATAAATAAAAAATCTAGGTCTCAGTAAATCATTTTGAAGTGTAGTTTCTTGATCTGAATTTTAATTGAATTGTTGTCTGGATAAAATTTGAATTCCACTCTCTTTTGGCATCACATACCAATCTCTGCCTAATTCTGTCATATGTTCAGAGTTTTGACTATAATTGTTGGAAGAATAATCTTTTTGATCTGAAAGTTTTACCACACAATCTGAACTTGTTTTCCTAATTTATGTTAAATTTTGGTGATTTTTGAAGTAAGTTTCAATTTTCTGTGATTTTATGAATAACTCTGTTGATTGATTATGAAAAGTGTGGACTAAAACGAAAATTACATAAAAATATGAACAAAAAGTGATAATTGATTTGCCTTGCATTGTGAAGATCTCATTCTCTGGTTTTCATTGACATATCATTTGCAACTTTTGGACATTTAGAACTATTATTAAAGAATTTTCAAAAGAATTGTGTACGAACTTGTTTAAATTCCATCTAATACATCATTAACATTTGAACAAAACAAGACCTACTTTTGAAAGAATTGTAATATCTCAAGGCCATTCTCCTTGTATTCGACCCCTAAAACTCAAAAGACCACATATACACTTAAGAGTGAAGCTAGGGAAAATTATAAATATTTTTGCTAAATTGTGTAAAATTCAACGACGGTTTTACGCGGTTTACAGGTTTGTTTTTAAATAATTTAGTTCATTCTCTATGAAAAATCTAGCCGTGTTTTTATTACATGAAACGAGCAAGCAAATGATTGAAACATGAGTTTTCGTTGCAAACAAAGATTGTGGAGAAATATTTTAAAATAAACCCAAATTTTGGTTTGTATTTGAATAATTTAGTATTTACTATCATTCTTTACAAAATATTTATCCGTGTTAATGTTTATATAACGAGCGAACAAACGAATAAAACATGAGTTTTTATTGCAAAGAAAGATTGTGGAGAAATATTTTAAAATTAACACAAATTTTGGTTTGCATTTGAATAATTTAGTATTCACAATCATTCTTTACGAAAAATCTAGCCGTGTTATTTTCTTATATAACAACAAACGAATGAAACATTAGTTTTAGGTGCAAACAAAGATTGTGGAGAAAATTTTTTAAATTAACACAAATTTTGGTATGTGTTTGCATAATTTAGTATTACTATCATTCTTTACGAAAAATATATCCGAGTTTTTTTGGGACGAAACGAGCAAACAAACGCATGAAACATGAGCGTTAGATGCAAAAAAAGATTATGGAGACATATTTTAAAATAAAGACAAATTTTGGTTTATTTCTGAATAATTTAGTTAATTCTTTATGAAAAATCTAGGATAGTTATTATTACATGAAAGGAGCAAGCAAACGCTTCAAACATGAGTTTTCGTTGGAAACAAATGTAGTGGAGAAATATTTTAAAATAAACACAAATTTTTGTTTGCATTTGAATAATTTTGTATTCACTATCATTCCTTATGAAAAATCTAGCCGTGTTATTTTTTTATATAACAACAAACGAATGAAACATTAGTTTTAGGTGCAAACAAAGATTGTGGAGAAATATTTTAAAATGAACACAAATTTTGGTTTGTGTTTGAATAATTTAGTATTACTATCATTCTTTACGAAAAATATATCCGAGTTTTTTTGGGATGAAACGAGCAAACATACGCATGAAACATGAGTTTTAGATGCAAAAAAAGATTGTGGAGAAATATTTTAAAATGAAGACAAATTTTGGTTTGTTTTTGAATAATTTAGTTTATTCTCTATGAAAAATCTAGCCGAGTTTTCATTACATCAAACGAGCAAGCAAATGCTTGAAACAAGAGTTTTCGTTGCAAACAAAGATTGTGGAGAAATATTTTAAAATAAACACAAATTTTGGTTTGTATTTGAATAATTTAGTATTTCCTATCATTCTTTACAAAAAATTTATCCGTGTTAATGTTTATATAACGAGCGAACAAACGAATTATACATGAGTTTTCGGTGCAAAGAAAGATTGTGGAGAAATATTTTAAAATTAACACAAATTTTGGTTTGTGTTTGAATAATTTAGTATATTCTTTATGAAAAATCTAGCCGAGTTTTTATTACAAGAAACGAGCGAGCCAATGCTTGAAACATGAGTTTTCGTTGCAAACAATGATTGTGGAGAAATATTTTAAAATGAAAACAAATTTTTGTTTTCATTTGTATAATTTAGTATATTCTTTATGAAGAATCTAGCCGAGTTTGTATTACATGAAACGAGCAAGCAAATGCTTGAAACATGTGTTTTCCTTGCAAACAAAGATTGTGGAGAAATATTTTAAAATAAATATAAATTTAGGTTTGTAATTGAATAATTTATTATTTACAATCATTCTCTACGAAAAGTCTATCAGAGTTTTTTTTGGATGAAACGAGCAAACAAACGCTTGAAACATGAGTTTTAGGTGCAAAAAAAAATTGTGGAGAAATATTTTAAAATAAAAACAAATTTTGGTTTGCGTTCGAATAATTTAGTATATTCTTTATGAAAATCTGGCCGAGTATTTATTACATGAAACGAGCGAGCCAACGCTTGAAACATGAGTTTTCATTGCAAACAATGATTGTGGAGAATTATTTTAAAATGAAAACAAATTTTTTTTTTCATTTGAATAATTTAGTATATTTCTTTATGAAGAATCTAGCCGAGTTTGTATTACATGAAACGAGCAAGCAAATGCTTGAAACATGTGTTTTCCTTGCAAACAAAGATTGTGGAGAAATATTTTAAAATAATCATAAAATTTGGTTTGTAATTGAATAATTTATTATTTACAATCATTCTTTACGAAAAGTCTATCCGAGTTTTTTTTGGATGAAACGAGCAAACAAACGAATGAAACATGAGATTTAGGTGCAAAAAAAGATTGTGGAGAAATACTTTAAAATGATAACAAATTTGGTTTGCGTTTGAAAAATTTAGTATACTCTTTTTGAAAAATCTTGCCGAGTTTTATTGCATGAAACGAGCGAACAAACGCATGAAACATGAGTTTGAGGTGCAAACAAAGATTGTGGAGGAATATTTTAAAATGAAAACAAATTTTGGTTTGCGTTTGAATAATTTAGTATATTCTTTATAAAAAATCTAGGATAGTCGTTATTACATGAAAGGAGGAAGCAAACTCTTCAAACATGAGTTTTCGTTGGAAATAAATATAGTGGAGAAATATTTTAAAGTAAACACAAATTTTGGTTTGCATTTGAATAATTTAGTATTCACTATCATTCTTTACGAAAAATCTAGCCGTGTTATTTTTTTATATAACAACAAACGAATGAAACATTAGTTTTAGGTGCAAACAAAGATTGTGGAGAAAATTTTTTAAATTAACACAAATTTTGGTATGTGTTTGCATAATTTAGTATTACTATCATTCTTTACGAAAAATATATCCGAGTTTTTTTGGGACGAACGAGCAAACAAACGCATGAAACATGAGCGTTAGATGCAAAAAAAGATTATGGAGACATATTTTAAAATAAAGACAAATTTTGGTTTGTTTCTGAATAATTTAGTTAATTCTTTATGAAAAATCTAGGATAGTTATTATTACATGAAAGGAGCAAGCAAACGCTTCAAACATGAGTTTTCGTTGGAAACAAATGTAGTGGAGAAATATTTTAAAATAAACACAAATTTTTGTTTGCATTTGAATAATTTTGTATTCACTATCATTCCTTATGAAAAATCTAGCCGTGTTATTTTTTTATATAACAACAAACGAATGAAACATTAGTTTTAGGTGCAAAGAAAGATTGTGGAGAAATATTTTAAAATGAACACAAATTTTGGTTTGTGTTTGAATAATTTAGTATTACTATCATTCATTACGAAAAATATATCCGAGTTGTTTTGGGATGAAACGAGCAAACATACGCATGAAACATGAGTTTTAGATGCAAAAAAAGATTGTGGAGAAATATTTTAAAATGAAGACAAATTTTGGTTTGTTTTTGAATAATTTAGTTTATTCTCTATGAAAAATCTAGCCGAGTTTTCATTACATCAAACGAGCAAGCAAATGCTTGAAACATGAGTTTTCGTTGCAAACAAAGATTGTGGAGAAATATTTTAAAATAAACACAAATTTTGGTTTGTATTTGAATAATTTAGTATTTCCTATCATTCTTTACAAAAAATTTATCCGTGTTAATATTTATATAACGAGCGAACAAACGAATTATACATGAGTTTTCGGTGCAAAGAAAGATTGTGGAGAAATATTTTAAAATTAACACAAATTTTGGTTTGTGTTTGAATAATTTAGTATATTCTTTATGAAAAATCTAGCCGAGTTTTTATTACAAGAAACGAGCGAGCCAACGCTTGAAACATGAGTTTTCGTTGCAAACAATGATTGTGGAGAAATATTTTAAAATGAAAACAAATTTTTGTTTTCATTTGTATAATTTAGTATATTCTTTATGAAGAATCTAGCCGAGTTTGTATTACATGAAACGAGCAAGCAAATGCTTGAAACATGTGTTTTCCTTGCAAACAAAGATTGTGGAGAAATATTTTGAAATAAACATAAATTTTGGTTTGTAATTGAATAATTTATTATTTAGAATCATTCCCTACGAAAAGTCTATCAGAGTTTGTTTTGGACGAAACGAGAAAACAAACGCTTGAAACATGAGTTTTAGGTGCAAAAAAAAATTGTGGAGAAATATTTTAAAATAAAAACAAATTTTGGTTTGCGTTTGAATAATTTAGTATATTCTTTATGAAAATCTAGCCGAGTATTTATTACATGAAACGAGCGAGCCAACGCTTGAAACATGAGTTTTCATTGCAAACAATGATTGTGGAGAAATATTTTAAAATGAAAACAAATTTTTTTTTTCATTTGAATAATTTAGTATATTTCTTTATGAAGAATCTAGCCGAGTTTGTATTACATGAAACGAGCAAGCAAATGCTTGAAACAAGAGTTTTCCTTGCAAACAAAGATTGTGGAGAAATATTTTAAAATAATCATAAATTTTGGTTTGTAATTGAATAATTTATTATTTACAATCATTCTTTACGAAAAGTCTATCCGCGTTTTTTTTGGATGAAACGAGCAAACAATCGAGTGAAACATGAGTTTTTGGTGCAAAAAAAGATTGTGGAGAAATATTTTAAAATGATAACAAATTTGGTTTGTGTTTGAAAAGTTTAGTATAATCTTTTTGAAAAATCTTGCCGAGTTTTATTGCATGAAACGAGCGAACAAACGCATGAAACATGAGTTTGAGGTGGAAACAAAGATTGTGGACGAATATTTTAAAATGAAAACAAATTTTGGTTTGCGTTTGAATAATTTAGTATATTCTTTATAAAAAATCTAGGATAGTCGTTATTACATGAAAGGAGGAAGCAAACTCTTCAAACATGAGTTTTCGTTGGAAATAAATATAGTGGAGAAATATTTTAAAATAAACACAAATTTTGGTTTGCATTTGAATAATTTAGTATTCACTATCATTCTTTACGAAAAATCTAGCCGTGTTATTTTTTTATATAACAACAAACGAATGAAACATTAGTTTTAGGTGCAAACAAAGATTGTGGAGAAATTTTTTTAAATTAACACAAATTTTGGTATGTGTTTGCATAATTTAGTATTACTATCATTGTTTTCGAAAAATATATCCGAGTTTTTTTGGGACGAAACGAGCAAACAAACGCATGAAACATGATCGTTAGATGCAAAAAAAGATTATGGAGACATATTTTAAAATAAAGACAAATTTTGGTTTGTTTCTGAATAATTTAGTTAATTCTTTATGAAAAATCTAGGATAGTTATTATTACATGAAAGGAGCAAGCAAACGCTTCAAACATGAGTTTTCGTTGGAAACAAATATAGTGGAGAAATATTTTAAAATAAACACAAATTTTGGTTTGCATTTGAATAATTTAGTATTCACTATCATTCCTTACGAAAAATCTAGCCGTGTTATTTTTTTATATAACAACAAACGAATGAAACATTAGTTTTAGGTGCAAACAAAGATTGTGGAGAAATATTTTAAAATGAACACAAATTTTGGTTTGTGTTTGAATAATTTAGTATTACTATCATTCATTACGAAAAATATATCCGAGTTCTTTTGGGATGAAACGACCAAACATACGCATGAAACATGAGTTTTAGATGCAAAAAAAGATTGTGGAGAAATATTTTAAAATGAAGACAAATTTTGGTTTGTTTTTGAATAATTTAGTTTATTCTCTATGAAAAATCTAGCCGAGTTTTCATTACATCAAACGAGCAAGCAAATGCTTGAAACATGAGTTTTCGTTGCAAACTAAGATTGTGGAGAAATATTTTAAAATAAACACAAATTTTTGTTTGTATTTGAATAATTTAGTATTTCCTATCATTCTTTACAAAAAATTTAGCCGTGTTAATGTTTATATAACGAGCGAACAAACGAATTATACATGAGTTTTCGGTGCAAAGAAAGATTGTGGAGAAATATTTTAAAATTAACACAAATTTTGGTTTGTGTTTGAATAATTTAGGATATTCTTTATGAAAAATCTAGCCGAGTTTTTATTACAAGAAACGAGCGAGCCAACGCTTGAAACATGAGTTTTCGTTGCAAACAATGATTGTGGAGAAATATTTTAAAATGAAAACAAATTTTTGTTTTCATTTGTATAATTTAGTGTATTCTTTTTGAAGAATCTAGCCGAGTTTGTATTACATGAAACGAGCAAGCAAATGCTTGAAACATGTGTTTTCCTTGCAAACAAAGATTGTGGAGAAATTTTTTAAAATAGACATAAATTTTGGTTTGTAATTGAATAATTTATTATTTACAATCATTCTCTACGAAAAGTCTATCAGAGTTTTTTTTGGATGAAACGAGCAAACAAACGCTTGAAACATGAGTTTTAGGTGCAAAAAAAAATTGTGGAGAAATATTTTAAAATAAAAACAAATTTTGGTTTGCGTTTGAATAATTTAGTATATTCTTTATGAAAAATCTAGCCGAGTTTTTATTACATGAAACGAGCGAGCCAACGCTTGAAACATGAGTTTTCATTGCAAACAATGATTGTGGAGAAATATTTTAAAATGAAAACAAATTTTTGTTTTCATTTGAATAATTTAGTATATTCTTTATGAAGAATCTAGCCGAGTTTGTATTACATGAAACGAGCAAGCAAATGCTTGAAACATGAGTTTTCCTTGCAAACAAAGATTGTGGAGAAATATTTTAAAATAAACATAAATTTTGGTTTGTAATTGAATAATATTATTTACAATCATTCTTTACGAAAAGTCTATCCGAGTTTTTTTTGGATGAAACGAGCAAACAAACGCATGAAACATGAGTTTTAGGTGCAAAAAAAGATTGTGGAGAAATATTTTAAAATGATAACAAATTTGGTTTGCGTTTGAAAAATTTAGTATACTCTTTTCGAAAAATCTTGCCGAGTTTTATTGCATGAAACGAGCGAACAAACGCATGAAACATGAGTTTGAGGTGCAAACAAAGATTGTGGAGGAATATTTTAAAATGAAAACAAATTTTGGTTTGCGTTTGAATAATTTAGTATATTCTTTATAAAAAATCTAGGATAGTCGTTATTACATGAAAGGAGGAAGCAAACTCTTCAAACATGAGTTTTCGTTGGAAACAAATATAGTGGAGAAATATTTTAAAATAAACACAAATTTTGGTTTGCATTTGAATAATTTAGTATTCACTCTCATTCTTTACGAAAAATCTAGCCGTGTTATTTTTTTATATGACAACAAACGAATGAAACATTAGTTTTAGGTGTAAACAAAGATTGTGGAGAAATTTTTTTAAATTAACACAAATTTTGGTATGTGTTTGCATAATTTAGTATTACTATCAATCTTTACGAAAAGAGAAAAGTCCAATTTTACCCCCTCAACTATTGAATTAGTTCATTTTTAGTCCCTCAACTTTTTTATGGTGCAATTTTAGTCCCTCAACTATTTAATAAGTGGGTTTTTGATCCTTCAATCCGTTAAGTGCTTAAGTGTCCGTTAAATATGACACGTTACTAATGCCACGTCATTGCTTACGTGTCAAATTTAACCGACACATATGCACTTAACGGATGGAAGGACAAAAAATGCATTTATTACATAAGTGAGGGACTAAAATTGGACCAGTAAAAAGTTGAGGGACCAAAAATGAGCTAGTTCAATAGTTGAGGGGGCAAAAATAGACTTTTCTCTTACGAAAAATATGTCCGAGGTTTTTTGGGACGAAACGATCAAACAAACGCATGAAACATGAGCTTTAGATGCAAAAAAAGATTATGGAGAAATATTTTAAAATAAAGACAAATTTTGGTTTGTTTCTGAATAATTTAGTTAATTCTTTATGAAAAATCTAGGATAGTTATTATTACATGAAAGGAGCAAGCAAACGCATCAAACATGAGTTTTCGTTGGAAACAAATATAGTGGAGAAATATTTTAAAATAAACACAAATTTTGGTTTGCATTTGAATAATTTAGTATTCACTATCATTCCTTACGAAAAATCTAGCCGTGTTATTTTTTTATATAACAACAAACGAATGAAACATTAGTTTTAGGTGCAAACAAAGATTGTGGAGAAATATTTTAAAATGAACACAAATTTTGGTTTGCGTTTGAATAATTTAGTATTACTATCATTCATTACGAAAAATATATCCGAGTTTTTTTGGGATGAAACGAGCAAACATACGCATGAAACATGAGTTTTAGATGCAAAAAAAGATTGTGGAGAAATATTTTAAAATGAATACAAATTTTGGTTTGTTTTTGAATAATTTAGTTTATTCTCTATGAAAAATCTAGCCGAGTTTTCATTACATCAAACGAGCAAGCAAATGCTTGAAACATGAGTTTTCGATGCAAACAAAGATTGTGGAGAATATTTTAAAATAAACACAAATTTTGGTTTGTATTTGAATAATTTAGTATTTCCAATCATTCTTTACAAAAAATTTATCCGTGTTAATGTTTATATAACGAGCGAACAAACGAATTATACATGAGTTTTCGGTGCAAAGAAAGATTGTGGAGAAATATTTTAAAATTAACACAAATTTTGGTTTGTGTTTGAATAATTTAGTATATTCTTTATGAAAAATCTAGCCGAGTTTGTATTACATGAAACGAGCGAGCCAACGCTTGAAACATGAGTTTTCGTTGCAAACAATGATTGTGGAGAAATATTTTAAAATGAAAACAAATTTTTGTTTTCATTTGAATAATTTAGTATATTCTTTATGAAGAATCTGGCCGAGTTTGTATTACATGAAACGAGCAAGCAAATGCTTGAAACATGTGTTTTCCATGCAAACAAAGATTGTGGAGAAATATTTTAAAATAAACATAAATTTTGGTTTGTAATTGAATAATTTATTATTTACAATCATTCTCTACGAAAAGTCTATCAGAGTTTTTTTTGGATGAAACGAGCAAACAAACGCATGAAACATGAGTTTTAGGTGCAAAAAATAATTGTGGAGAAATATTTTAAAATAAAAACAAATTTTGGTTTGCGTTTGAATAATTTAGTATATTCTTTATGAAAAATCTAGCCGAGTTTTTATTACATGAAACGAGCGAGCCAACGCTTGAAACATGAGTTTTCATTGCAAACAATGATTGTGGAGAAATGTTTTAAAATGAAAACAAATTTTTGTTTTCATTTGAATAATTTAGTATATTCTTTATGAAAAATATAGTCGAGTTTTTATTACATGAAACGAGCAAGCAAATGCTTGAAACATGAGTTTTCCTTGCAAACAAAGATTGTGGAGAAATATTTGAAAATAAACATAAATTTTTGTTTGTAATTGAATAATTTATTATTAACAATCATTCTTTACAAAAAGTCTATCCGAGTTTTTTTTGGATGAAACGAGCAAACAAACGCATGAAACATGAGTTTTTGGTGCAAAAAAAGATTGTGGAGAAATATTTTAAAATGATAACAAATTTTGGTTTGCGTTTGAAAAATTTAGTATATTCTTTTCGAAAAATCTTGCCGAGTTTTTATTGCATGAAAAGAGCGAATAAACGCTTGAAACATGAGTTTGAGGTGCAAACAAAGATTGTGGAGGAATATTTTAAAAAAATAACAAATTTTGGTTTGCGTTTGAATAATTTAGTATATTCTTTATGAAAAATATAGCCGAGTTTTTATTACATGAAACGAGCAAGCAAATGCATGAAACATGAGTTTTCGTTGCAAACAAAGATTGTGGAGAAATATTTTAAAATAAACATAAATTTTGGACTGTAATGGAATAATTTATTATTTAGAATCATTCTTTACGAAAAGTCTATCCGAGTTTTTTTTGGATGAAACGAGCAAACAAACGCATGAAACATGCGTTTTAGGTGCAAAAAAAAATTGTGGAGAAATATTTTAAAATAAAAACCAATTTTGGTTTGCGTTTGAATAATTTAGTATATTCTTTATGAAAATTCAAGCCGAGTTTTTATTACATGAAACGAGCGAGCAAACGCCTGAAACATGAGTTTTCGTCGCAAACAATGATTGTGGAGAAATATTTTAAAATGAAAACAAATTTTTGTTTTCATTTGAATAATTTAGTATATTCTTTATGAAAAATCTAGCCGAGTTTTTATTACATGAAACGAGCAAGCAAATGCTTGAAACATGAGTTTTCGTTGCAAACAAAGATTGTGGAGAAATATTTTAAAATAAACATAAATTTTGGACTGTAATTGAATAATTTATTATTTAGAATCATTCTTTACGAAAAGTCTATCCGAGTTTTTTTTGGTTGAAACGAGCAAACAAACGCATGAAACATGAGTTTTTGGTGCAAAAAAAGATTGTGGAGAAATATTTTAAAATGATAACAAATTTTGGTTTGCGTTTGAAAAATTTAGTATATTCTTTTCGAAAAATCTTGCCGAGTTTTTATTGCATGAATAGAGCGAACAAACGCTTGAAACATGAGTTTGAGGTGCAAACAAAGATTGTGGAGAAAAATTTTAAAATGAACACAAATTTTGGTTTGTGTCTGTATAATTTAGTATTACTATAATTCTTTACAAAAAATATATCCTAGTTTTTTTGGGATAAAACGAGCAAACAGACGCATGAATCATGAGTTTTAGATGCAAAAAAAGATTGTGGAGAAATATTTTAAAATGAGACAAATTTTGGTTTGTTTTTGAATAATTTAGTCTATTCTTTATGAAAAATCTAGCCGATTTTTTATTGCATGAAAGGAGCCAACAAATGTATGAAACATGAGTTTGAGGTGCAAACAAAGATTGTGGAGAAAGATTTGAAAATGAAAACAAACTTTGGTTTGCGTTTGAATAATTTAGTCTCTTCTTAATGAAAAATCTAGCCGATTTTTTATTGCATGAAAGGAGCGAACAATTGTATGAAACATGAGTTCGAGGTGCAAACAAAGATTGTGGAGAAATATTTTAAAATGAAAACAAATTTTTGTTTGCGTTTGAATAATTTAGTTTCTTCTTTATGAAAAATCTAGCCGAGTTTTCATTACATGAAACGAGCAAGCAAACACTTGGGACATGAGTTTTCGTTTCAAACAATGATTGTGGAGAGATATTTTAAAATGAACACAAATTTTTGTGTGTGTTTGAATAATTTAGTATTACTATCATTCTTTACGAAAAATATATCCGAGTTTTTTTGGGATGAAACGAGCAAAAAAACGCATGAAACATGAGTTTTAGATGCAAAAAAGGATTGTGGAGAAATATTTTAAAATGAAGACAAATTTTGGTTTGTTTTTGAATAATTTAGTTTATTCTCTATGAAAAATCTAGCCGAGTTTGTATTATATGAAACGAGCAAGCAAATGCTTGAAACATGAGTTTTCGTTGCAAACAAAGATTGTGGAGAAATATTTTAAAATGAAAACAAATTTTTGTTTTCATTTGAATAATTTAGTATATTCTTTATGAAGAATCTAGCCGAGTTTTTATTACATGAAACGAGCAAGCAAATGCTTGAAACTTGAGTTTTCCTTGCAAACAAAGATTGTGGAGAATTATTTTAAAATAAACATAAATTTTGGTTGTAATTGAATAATTTATTATTTACAATCATTCTTTACGAAAAGTCTATCCGAGTTTTTCTTGGATGAAACGAGCAAACAAACGCATGAAACATGAGTTTTAGGTGCAAAAAAAGATTGTGGAGAAATATTTTAAAATGATAACAAATTTTGGTTTGCGTTTGAAAAATTTAGTATATTCTTTTCGAAAAATCTTGCCGAGTTTTTATTGCATGAAACGAGCGAACAAACGCATGTAACATGAGTTTGAGGTGCAAACAAAGATTGTGGAGGAATATTTTAAAATGAAAACAAATTTTTGTTTACGTTTGAATAATTTAGTATATTTTTTATGAAAAATCTAGGATAGTTATTATTACATGAAAGGAGCAAGCAAACGCTTCAAACATGAGTTTTCGTTGGAAACAAATATAGTGGAGAAATATTTTAAAATAAACACAAATTTTGGTTTGTTTTTGAATAATTAAGTTTCTTCTTAATGAAAAATCTAGCCGATTTTTTATTGCATGAAAGGAGCGAACAAATGCATGAAACATGAGTTTGAGGTGCAAACAAAGATTGTGGAGAAAGATTTTAAAATGAAAACAAATTTTTGATTTGCGTTTGAATAATTTAGTTTCTTCTTAATGAAAAATCTAGCCGATTTTTTATTGCATGAAAGGAGCGAAGAAATGCATGAAACATGAGTTTGAGGTGCAAACAAAGATTGTGGAGAAATATTTTAAAATGAAAACAAATTTTGGTTTGCGTTTGAATAATTTAGTATATTCTTTATGAAAAATCTAGGATAGTTATTATTACATGAAAGGAGCAAGCAAACGCTTCAAACATGAGTTTTCGTTGGAAACAAATATAGTGGAGAAATATTTTAAAATAAACACAAATTTTGGTTTGCATTTGAATAATTTAGTATTCACTATCATTCTTTACGAAAAATCTAGCCGTGTTATTTTTTTATATAACAACAAACGAATGAAACATTAGTTTTAGGTGCAAACAAAGATTGTGGAGAAAATTTTTTAAATGAACACAAATTTTGGTTTGTGTTTGTATAATTTAATATTACTATCATTCTTTCCGAAAAATATATCCGAGTTTTTTTGGGATGAAACGAGCAAACAAACGCATGAATCATGAGTTTTAGATGCAAAAAAAGATTGTGGAGAAATATTTTAAAATGAAGACAAATTTTGGTTTGTTTTTGGAATAATTTAGTTTATTCTCTATGAAAAATCTAGCCGATTTTTTATTATATGAAAGGAGCGAACAAATGCATGAAACATGAGTTTGAGGTGCAAACAAAGATTGTGGAGAAAGATTTTAAAATGAAAACAAATTTTGGTTTGCGTTTGAATAATTAAGTTTCTTCTTAATGAAAAATCTAGCCGATTTTTTATTGCATGAAAGGAGCGAACAAATGCATGAAACATGAGTTTGAGGTGCAAACAAAGATTGTGGAGAAATATTTTAAAATGAAAACAAATTTTGGTTTGCGTTTGAATAATTTAGTTTCTTCTTTATGAAAAATCTAGCCGAGTTTTCATTACATGAAACGAGCAAGTAAACACTTGGGACATGAGTTTTCGTTTCAAACAATGATTGTGGAGAGATATTTTAAAATGAACGCAAATTTTTGTGTGTGTTTGAATAATTTAGTATTACTATCATTCTTTACGAAAAATATATCCGAGTTTTTTTGGGATGAAACGAGCAAAAAAACGCATGAAACATGAGTTTTAGATGCAAAAAAAGATTGTGGAGAAATATTTTAAAATGAAGACAAATTTTGGTTTATTTTTGAATAATTTAGTTTATTCTCTATGAAAAATCTAGCCGAGTTTGTATTGTATGAAACGAGCAAGCAAATGCTTGAAACATGAGTTTTCGTTGCAAACAAAGATTGTGGAGAAATATTTTAAAATGAAAACAAATTTTTGTTTTCATTTGAATAATTTAGTATATTCTTTATGAAGAATCTAGCCGAGTTTTTAATACATGAAACGAGCAAGCAAATGCTTGAAACTTGAGTTTTCCTTGTTAACAAAGATTGTGGAGAATTATTTTAAAATAAACATAAATTTTGGTTTGTAATTGAATAATTTATTATTTACAATCATTCTATACGAAAAGTCTATCCGATTTTTTTTTGGATGAAACGAGCAAACAAACGCATGAAACATGAGTTTTAGGTGCAAAAAAGGATTGTGGAGAAATATTTTAATATGATAACAAATTTTGGTTTGCGTTTGAAAAATTAAGTATATTCTTTTCGAAAAATCTTGCCGAGTTTTTATTGCATGAAACGAGCGAACAAATGCATGTAACATGAGTTTGACGTGCAAACAAAGATTGTGGAGGAATATTTTAAAATGAAAACAAATTTTGGTTTGCGTATGAATAATTTAGTATATTCTTTATGAAAAATCTAGGATAGTTATTATTACATGAAAGGAGCATGCAAACGCTTCAAACATGAGTTTTCGTTGGAAACAAATATACTGGAGAAATATTTTAAAATAAACACAAATTTTTGTTTGCATTTGAATAATTTAGTATTCACTATCATTCTTTACGAAAAATCTAGCCATGTTATTTTTTTATATAACAACAAACGAATGAAACATTAGTTTTAGGTGCAAACAAAGATTGTGGAGAAAATTTTTTAAATGAACACAAATTTTGGTTTGTGTTTGTATAATTTAGTATTACTATCATTCTTTCCGAAAAATATATCCGAGTTTTCTTGGGATGAAACGAGCAAACAAACGCATGAATCATGAGTTTTAGATGGAAAAAAAGATTGTGGAGAAATATTTTAAAATGAAGACAAATTTTGGTTTGTTTTTGGAATAATTTAGTTTATTCTCTATGAAAAATCTAGCTGTTTGTGTTTCTATAATTTAGTATTACTATCATTCTTTACGAAAAATATATCCGAGTTTTTTTGGGATGAAACGAGCAAACAAACGCATGAAACATGAGTTTTAGATGCAAAAAAAGATTGTGGAGAAATATTTTAAAATGAAGACAAATTTTGGTTTATTTGTGAATAATTTAGTTTATTCTCTATGAAAAATCTAGCCGAGTTTGTATTATATGAAACGAGCAAGCAAATGCTTGAAACATGTGTTTTCGTTGCAAACAAAGATTGTAGAGAAATATTTTAAAATGAAAACAAATTTTTGTTTTCATTTGAATAATTTAGTATATTCTTTATGAAGAATCTAGCCGAGTTTTTATTACATGAAACGAGCAAGCAAATGCTTGAAACTTGAGTTTTCCTTGTTAACAAAGATTGTGGAGAATTATTTTAAAATAAACATAAATTTTGGTTTGTAATTGAGTAATTTATTATTTACAATCATTCTTTACGAAAAGTCTATCCGATTTATTTTTGGAAGAAACGAGCAAACAAACGCATGAAACATGAGTTTTAGGTTCAAAAAAAGATTGTGGAGAAATATTTTAATACGATAACAAATTTTGGTTTGCGTTTGAAAAATTAAGTATATTCTTTTCGAAAAATCTTGCCGAGTTTTTATTGCATGAAACGAGCGAACAAATGCATGTAACATGAGTTTGACGTGCAAACAAAGATTGTGGACGAATATTTTAATATGAAAACAAATTTTGGTTTGCCTATGAATAATTTAGTATATTCTTTATGAAAAATCTAGGATAGTTATTATTACATGAAAGGAGCAAGCAAACGCTTCAAACATTAGTTTTAGGTGCAAACAAAGATTGTGGAGAAATTTTTTTAAATGAACACAAATTTTGGTTTGTGTTTGTATAATTTAGTATTACTATCATTCTTTCCGAAAAATATATCCGAGTTTTTTTGGGATGAAACGAGCAAACAAACGCATGAATCATGAGTTTTAGATGGAAAAAAAGATTGTGGAGAAATATTTTAAAATGAAGACAAATTTTGGTTTGTTTTTGGAATAATTTAGTTTATTCTCTATGAAAAATCTAGCTGTTTGTGTTTCTATAATTCAGTATTATTATCATTCTTTACGAAAAATATATCCGAGTTTTTTTGGGATGAAACGAGCAAACAAACGCATGAAACATGAGTTTTAGATGCAAAAAGAGATTGTGGAGAAATATTTTAAAATGAAGACAAATTTTGGTTTGTTTTTGAATAATTTAGTTTATTCTCTATGAAAAATCTAGCCGAGTTTTTATTACATGAAACGAGCAAGCAAATGCTTGAAACATGAGTTTTCGTTGCAAACAAAGATTGTGGAGAAATATTTTAAAATAAACACAAATTCTGGTTTGTATTGGAATAATTTAGTATTTACTATCATTCTTTACAAAAAATTTATCCGTGTTAATGTTTATATAACGAGCGAACGAACGAATTAAACATGAATTTTTGGTGCAAAGAAAGATTGTGGAGAAATATTTTAAAATGAAAACAAATTTTGGTTTGCGTTTGAATAATTTAGTTTCTTCTTTATGAAAAATCTAGCCGAGTTTTTATTACATGAAACGAGCAAGCAAACGCTTGGGACATGAGTTTTCGTTTCAAAGAATGATTGTGGAGAAATATTGTAAAATGAACACAAATTTTGGTTTGTGTTTCCATAATTTAGTATTACTATCATTCTTTACGAAAAATATAGCCGAGTTTTTTTGGGATGAAACGAGCAAACAAACGCATGAATCATGAGTTTTAGATGCAAAAAAAGATTGTGGAGAAATATTTTAAAATGAAAACAAATTTTGGTTTGTTTTTGAATAATTTACTTTATTCTTTATGAAAAATCTGGCCGATTTTTTATTGCATGAAAGGAGCGAATAAATATATGAAACATGAGTTTGAGGTGCAAACAAAGATTGTGGAGAAATATTTTAAAACGAAAGCAAATTTTGGTTTGCGTTTGAATAATTTAGTTTCTTCTTTATGAAAAATCTAGCCGATTTTTTATTGCATGAAAGGAGCGAACAAATGCATGAAACATGAGTTTGAGGTGCAAACAAAGATTGTGGAGAAATATTTCAAAATGAAAACAAATTTTGGTTTGCGTTTGAATAATTTAGTTGCTTCTTTATGAAAAATCTAGCCGAGTTTTTATTACATGAAACGAGCAAGCAAACGCTTGGGACATGAGTTTTCGTTTCAAACAATGATTGTGGAGAAATATTTTAAAATGAACACAAATTTTTGTGTGTGTTTGAATAATTTAGTATTCCTATCATTCTTTACGAAAAATATATCCGAGTTTTTTTGGGATGAAACGAGCAAACAAACGCATGAAACATCAGTTTTAGATGCAAAAAAAGATTGTGGAGAAATATTTTAAAATGAAGAGAAATTTTGGTTTGTTTTTGAATAATTTAGTTTATTCTCTATGAAAAATCTAGCCGAGTTTTTATTACATGAAACGAGCAAGCGAATGCTTGAAACATGAGTTTTCGTTGCAAACAAAGATTGTGGAGAAATATTTTAAAATAAACACAAATTTTGGTTAGTATTTGAATAATTTAGTATTTACTATCATTCTTTACAAAAGATTTATCCGTGTTAATGTTTATATAACGAGCGAACAAACGAATTAAACATGAGTTTTTCGTGCAAAGAAAGATTGTGGAGAAATATTTTAAAATTAACACAAATTTTGGTTTGTGTTTGAATAATTTAGTATTACCATCATTCATTACGAAAAATATATCCGGGTTTTTTTGGGACGAAACGAGCAAACAAACGCATGAAACATGAGTTTTAGATGCAAAAAAAGATTGTGGAGAAATATTTTAAAATGAAGACAAATTTTGGTTTGTTTTTGAATAATTTAGTTTATTTTCTATGAAAAATCTAGCCGAGTTTTTATTACATGAAACGAGCAAGCAAATGCTTGAAACATAAGTTTTCGTTGCAAACAAAGATTGTGGAGAAATATTTTAAAATAAACACAAATGTTGGTTTGTATTTGAATAATTTAGTATTTACTATCATTCATTACAAAAGATTTATCCGTTTTAATGTTTATATAACGAGCGAACAAACGAATTAAACATGAGTTTTTCGTGCAAAGAAAGATTGTGGAGAAATATTTTAAAATTAACACAAATTTTGGTTTGTGTTTGAATAATTTAGTATTACCATCATTCTTTACGAAAAATATATTCGAGTTTTTTTGGGATGAAACGAGCAAACAAACGCATGAAACATGAGTTTTACATGCAAAAAAAGATTGTGGAGAAATATTTTAAAATGAAGACAAATTTTGGTTTGTGTTTGAATAATTTAGTATTACCATCATTCTTTACGAAAAGTATATCCGAGTTTTTTTGGGATGAAACGAGCAAACAAACGCATGAAACATGAGTTTTAGATGCAAAAAAAGATTGTGGAGAAATATTTTAAAATGAAGACAAATTTTGGTTTATTTGTGAATAATTTAGTTTATTCTCTATGAAAAATCTAGCCGAGTTTGTATTATATGAAACGAGCAAGCAAATGCTTGAAACATGTGTTTTCGTTGCAAACAAAGATTGTAGAGAAATATTTTAAAATGAAAACAAATTTTTGTTTTCATTTGAATAATTTAGTATATTCTTTATGAAGAATCTAGCCGAGTTTTTATTACATGAAACGAGCAAGCAAATGCTTGAAACTTGAGTTTTCCTTGTTAACAAAGATTGTGGAGAATTATTTTAAAATAAACATAAATTTTGGTTTGTAATTGAGTAATTTATTATTTACAATCATTCTTTACGAAAAGTCTATCCGATTTTTTTTTGGATGAAACGAGCAAACAAACGCATGAAACATGAGTTTTAGGTTCAAAAAAAGATTGTGGAGAAATATTTTAATATGATAACAAATTTTGGTTTGCGTTTGAAAAATTAAGTATATTCTTTTCGAAAAATCTTGCCGAGTTTTTATTGCATGAAACGAGCGAACAAATGCATGTAACATGAGTTTGACGTGCAAACAAAGATTGTGGAGGAATATTTTAAAATGAAAACAAATTTTGGTTTGCGTATGAATAATTTAGTATATTCTTTATGAAAAATCTAGGATAGTTATTATTACATGAAAGGAGCAAGCAAACGCTTCAAACATTAGTTTTAGGTGCAAACAAAGATTGTGGAGAAAATTTTTTAAATGAACACAAATTTTGGTTTGTGTTTGTATAATTTAGTATTACTATCATTCTTTCCGAAAAATATATCCGAGTTTTTTTGGGATGAAACGAGCAAACAAACGCATGAATCATGAGTTTTAGATGGAAAAAAAGATTGTGGAGAAATATTTTAAAATGAAGCCAAATTTTGGTTTGTTTTTGGAATAATTTAGATTATTCTCTATGAAAAATCTAGCTGTTTGTGTTTCTATAATTCAGTATTATTATCATTCTTTACGAAAAATATATCCGAGTTTTTTTGGGATGAAACGAGCAAACAAACGCATGAAACATGAGTTTTAGATGCAAAAAGAGATTGTGGAGAAATATTTTAAAATGAAGACAAATTTTGGTTTGTTTTTGAATAATTTAGTTTATTCTCTATGAAAAATCTAGCCGAGTTTTTATTACATGAAACGAGCAAGCAAATGCTTGAAACATGAGTTTTCGTTGCAAACAAAGATTGTGGAGAAATATTTTAAAATAAACACAAATTTTGGTAAGTATTTGAATAATTTAGTATTTACTATCATTCATTACAAAAGATTTATCCGTGTTAATGTTTATATAACGAGCGAACAAACGAATTAAACATGAGTTTTTCGTGCAAAGAAAGATTGTGGAGAAATATTTTTAAATTAACACAAATTTTGGTTTCTGTTTGAATAATTTAGTATTACCATCATTCTTTACGAAAAATATATCCGAGTTTTTTTGGGATGAAACGAGCAAACAAACGCATGAAACATGAGTTTTAGATGCAAAAAACGATTGTGGAGAAATATTTTAAAATGAAGACAAATTTTGGATTGTTTTTGAATAATTTAGTTTATTTTCTATGAAAAATCTAGCCGAGTTTTTATTACATGAAACGAGCAAGCAAATGCTTGAAACATAAGTTTTCGTTGCAAACAAAGATTGTGGAGAAATATTTTAAAATAAACACAAATGTTGGTTTGTATTTGAATAATTTAGTATTTACTATCATTCATTACAAAAGATTTATCCGTGTTAATGTTTATATAACGAGCGAACAAACGAATTAAACATGAGTTTTTCGTGCAAAGAAAGATTGTGGAGAAATATTTTAAAATTAACACAAATTTCGGTTTGTGTTTGAATAATTTAGTATTACCATCATTCTTTACGAAAAATATATTCGAGTTTTTTTGGGATGAAACGAGCAAACAAACGCATGAAACATGAGTTTTAGATGCAAAAAAAGATTTTGGAGAAATATTTTAAAATGAAGAAGAATTTTGGTTTGTTTTTGAATAATTTAGTTTATTCTCTATGAAAAATCTAGCCCAGTTTTTATTACATGAAACGAGCAAGCAAATGCTTGAAACATGAGTTTTCGTTGCAAACAAAGATTGTGGAGAAATATTTTAAAATAAACACAAATTTTGGTTTGTATTTGAATAATTTAGTATTTACTATCATTCTTTACAGAAAATTTATCCGTGTTAATGTTTATATAACGAGCGAACGAACGAATTAAACATGAGTTTTTGGTGCAAAGAAAGATTGTGGAGAAATATTTTAAAATGAAAACAAATTTTGGTTTGCGTTTGAATAATTTAGTTTCTTCTTTATGAAAAATCTAGCCGAGTTTTTATTACATGAAACGAGCAAGCAAACGCTTGGGACATGAGTTTTCGTTTCAAAGAATGATTGTGGAGAAATATTTTAAAATGAACACAAATTTTGGTTTGTGTTTCCATAATTTAGTATTACTATCATTCTTTACGAAAAATATATCCGAGTTTTTTTGGGATGAAACGAGCAAACAAACGCATGAATCATGAGTTTTAGATGCAAAAAAAGATTGTGGAGAAATATTTTAAAATGAAAACAAATTTTGGTTTGTTTTTGAATAATTTACTTTATTCTTTATGAAAAATCTAGCCGATTTTTTATTGCATGAAAGGAGCGAATAAATGTATGAAACATGAGTTTGAGGTGCAAACAAAGATTGTGGAGAAAGATTTTAAAACGAAAACAAATTTTGGTTTGCGTTTGAATAATTTAGTTTCTTCTTTATGAAAAATCTAGCCGATTTTTTATTGCATGAAAGGAGCGAACAAATGCATGAAACATGAGTTTGATGTGCAAACAAAGATTGTGGAGAAATATTTCAAAATGAAAACCAATTTTGGTTTGCGTTTGAATAATTTAGTTGCTTCATTATGAAAAATCTAGCCGAGCTTTTATTACATGAAACGAGCAAGCAAACGCTTGGGACATGAGTTTTCGTTTCAAACAATGATTGTGGAGAAATATTTTAAAATGAACACAAATTTTTGTGTGTGTTTGAATAATTTAGTATTACTATCATTCTTTACGAAAAATATATCCGAGTTTTTTTGGGATGAAACGAGCAAACAAACGCATGAAACATGAGTTTTAGATGCAAAAAAAGATTGTGGAGAAATATTTTAAAATGAAAACAAATTTTGGTTTGTTTTTGAATAATTTAGTTTATTCTCTATGAAAAATCTAGCCGAGTTTTTATTACATGAAACGAGCAAGCAAATGCTTGAAACATGAGTTTTCGTTGCAAACAAAGATTGTGGAGAAATATTTTAAAATAAACACAAATGTTGGTTTGTATTTGAATAATTTAGTATTTACTATCATTCATTACAAAAGATTTATCCGTGTTAATGTTTATATAACGAGCGAACAAACGAATTAAACATGAGTTTTTCGTGCAAAGAAAGATTGTGGAGAAATATTTTAAAATTAACACAAATTTTGGTTTGTGTTTGAATAATTTAGTATTACCATCATTCTTTACGAAAAATATATTCGAGTTTTTTTGGGATGAAACGAGCAAACAAACGCATGAAACATGAGTTTTACATGCAAAAAAAGATTGTGGAGAAATATTTTAAAATGAAGACAAATTTTGGTTTGTGTTTGAATAATTTAGTATTACCATCATTCTTTACGAAAAATATTTCTTAGTTTTTTTGGGATGAAACGACCAAACAAACGCATGAATCATGAGTTTTAGATGCAAAAAAAGATTGTGGAAAAATATTTTAAAATGAAAACAAATTTTGGTTTGTTTTTGAATTATTTACTTTATTCTTTATGAAAAATCTAGCCGATTTTTTATTGCATGAAAGGAGCGAATAAATGTATGAAACATGAGTTTGAGGTGCAAACAAAGATTGTGGAGAAATATTTTAAAACGAAAACAAATTTTTGTATGCGTTTGAATAATTTAGTTTCTTCTTTATGAAAAATCTAGCCGATTTTTTATTGCATGAAAGGAGCGAACAAATGCATGAAACATGAGTTTGAGGTGCAAACAAAGATTGTGGAGAAATATTTTAAAATGAAGACAAATTTTGGTTTTTTTTTGAATAATTTAGTATATTTTCTATGAAAAATCTAGCCGAGTTTTTATTACATGAAACGAGCAAGCAAATGCTTGAAACATAAGTTTTCGTTGCAAACAAAGATTGTGGAGAAATATTTTAAAATAAACACAAATGTTGATTTGTATTTGAATAATTTAGTATTTACTATCATTCATTACAAAAGATTTATCCGTGTTAATGTTTATATAACGAGCGAACAAACGAATTAAACATGAGTTTTTCGTGCAAAGAAAGATTGTGGAGAAATATTTTAAAATTAACACAAATTTTGGTTTGTGTTTGAATAATTTAGTATTACCATCATTCTTTACGAAAAATATATTCGAGTTTTTTTGGGATGAAACGAGCAAACAAACGCATGAAACATGAGTTTTAGATGCAAAAAAAGATTGTGGAGAAATATTTTAAAATGAAGACAAATTTTGGTTTGTTTTTGAATAATTTAGTTTATTCTCTATGAAAAATCTAGCCGAGTTTTTATTACATGAAACGAGCAAGCAAATGCTTGAAACATGAGTTTTCGTTGCAAACAAAGATTGTGGAGAAATATTTTAAAATAAACACAAATTTTGATTTGTATTTGAATAATTTAGTATTTACTATCATTCTTTACAGAAAATTTATCCGTGTTAATGTTTATATAACGAGCGAACGAACGAATTAAACATGAGTTTTTGGTGCAAAGAAAGATTGTGGAGAAATATTTTAAAATGAAAACAAATTTTGGTTTGCGTTTGAATAATTTAGTTTCTTCTTTATGAAAAATCTAGCCGAGTTTTTATTACATGAAACGAGCAAGCAAACGCTTGGGACATGAGTTTTCGTTTCAAAGAATGATTGTGGAGAAATATTTTAAAATGAACACAAATTTTGGTTTGTGTTTCCATAATTTAGTATTACTATCATTCTTTACGAAAAATATATCCGAGTTTTTTTGGGATCAAACGAGCAAACAAACGCATGAATCATGAGTTTTAGATGCAAAAAAAGATTGTGGAGAAATATTTTAAAATGAAAACAAATTTTGGTTTGTTTTTGAATAATTTACTTTATTCTTTATGAAAAATCTAGCCGATTTTTTATTGCATGAAAGGAGCGAATAAATGTATGAAACATGAGTTTGAGGTGCAAACAAAGATTGTGGAGAAATATTTTAAAACGAAAACAAATTTTGGTTTGCGTTTGAATAATTTAGTTTCTTCTTTATGAAAAATCTAGCCGATTTTTTATTGCATGAAAGGAGCGAACAAATGCATGAAAAATGAGTTTGATGTGCAAACAAAGATTGTGGAGAAATATTTCAAAATGAAAACAAATTTTGGTTTGCGTTTGAATAATTTATTTGCTTCATTATGAAAAATCTAGCCGAGCTTTTATTACATGAAACGAGCAAGCAAACGCTTGGGACATGAGTTTTCGTTTCAAACAATGATTGTGGAGAAATATTTTAAAATGAACACAAATTTTTGTGTGTGTTTGAATAATTTAGTATTACTATCATTCTTTACGAAAAATATATCCGAGTTTTTTTGGGATGAAACGAGCAAACAAACGCATGAAACATGAGTTTTAGATGCAAAAAAAGATTGTGGAGAAATATTTTAAAATGAAGACAAATTTTGGTTTGTTTTTGAATAATTTAGTTTATTCTCTATGAAAAATCTAGCCGAGTTTTTATTACATGAAACGAGCAAGCAAATGCTTGAAACATGAGTTTTCGTTGCAAACAAAGATTGTGGAGAAATATTTTAAAATAAACACAAATGTTGGTTTGTATTTGAATAATTTAGTATTTACTATCATTCATTACAAAAGATTTATCCGTGTTAATGTTTATATAACGAGCGAACAAACGAATTAAACATGAGTTTTTCGTGCAAAGAAAGATTGTGGAGAAATATTTTAAAATTAACACAAATTTTGGTTTGTGTTTGAATAATTTAGTATTACCATCATTCTTTACGAAAAATATATTCGAGTTTTTTTGGGATGAAACGAGCAAACAAACGCATGAAACATGAGTTTTACATGCAAAAAAAGATTGTGGAGAAATATTTTAAAATGAAGACAAATTTTGGTTTGTGTTTGAATAATTTAGTATTACCATCATTCTTTACGAAAAATATATCCGAGTTTTTTTGGGATGAAACGACTAAACAAACGCATGAATCATGAGTTTTAGATGCAAAAAAAGATTGTGGAAAAATATTTTAAAATGAAAACAAATTTTGGTTTGTTTTTGAATAATTTACTTTATTCTTTATGAAAAATCTAGCCGATTTTTTATTGCATGAAAGGAGCGAATAAATGTATGAAACATGAGTTTGAGGTGCAAACAAAGATTGTGGAGAAATATTTTAAAACGAAAACAAATTTTGGTTTGCGTTTGAATAATTTAGTTTCTTCTTTATGAAAAACTCTAGCCGATTTTTTATTGCATGAAAGGAGCGAACAAATGCATGAAACATGAGTTTGAGGTGCAAACAAAGATTGTGGAGAAATATTTCAAAATGAAAACAAATTTTGGTTTGCGTTTGAATAATTTAGTTGCTTCTTTTTGAAAAATCTAGCCGAGTTTTTATTAGATGAAACGAGCAAGCAAACGCTTGGGACATGAGTTTTCGTTTCAAACAATGATTGTGGAGAAATATTTTAAAATGAACACAAATTTTTGTGTGTGTTTGAATAATTTAGTATTACTATCATTCTTTACGAAAAATATATCCGAGTTTTTTTGGGATGAAACGAGCAAACAAACGCATGAAACATGAGTTTTAGATGCAAAAAAAGATTGTGGAGAAATATTTTAAAATGAAGACAAATTTTGGTTTGTTTTTGAATAATTTAGTTTATTCTCTATGAAAAATCTAGCCGAGTTTTTATTACATGAAACGAGCAAGCAAATGCTTGAAACATGAGTTTTCGTTGCAAACAAAGATTGTGGAGAAATATTTTAAAATAAACACAAATTTTGGTTCGTATTTGAATAATTTAGTATTTACTATCATTCTTTACAAAAAATTTATCCGTGTTAATGTTTATATAACGAGCGAACGAACGAATTAAACATGAGTTTTTGGTGCAAAGAAAGATTGTGGAGAAATATTTTAAAATGAAAACAAATTTTGGTTTGCGTTTGAATAATTTAGTTTCTTCTTTATGAAAAATCTAGCCGAGTTTTTATTACATGAAACGAGCAAGCAAACGCTTGGGACATGAGTTTTCGTTTCAAAGAATGATTGTGGAGAAATATTTTAAAATGAACACAAATTTTGGTTTGTGTTTCCATAATTTAGTATTACTATCATTCTTTACGAAAAATATATCCGAGTTTTTTTGGGATGAAACGAGCAAACAAACGCATGAATCATGAGTTTTAGATGCAAAAAAAGATTGTGGAGAAATATTTTAAATTGAAAACAAATTTTGGTTTGTTTTTGAATAATTTACTTTATTCTTTATGAAAAATCTAGCCGATTTTTTATTGCATGAAAGGAGCGAATAAATGTATGAAACATGAGTTTGAGGTGCAAACAAAGATTGTGGAGAAATATTTTAAAACGAAAACAAATTTTGGTTTGCGTTTGAATAATTTAGTTTCTTCTTTATGAAAAATCTAGCCGATTTTTTATTGCATGAAAGGATCGAACAAATGCATGAAACATGAGTTTGAGGTGCAAACAAAGATTGTGGAGAAAGATTTTAAAATGAAAACAAATTTTGGTTTGCGTTTGAATAATTAAGTTTCTTCTTAATGAAAAATCTAGCCGATTTTTTATTGCATGAAAGGAGCGAACAAATGCATGAAACATGAGTTTGAGGTGCAAACAAAGATTGTGGAGAAATATTTTAAAATGAAAACAAATTTTGGTTTGCGTTTGAATAATTTAGTTTCTTCTTTATGAAAAATCTAGCCGAGTTTTCATTACATGAATCGAGCAAGCAAACACTTGGGACATGAGTTTTCGTTTCAAACAATGATTGTGGAGAGATATTTTAAAATGAACACAAATTTTTGTGTGTGTTTGAATAATTTAGTATTACTATCATTCTTTACGAAAAATATATCCGAGTTTTTTTGGGATGAAACGAGCAAAAAAACGCATGAAACATGAGTTTTAGATGCAAAAAAAGATTGTGGAGAAATAGTTTAAAATGAAGACAAATTTTGGTTTATTTTTGAATAATTTAGTTTATTCTCTATGAAAAATCTTGCCGAGTTTGTATTATATGAAACGAGCAAGCAAATGCTTGAAACATGAGTTTTCGTTGCAAACAAAGATTGTGGAGAAATATTTTAAAATGAAAACAAATTTTTGTTTTCATTTGAATAATTTAGTATATTCTTTATGAAGAATCTAGCCGAGTTTTTATTACATGAAACGAGCAAGCAAATGTTTGAAACTTGAGTTTTCCTTGTTAACAAAGATTGTGGAGAATTATTTTAAAATAAACATAAATTTTGGTTTGTAATTGAATAATTTATTATTTACAATCATTCTTTACGAAAAGTCTATCCGATTTTTTTTTGGATGAAACGAGCAAACAAACGCATGAAACATGAGTTTTAGGTGCAAAAAAAGATTGTGGAGAAATATTTTAATATGATAACAAATTTTGGTTTGCGTTTGAAAAATTAAGTATATTCTTTTCGAAAAATCTTGCCGAGTTTTTATTGCATGAAACGAGCGAACAAATGCATGTAACATGAGTTTGACGTGCAAACAAAGATTGTGGAGGAATATTTTAAAATGAAAACAAATTTTGGTTTGCGTATGAATAATTTAGTATATTCTTTATGAAAAATCTAGGATAGTTATTATTACATGAAAGGAGCAAGCAAACGCTTCAAACATGAATTTTCGTTGGAAACAAATATACTGGAGAAATATTTTAAAATAAACACAAATTTTTGTCTGCATTTGAATAATTTACTATTCACTATCATTCTTTACGAAAAATCTAGCCGTGTTATTTTTTTATATAACAACAAACGAATGAAACATTAGTTTTAGGTGCAAACAAAGATTGTGGAAAATTTTTTTTAAATGAACACAAATTTTGGTTTGTGTTTGTATAATTTAGTATTACTATCATTCTTTCCGAAAAATATATCCGAGTTTTTTTGGGATGAAACAAGCAAACAAACGCATGAATCATGAGTTTTAGATGGAAAAAAAGATTGTGGAGAAATATTTTAAAATGAAGACAAATTTTGGTTTGTGTTTGAATAATTTAGTATTACCATCATTCTTTACGAAAAATATATCCGAGTTTTTTTGGGATGAAACGACTAAACAAACGCATGAATCATGAGTTTTAGATGCAAAAAAAGATTGTGGAAAAATATTTTAAAATGAAAACAAATTTTGGTTTGTTTTTGAATAATTTACTTTATTCTTTATGAAAAATCTAGCCGATTTTTTATTGCATGAAAGGAGCGAATAAATGTATGAAACATGAGTTTGAGGTGCAAACAAAGATTGTGGAGAAATATTTTAAAACGAAAACAAATTTTGGTTTGCGTTTGAATAATTTAGTTTCTTCTTTATGAAAAATCTAGCCGATTTTTTATTGCATGAAAGGAGCGAACAAATGCATGAAACATGAGTTTGAGGTGCAAACAAAGATTGTGGAGAAATATTTCAAAATGAAAACAAATTTTGGTTTGCGTTTGAATAATTTAGTTGCTTCTTTTTGAAAAATCTAGCCGAGTTTTTATTAGATGAAACGAGCAAGCAAACGCTTGGGACATGAGTTTTCGTTTCAAACAATGATTGTGGAGAAATATTTTAAAATGAACACAAATTTTTGTGTGTGTTTGAATAATTTAGTATTACTATCATTCTTTACGAAAAATATATCCGAGTTTTTTTGGGATGAAACGAGCAAACAAACGCATGAAACATGAGTTTTAGATGCAAAAAAAGATTGTGGAGAAATATTTTAAAATGAAGACAAATTTTGGTTTGTTTTTGAATAATTTACTTTATTCTCTATGAAAAATCTAGCCGAGTTTTTATTACATGAAACGAGCAAGCAAATGCTTGAAACATGAGTTTTCGTTGCAAACAAAGATTGTGGAGAAATATTTTAAAATAAACACAAATTTTGGTTCGTATTTGAATAATTTAGTATTTACTATCATTCTTTACAAAAAATTTATCCGTGTTAATGTTTATATAACGAGCGAACGAACGAATTAAACATGAGTTTTTGGTGCAAAGAAAGATTGTGGAGAAATATTTTAAAATGAAAACAAATTTTGGTTTGCGTTTGAATAATTTAGTTTCTTCTTTATGAAAAATCTAGCCGAGTTTTTATTACATGAAACGAGCAAGCAAACGCTTGGGACATGAGTTTTCGTTTCAAAGAATGATTGTGGAGAAATATTTTAAAATGAACACAAATTTTGGTTTGTGTTTCCATAATTTAGTATTACTATCATTCTTTACGAAAAATATATCCGAGTTTTTTTGGGATGAAACGAGCAAACAAACGCATGAATCATGAGTTTTAGATGCAAAAAAAGATTGTGGAGAAATATTTTAAATTGAAAACAAATTTTGGTTTGTTTTTGAATAATTTACTTTATTCTTTATGAAAAATCTAGCCGATTTTTTATTGCATGAAAGGAGCGAATAAATGTATGAAACATGAGTTTGAGGTGCAAACAAAGATTGTGGAGAAATATTTTAAAACGAAAACAAATTTTGGTTTGCGTTTGAATAATTTAGTTTCTTCTTTATGAAAAATCTAGCCGATTTTTTATTGCATGAAAGGATCGAACAAATGCATGAAACATGAGTTTGAGGTGCAAACAAAGATTGTGGAGAAAGATTTTAAAATGAAAACAAATTTTGGTTTGCGTTTGAATAATTAAGTTTCTTCTTAATGAAAAATCTAGCCGATTTTTTATTGCATGAAAGGAGCGAACAAATGCATGAAACATGAGTTTGAGGTGCAAACAAAGATTGTGGAGAAATATTTTAAAATGAAAACAAATTTTGGTTTGCGTTTGAATAATTTAGTTTCTTCTTTATGAAAAATCTAGCCGAGTTTTCATTACATGAATCGAGCAAGCAAACACTTGGGACATGAGTTTTCGTTTCAAACAATGATTGTGGAGAGATATTTTAAAATGAACACAAATTTTTGTGTGTGTTTGAATAATTTAGTATTACTATCATTCTTTACGAAAAATATATCCGAGTTTTTTTGGGATGAAACGAGCAAAAAAACGCATGAAACATGAGTTTTAGATGCAAAAAAAGATTGTGGAGAAATAGTTTAAAATGAAGACAAATTTTGGTTTATTTTTGAATAATTTAGTTTATTCTCTATGAAAAATCTAGCTGTTTGTGTTTCTATAATTCAGTATTACTATCATTCTTTACGAAAAATATATCCGAGTTTTTTTGGGATGAAACGAGCAAACAAACGCATGAAACATGTGTTTTAGATGCAAAAAAAGATTGTGGAGAAATATTTTAAAATGAAGACAAATTTTGGTTTGTTTTTGAATAATTTAGTTTATTTTCTATGAAAAATCTAGCCGAGTTTTTATTACATGAAACGAGCAAGCAAATGCTTGAAACATGAGTTTTCGTTGCAAACAAAGATTGTGGAGAAATATTTTAAAATAAACACAAATTTTGGTTAGTATTTGAATAATTTAGTATTTACTATCATTCTTTACAAAAGATTTATCCGTGTTAATGTTTATATAACGAGCGAATAAACGAATTAACCATGAGTTTTTCGTGCAAAGAAAGATTGTGGAGAAATATTTTAAAATTAACACAAATTTTGGTTTGTTTTTGAATAATTTAGTATTACCATCATTCTTTACGAAAAATATATCCGAGTTTTTTTGGGATGAAACGAGCAAACAAACGCATGAAACATGAGTTTTAGATGCAAAAAAAGATTGTGGAGAAATATTTTAAAATGAAGACAAATTTTGGTTTTTTTTTGAATAATTTAGTATATTTTCTATGAAAAATCTAGCCGAGTTTTTATTACATGAAACGAGCAAGCAAATGCTTGAAACATAAGTTTTCGTTGCAAACAAAGATTGTGGAGAAATATTTTAAAATAAACACAAATGTTGATTTGTATTTGAATAATTTAGTATTTACTATCATTCATTACAAAAGATTTATCCGTGTTAATGTTTATATAACGAGCGAACAAACGAATTAAACATGAGTATTTCGTGCAAAGAAAGATTGTGGAGAAATATTTTAAAATTAACACAAATTTTGGTTTGTGTTTGAATAATTTAGTATTACCATCATTCTTTACGAAAAATATATTCGAGTTTTTTTGGGATGAAACGAGCAAACAAACGCATGAAACATGAGTTTTAGATGCAAAAAAAGATTGTGGAGAAATATTTTAAAATGAAGACAAATTTTGGTTTGTTTTTGAATAATTTAGTTTATTCTCTATGAAAAATCTAGCCGAGTTTTTATTACATGAAACGAGCAAGCAAATGCTTGAAACATGAGTTTTCGTTGCAAACAAAGATTGTGGAGAAATATTTTAAAATAAATACAAATTTTGGTTAGTATTTGAATAATTTAGTATTTACTATCATTCTTTACAAAAAATTTATCCGTGTTATTGTTTATATAACGAGCGAACGAACGAATTAAACATGAGTTTTTGGTGCAAAGAAAGATTGTGGAGAAATATTTTAAAATGAAAACAAATTTTGGTTTGTGTTTGAATAATTTAGTTTCTTCTTTATGAAAAATCTAGCCGAGTTTTTATTACATGAAACGAGCAAGCAAACGCTTGGGACATGAGTTTTCGTTTCAAAGAATGATTGTGGAGAAATATTTTAAAATGAACACAAATTTTGGTTTGTGTTTCCATAATTTAGAATTACTATCATTCTTTACGAAAAATATATCCGAGTTTTTTTGGGATGAAACGAGCAAACAAACGCATGAATCATGAGTTTTAGATGCAAAAAAAGATTGTGGAGAAATATTTTAAAATGAAAACAAATTTTGGTTTGTTTTTGAATAATTTACTTTATTCTTTATGAAAAATCTAGCCGATTTTTTATTGCATGAAAGGAGCGAATAAATGTATGAAACATGAGTTTGAGGTGCAAACAAAGATTGTGGAGAAATATTTTAAAACGAAAACAAATTTTGGTTTGCGTTTGAATAATTTAGTTTCTTCTTTATGAAAAATCTAGCCGATTTTTTATTGCATGAAAGGAGCGAACAAATGCATGAAACATGAGTTTGATGTGCAAACAAAGATTGTGGAGAAATATTTCAAAATGAAAACAAATTTTGGTTTGCGTTTGAATAATTTAGTTGCTTCATTATGAAAAATCTAGCCGAGCTTTTATTACATGAAACGAGCAAGCAAACGCTTGGGACATGAGTTTTCGTTTCAAACAATGATTGTGGAGAAATATTTTAAAATGAACACAAATTTTTGTGTGTGTTTGAATAATTTAGTATTACTATCATTCTTTACGAAAAATATATCCGAGTTTTTTTGGGATGAAACGAGCAAACAAACGCATGAAACATGAGTTTTAGATGCAAAAAAAGATTGTGGAGAAATATTTTAAAATGAAGACAAATTTTGGTTTGTTTTTGAATAATTTAGTTTATTCTCTATGAAAAATCTAGCCGAGTTTTTATTACATGAAACGAGCAAGCAAATGCTTGAAACATGAGTTTTCGTTGCAAACAAAGATTGTGGAGAAATATTTTAAAATAAACACAAATTTTGGTTAGTATTTGAATAATTTAGTATTTACTATCATTCTTTACAAAAGATTTATCCATGTTAATGTTTATATAACGAGCGAACAAACGAATTAAACATGAGTTTTTCGTGCAACGAAAGATTGTGGAGAAATATTTTAAAATTAACACAAATTTTGGTTTGTGTTTGAATAATTTAGTATTACCATCATTCTTTACGAAAAATATATCCGAGTTTTTTTGGGATGAAACGAGCAAACAAACGCATGAAACATGAGTTTTAGATGCAAAAAAAGATTGTGGAGAAATATTTTAAAATGAAGACAAATTTTGGTTTGTTTTTGAATAATTTAGTTTATTTTCTATGAAAAATCTAGCCGAGTTTTTATTACATGAAACGAGCAAGCAAATGCTTGAAACATAAGTTTTAGTTGCAAACAAAGATTGTGGAGAAATATTTTAAAATAAACACAAATGTTGGTTTGTATCTGAATAATTTAGTATTTACTATCATTCATTACAAAAGATTTATCCGTGTTAATGTTTATATAACGAGCGAACAAATGAATTAAACATGAGTTTTTCGTGCAAATAAAATTTGTGGAGAAATATTTTAAAATTAACACAAATTTTGGTTTGTGTTTGAATAATTTAGTATTACCATCATTCTTTACGAAAAATATATTCGAGTTTTTTTGGGATGAAACGAGCAAACAAACGCATGAAACATGAGTATTAGATGCAAAAAAAGATTGTGGAGAAATATTTTAAAATGAAGACAAATTTTGGTTTGTTTTTGAATAATTTAGTTTATTCTCTATGAAAAATCTAGCCGAGTTTTTATTACATGAAACGAGCAAGCAAATGCTTGAAACAAGAGTTTTCGTTGCAAACGAAGATTGTGGAGAAATATTTTAAAATAAACACAAATTTTGGTTAGTATTTGAATAATTTAGTATTTACTATCATTCTTTACGAAAGATTTATCCGTGTTAATGTTTATATAACGAGCGAACAAACGAATTAAACATGAGTTTTTCGTGCAAAGAAAGATTGTGGAGAAATATTTTAAAATTAACACAAATTTTGGTTTGTGTTTGAATAATTTAGTATTACCATCATTCTTTACGAAAAATATATTCGAGTTTTTTTGGGATGAAACGAGCAAACAAACGCATGAAACATGAGTTTTAGATGCAAAAAAAGATTGTGGAGAAATATTTTAAAATGAAGACAAATTTTGGTTTGTTTTTGAATAATTTAGTTTATTCTCTATGAAAAATCTAGCCGAGTTTTTATTACATGAAACGAGCAAGCAAATGCTTGAAACATGAGTTTTCGTTGCAAACAAAGATTGTGGAGAAATATTTTAAAACGAAAACAAATTTTGGTTTGCGTTTGAATAATTTAGTTGCTTCTTTATGAAAAATCTAGCCGAGTTTTTATTACACGAAACGAGCAAGCAAACGCTTGGGACATGAGTTTTCGTTGCAAACAAAGATTGTGGAGAAATATTTTAAAACGAAAAGAAATTTTGGTTTGCGTTTGAATAATTTAGTTTCTTCTTTATGAAAAATCTAGCCGATTTTTTATTGCATGAAAGGAGCGAACAAATGCATGAAACATGAGTTTGAGGTGCAAACAAAGATTGTGGAGAAATATTTCAAAATGAAAACAAATTTTGGTTTGCGTTTGAATAATTTAGTTGCTTCTTTATGAAAAATCTAGCCGAGTTTTTATTACACGAAACGAGCAAGCAAACGCTTGGGACATGAGTTTTCGTTTCAAACAATGATTGTGGAGAAATATTTTAAAATGAACACAAATTTTTATGTGTGTTTGAATAATTTAGAATTACTATCATTCTTTACGAAAAATATATCCGAGTTTTTTTGGGATGAAACGAGCAAACAAACGCATGAAACATGAGTTTTAGAAGCAAAAAAAGATTGTGGAGAAATATTTTAAAATGAAGACAAATTTTGGTTTGTTTTTGAATAATTTAGTTTATTCTCTATGAAAAATCTAGCCGAGTTTTTATTACATGAAACGAGCAAGCAAATGCTTGAAACATGAGTTTTCGTTGCAAACAAAGATTGTGGAGAAATATTTTAAAATAAACATAAATTTTGGTTAGTATTTGAATAATTTAGTATTTACTATCATTCTTTACATAAGATTTATCCGTGTTAATGTTTATATAACGAGCGAACAAACGAATTAAACATGAGTTTTTCGTGCAAAGAAAGATTGTGGAGAAATATTTTAAAATTAACACAAATTTTGGTTTGTGTTTGAATAATTTAGTATTACCATCATTCTTTACGAAAAATATATCCGAGTGTTTTTGGGATGAAACGAGCAAACAAACGCATGAAACATGAGTTTTAGATGCAAAAAAAGATTGTGCAGAAATATTTTAAAATGAAGACAAATTTTGGTTTGTTTTTGAATAATTTAGTTTATTCTCTATGAAAAATCTAGCCGAGTTTTTATTACATGAAACGAGCAAGCAAATGCTTGAAACATGAGTTTTCGTTGCAAACAAAGATTGTGGAGAAATATTTTAAAATAATAATTTAGTATTTACTATCATTCGTTACAAAAAATTTATCCCTGTTAATGTTTATATAACGAGCGAACGAACGAATTAAACATGAGTTTTTGGTGCAAAGAAAGATTGTGGAGAAATATTTTAAAATGAAAACAAATTTTGGTTTGCGTTTGAATAATTTAGTTTCTTCTTTATGAAAAATCTAGCCGAGAATTTATTACATGAAATGAGCAAGCAAACGCTTGGGACATGAGTTTTCGTTTCAAAGAATGATTGTGGAGAAATATTTTAAAATGAACACAAATTTTGGTTTGTGTTTCCATAATTTAGTATTACTCTCATTCTTTATGAAAAATATATCCGAGTTTTTTTGGGACGAAACGAGCAAAAAAACGCATGAATCATGAGTTTTAGATGCAAAAAAAGATTGTGGAGAAATATTTTAAAATGAAAACAAATTTTGGTTTGTTTTTGAATAATTTACTTTATTCTTTATGAAAAATCTAGCCGATTTTTTATTGCATGAAAGGAGCGAATAAATGTATGAAACATGAGTTTGAGGTGCAAACAAAGATTGTGGAGAAATATTTTAAAACGAAAACAAATTTTGGTTTGCGTTTGAATAATTTAGTTTCTTCTTTATGAAAAATCTAGCCGATTTTTTATTGCATGAAAGGAGCGAACAAATGCATGAAACATGAGTTTGAGGTGCAAACAAAGATTGTGGAGAAATATTTCAAAATGAAAACAAATTTTGGTTTGCGTTTGAATAATTTAGTTGCTTCTTTATGAAAAATCTAGCCGAGTTTTTATTACACGAAACGAGCAAGCAAACGCTTGGGACATGAGTTTTCGTTTCAAACAATGATTGTGGAGAAATATTTTAAAATGAACACAAATTTTTGTGTGTGTTTGAATAATTTAGTATTACTATCATTCTTTACGAAAAATATATCCGAGTTTTTTTGGGATGAAACGAGCAAACAAACGCATGAAACATGAGTTTTAGATGCAAAAAAAGATTGTGGAGAAATATTTTAAAATGAAGACAAATTTTGGTTTGTTTTTCAATAATTTAGTTTATTCTCTATGAAAAATCTAGCCGAGTTTTTATTACATGAAACGAGCAAGCAAATGCTTGAAACATGAGTTTTCGTTGCAAACAAAGATTGTGGAGAAATATTTTAAAATAAACACAAATTTTGGTTAGTATTTGAATAATTTAGTATTTACTATCATTCTTTACATAAGATTTATCCGTGTTAATGTTTATATAACGAGCGAACAAACGAATTAAACATGAGTTTTTCGTGCAAAGAAAGATTGTGGAGAAATATTTTAAAATTAACGCAAATTTTGGTTTGTGTTTGAATAATTTAGTATTACCATCATTCTTTACGAAAAATATATCCGAGTTTTATTGGGATGAAACGAGCAAACAAACGCATGAAACATGAGTTTTAGATGCAAAAAAAGATTGTGGAGAAATATTTTAAAATGAAGACAAATTTTGGTTTGTTTTTGAATAATTTAGTTTATTCTCTATGAAAAATCTAGCCGAGTTTTTATTACATGAAACGAGCAAGCAAATGCTTGAAACATGAGTTTTCGTTGCAAACAAAGATTGTGGACAAATATTTTAAAATAAACACAAATTTTGGTTCGTATTTGAATAATTTAGTATTTACTATCATTCTTCACAAAAAATTTATCCGTGTTAATGTTTATATAACGAGCGAACGAACGAATTAAACATGAGTTTTTGGTGCAAAGAATGATTGTGGAGAAATATTTTAAAATGAAAACAAATTTTGGTTTGCGTTTGAATAATTTAGTTTCTTCTTTATGAAAAATCTAGCCGAGTTTTTATTACATGAAACGAGCAAGCAAACGCTTGGGACATGAGTTTTCGTTTCAAAGAATGATTGTGGAGAAATATTTTAAAATGAACACAAATTTTGGTTAGTATTTGAATAATTTAGTATTTACTATCATTCTTTACATAAGATTTATCCGTGTTAATGTTTATATAACGAGCGAACAAACGAATTAAACATGAGTATTTCGTGCAAAGAAAGATTGTGGAGAAATATTTTAAAATTAACACAAATTTTGGTTTGTGTTTGAATAATTTAGTATTACCATCATTCTTTACGATAAATATATCCGAGATTTTTTGGGATGAAACGAGCGAACAAACGCATGAAACATGAGTTTTAGATGCAAAAAAAGATTGTGGAGAAATATTTTAAAATGAAGACAAATTTTGGTTTGTTTTTGAATAATTTAGTTTATTCTCTATGAAAAATCAAGCCGAGTTTTTATTACATGAAACGAGCAAGCAAATGCTTGAAACATGAGTTTTCGTTGCAAACAAAGATTGTGGAGAAATATTTTAAAATAAACACAAATTTTGGTTTGTATTTGAATAATTTAGTATTTACTATCATTCTTTACAAAACATTTATCCGTGTTAATGTTTATATAACAAGCGAACGAACCAATTAAACATGAGTTTTTGGTGCAAAGAAATATTGTGGAGAAATATTTTAAAATGAAAACAAATTTTGGTTTGCGTTTGAATAATTTAGTTTCTTCTTTATGAAAAATCTAGCCGAGTTTTTATTACATGAAACGAGCAAGCAAACGCTTGGGACATGAGTTTTCGTTTCAAAGAATGATTGTGGAGAAATATTTTAAAATGGACACAAATTTTGGTTTGTGTTTCCATAATTTAGTATTACTATCATTCTTTACGAAAAATATATCCGAGTTTTTTTGGGATGAAACGAGCGAACAAACGCATGAATCATGAGTTTTAGATGCAAAAAAAGATTGTGGAGAAATATTTTAAATTGAAAACAAATTTTGGTTTGTTTTTGAATAATTTACTTTATTCTTTATGAAAAATCTAGCCGATTTTTTATTGCATGAAAGGAGCGAATAAATGTATGAAACATGAGTTTGAGGTGCAAACAAAGATTGTGGAGAAATATTTTAAAACGAAAACAAATTTTGGTTTGCGTTTGAATAATTTTGTTTCTTCTTTATGAAAAATCTAGCCGATTTTTTATTGCATGAAAGGAGCGAACAAATGCATGAAACATGAGTTTGAGGTGCAAACAAAGATTGTGGAGAAAGATTTTAAAATGAAAACAAATTTTGGTTTGCGTTTGAATAATTAAGTTTCTTCTTAATGAAAAATCTAGCCGATTTTTTATTGCATGAAAGGAGCGAACAAATGCATGAAACATGAGTTTGAGGTGCAAACAAAGATTGTGGAGAAATATTTTAAAATGAAAACAAATTTTGGTTTGCGTTTGAATAATTTAGTTTCTTCTTTATGAAAAATTTAGCCGAGTTTTCAGTACATGAATCGAGCAAGCAAACACTTGGGATATGAGTTTTCGTTTCAAACAATGATTGTGGAGAGATATTTTAAAATGAACACAAATTTTTGTGTGTGTTTGAATAATTTAGTATTACTATCATTCTTTACGAAAAATATATCCGAGTTTTTTTGGGATGAAACGAGCAAAAAAACGCATGAAACATGAGTTTTAGATGCAAAAAAAGATTGTGGAGAAATAGTTTAAAATGAAGACAAATTTTGGTTTATTTTTGAATAATTTAGTTTATTCTTTATGAAGAATCTAGCCGAGTTTTTATTACATGAAACGAGCAAGCAAATGTTTGAAACTTGAGTTTTCCTTGTTAACAAAGATTGTGGAGAACTATTTTAAAATAAACATAAATTTTGGTTTGTAATTGAATAATTTATTATTTACAATCATTCTTTACGAAAAGTCTATCCGATTTTTTTTTGGATGAAACGAGCAAACAAACGCATGAAACATGAGTTTTAGGTGCAAAAAAAGATTGTGGAGAAATATTTTAATATGATAACAAATTTTGGTTTGCGTTTGAAAAATTAAGTATATTCTTTTCGAAAAATCTTGCCGAGTTTTTATTGCATGAAACGAGCGAACAAATGCATGTAACATGAGTTTGACGTGCAAACAAAGATTGTGGAGGAATATTTTAAAATGAAAACAAATTTTGGTTTGCGTATGAATAATTTAGTATATTCTTTATGAAAAATCTAGGATAGTTATTATTACATGAAAGGAGCAAGCAAACGCTTCAAACTGGAGTTTTCGTTGGAAACAAATATACTGGAGAAATATTTTAAAATAAACACAAATTTTTGTCTGCATTTGAATAATTTACTATTCACTATCATTCTTTACGAAAAATCTAGCCGTGTTATTTTTTTTATATAACAACAAACGAATGAAACATTAGTTTTAGGTGCAAACAAAGATTGTGGAAATTTTTTTTTAAATGAACACAAATTTTGGTTTGTGTTTGTATAATTTAGTATTACTATCATTCTTTCCGAAAAATATATCCGAGTTTTTTTGGGATGAAACGAGCAAACAAACGCATGAATCATGAGTTTTAGATGGAAAAAAAGATTGTGGAGAAATATTTTAAAATGAAGACAAATTTTGGTTTGTTTTTGGAATAATTTAGTTTATTCTCTATGAAAAATCTAGCTGTTTGTGTTTCTATAATTCAGTATTACTATCATTCTTTACGAAAAATATATCCGAGTTTTTTTGGGATGAAACGAGCAAACAAACGCATGAAACATGAGTTTTAGATGCAAAAAAAGATTGTGGAGAAATATTTTAAAATGAAGACAAATTTTGGTTTGTTTTTGAATAATTTAGTTTATTTTCTATGAAAAATCTAGCCGAGTTTTTATTACATGAAACGAGCAAGCAAATGCTTGAAACATAAGTTTTCGTTGCAAACAAAGATTGTGGAGAAATATTTTAAAATAAACACAAATGTTGATTTGTATTTGAATAATTTAGTATTTACTATCATTCATTACAAAAGATTTATCCGTGTTAATGTTTATATAACGAGCGAACAAACGAATTAAACATGAGTTTTTCGTGCAAAGAAAGATTGTGGAGAAATATTTTAAAATTAACACAAATTTTGGTTTGCGTTTGAATAATTTAGTATTACCATCATTCTTTACGAAAAATATATCCGAGTTTTTTGTGGATGAAACGAGCAAACAAACGCATGAAACATGAGTTTTAGATGCAAAAAAAGATTGTGGAGAAATATTTTAAAATGAAGACAAATTTTGGTTTTTTTTTGAATAATTTAGTATATTTTCTATGAAAAATCTAGCCGAGTTTTTATTACATGAAACGAGCAAGCAAATGCTTGAAACATAAGTTTTCGTTGCAAACAAAGATTGTGGAGAAATATTTTAAAATAAACACAAATGTTGATTTGTATTTGAATAATTTAGTATTTACTATCATTCATTACAAAAGATTTATCCGTGTTAATGTTTATATAACGAGTGAACAAACGAATTAAACATGAGTTTTTCGTGCAAAGAAAGATTGTGGAGAAATATTTTAAAATTAACACAAATTTTGGTTTGTGTTTGAATAATTTAGTATTACCATCATTCTTTACGAAAAATATATTCGAGTTTTTTTGGGATGAAACGAGCAAACAAACGCATGAAACATGAGTTTTAGATGCAAAAAAAGATTGTGGAGAAATATTTTAAAATGAAGACAAATTTTGGTTTGTTTTTGAATAATTTAGTTTATTCTCTATGAAAAATCTAGCCGAGTTTTTATTACATGAAACGAGCAAGCAAATGCTTGAAACATGAGTTTTCGTTGCAAACAAAGATTGTGGAGAAATATTTTAAAATAAACACAAATTTTGGTTTGTATTTGAATAATTTAGTATTTACTATCATTCTTTACAAAAAATTTATCCGTGTTAATGTTTATATAACGAGCGAACGAACGAATTAAACATGAGTTTTTGGTGCAAAGAAAGATTGTGGAGAAATATTTTAAAATGAAAACAAATTTTGGTTTGCGTTTGAATAATTTAGTTTCTTCTTTATGAAAAATCTAGCCGAGTTTTTATTACATGAAACGAGCAAGCAAACGCTTGGGACATGAGTTTTCGTTTCAAAGAATGATTGTGGAGAAATATTTTAAAATGAACACAAATTTTGGTTTGTGTTTCCATAATTTAGTATTACTATCATTCTTTACGAAAAATATATCCGAGTTTTTTTGGGATGAAACGAGCAAACAAACGCATGAATCATGAGTTTTAGATGCAAAAAAATATTGTGGAGAAATATTTTAAAATGAAAACAAATTTTGGTTTGTTTTTGAATAATTTACTTTATTCTTTATGAAAAATCTAGCCGATTTTTTATTGCATGAAAGGAGATAATAAATGTATGAAACATGAGTTTGAGGTGCAAACAAGGATTGTGGAGAAATATTTTAAAACGAAAACAAATTTTGGTTTGCGTTTGAATAATTTAGTTTCTTCTTTATGAAAAATCTAGCCGATTTTTTATTGCATGAAAGGAGCGAACAAATGCATGAAACATGAGTTTGAGGTGCAAACAAAGATTGTGGAGAAATATTTCAAAATGAAAACAAATTTTGGTTTGCATTTGAATAATTAAGTTGCTTCATTATGAAAAATCTAGCCGAGCTTTTATTACATGAAACGAGCAAGCAAACGCTTGGGACATGAGTTTTCGTTTCAAACAATGATTGTGGAGAAATATTTTAAAATGAACACAAATTTTTGTGTGTGTTTGAATAATTTAGTATTACTATCATTCTTTACGAAAAATATATCCGAGTTTTTTTGGGATGAAACGAGCAAACAAACGCATGAAACATGAGTTTTCGTTGCAAACAAAGATTGTGGAGAAATATTTTAAAATAAACACAAATTTTGGTTAGTATTTGAATAATTTAGTATTTACTATCATTCTTTACAAAAGATTTGTCCGTGTTAATGTTTATATAACGAGCGAACAAACGAATTAAACATGAGTTTTTCGTGCAACGAAAGATTGTGGAGAAATATTTTAAAATTAACACAAATTTTGGTTTGTGTTTGAATAATTTAGTATTACCATCATTCTTTTCGAAAAATATATCCGAGTTTTTTTGGGATGAAACGAGCAAACAAACGCATGAAACATGAGTTTTAGATGCAAAAAAAGATTGTGGAGAAATATTTTAAAATGAAGACAATTTTTGGTTTGTTTTTGAATAATTTACTTTATTCTTTATGAAAAATCTAGCCGATTTTTTATTGCATGAAAGGAGCGAATAAATGTATGAAACATGAGTTTGAGGTGCAAACAAAGATTGTGGAGAAATATTTTAAAACGAAAACAAATTTTGGTTTGCGTTTGAATAATTTAGTTTCTTCTTTATGAAAAATCTAGCCGATTTTTTATTGCATGAAAGGAGCGAACAAATGCATGAAACATGAGTTTGAGGTGCAAACAAAGATTGTGGAGAAATATTTCAAAATGAAAACAAATTTTGGTTTGCGGAATAATTTAGTTGCTTCTTTATGAAAAATCTAGCCGAGCTTTTACTACATGAAACGAGCAAGCAAACGCTTGGGACATGAGTTTTCGTTTCAAACAATGATTCTGGAGAAATATTTTAAAATGAACACAAATTTTTGTGTGTGTTTGAATAATTTAGTATTACTATCATTCTTTACGAAAAATATATCCGAGTTTTTTTGGGATGAAACGAGCAAACAAACGTATGAAACATGAATTTTAGATGCAAAAAAAGATTGTGGAGAAATATTTTAAAATGAAGACAAATTTTGGTTTGTTTTTGAATAATTTAGTTTATTCTCTATGAAAAATCTAGCCGAGTTTTTATTACATGAAACAAGCAAGCAAATGCTTGAAACTTGAGTTTTCGTTGCAAACAAAGATTGTGGAGAAATATTTTAAAATAAACACAAATTTTGGTTTGTATTTGAATAATTTAGTATTTACTATCATTTTTACAAAAGATTTATCCGTGTTAATGTTTATATAACGAGCGAACAAACGAATTAAACATGAGTTTTTCGTGCAAAGAAAGGTTGTGGAGAAATATTTTGAAATTAACACAAATTTTGGTTTGTGTTTGAATAATTTAGTATTACCATCATTCTTTACGAAAAATATATCCGAGTTTTTTTGGGATGAAATGAGCAAACAAACGCATGAAACATGAGTTTTAGATGCAAAAAAAGATTGTGGAGAAATATTTTAAAATGAAGACAAATTTTGGTTTGTTTTTTGAATAATTTAGTTTATTCTCTATGAAAAATCTAGCCGAGTTTTTATTACATGAAACGAGCAAGCAAAGGCTTGAAACATGAGTTTTCGTTGCAAACAATGATTCTGGAGAAATATTTAAAAATAAACACAAATTTTGGTTTGTATTTGAATAATTTAGTATTTACTATCATTCTTTACAAAAAATATATCCGAGTTTTTTTGGGACGAAACGAGCAAACAAACGCATGAAACATTAGTTTTAGATGCATAAAAAGATTGTGGAGAAATATTTTAAAATGATGATAAATTTTGGTTTGTTTTTGAATAATTTAGTTTATTCTCTATGAAAAATCTAGCCGAGTTTTTATTACATGAAACGAGCAAGCAAAGGCTTGAAACATGAGTTTTCGTTGCAAACAAAGATTCTGGAGAAATATTTAAAAATAAACACAAATTGTGCTTTGTATTTGAATAATTTAGTATTTACTATCATTCTTTACAAAAAATTTATCCGTTTTAATGTTTATATAACGAGCGAACGAACGAATTAAACATGAGTTTTTGGTGCAAAGAAAGATTGTGGAGAAATATTTTAAAATTAACACAAATTTTGGTTTGTGATTGAATAATTTTGTATTACCATCATTCTTTACGAAAAATATATCCGAGTTTTTTTGGGATGAAACGACCAAACAAACGCATGAAACATGAGTTTTAGATGCAAAAAAAGATTGTGGAGAAATATTTTAAAATGAAGACAAATTTTGGTTTTTTTTTGAATAATTTAGTATATTTTCTATGAAAAATCTAGCCGAGTTTTTATTACATGAAACGAGCAAGCAAATGCTTGAAACATAAGTTTTCGTTGCAAACAAAGATTGTGGAGAAATATTTTAAAATAAACACAAATGTTGATTTGTATTTGAATAATTTAGTATTTACTATCCTTCATTACAAAAGATTTATCCGTGTTAATGTTTATATAACGAGCGAACAAACGAATTAAACATGAGTTTTTCGTGCAAAGAAAGATTGTGGAGAAATATTTTAAAATTAACACAAATTTTGGTTTGTGTTTGAATAATTTAGTATTACCATCATTCTTTACGAAAAATATATTCGAGTTTTTTTGGGATGAAACGAACAAACAAACGCATGAAACATGAGTTTTAGATGCAAAAAAAGATTGTGGAGAAATATTTTAAAATGAAGACAAATTTTGGTTTGTTTTTGAATAATTTAGTTTATTCTCTATGAAAAATCTAGCCGAGTTTTTATTACATGAAACGAGCAAGCAAATGCTTGAAACATGAGTTTTCGTTGCAAACAAAGATTGTGGAGAAATATTTTAAAATAAACACAAATTTTGGTTAGTATTTGAATAATTTAGTATTTACTATCATTCTTTACAAAAGATTTGTCCGTGTTAATGTTTATATAACGAGCGAACAAACGAATTAAACATGAGTTTTTCGTGCAACGAAAGATTGTGGAGAAATATTTTAAAATTAACACAAATTTTGGTTTGTGTTTGAATAATTTAGTATTACCATCATTCTTTTCGAAAAATATATCCGAGTTTTTTTGGGATGAAACGAGCAAACAAACGCATGAAACATGAGTTTTAGATGCAAAAAAAGATTGTGGAGAAATATTTTAAAATGAAGACAATTTTTGGTTTGTTTTTGAATAATTTACTTTATTCTTTATGAAAAATCTAGCCGATTTTTTATTGCATGAAAGGAGCGAATAAATGTATGAAACATGAGTTTGAGGTGCAAACAAAGATTGTGGAGAAATATTTTAAAACGAAAACAAATTTTGGTTTGCGTTTGAATAATTTAGTTTCTTCTTTATGAAAAATCTAGCCGATTTTTTATTGCATGAAAGGAGCGAACAAATGCATGAAACATGAGTTTGAGGTGCAAACAAAGATTGTGGAGAAATATTTCAAAATGAAAAGAAATTTTGGTTTGCGGAATAATTTAGTTGCTTCTTTATGAAAAATCTAGCCGAGCTTTTATTACATGAAACGAGCAAGCAAACGCTTGGGACATGAGTTTTCGTTTCAAACAATGATTCTGGAGAAATATTTTAAAATGAACACAAATTTTTGTGTGTGTTTGAATAATTTAGTATTACTATCATTCTTTACGAAAAATATATCCGAGTTTTTTTGGGATGAAACGAGCAAACAAACGTATGAAACATGAATTTTAGATGCAAAAAAAGATTGTGGAGAAATATTTTAAAATGAAGACAAATTTTGGTTTGTTTTTGAATAATTTAGTTTATTCTCTATGAAAAATCTAGCCGAGTTTTTATTACATGAAACGAGCAAGCAAATGCTTGAAACTTGAGTTTTCGTTGCAAACAAAGATTGTGGAGAAATATTTTAAAATAAACACAAATTTTGGTTTGTATTTGAATAATTTAGTATTTACTATCATTTTTACAAAAGATTTATCCGTGTTAATGTTTATATAACGAGCAAACAAACGAATTAAACATGAGTTTTTCGTGCAAAGAAAGGTTGTGGAGAAATATTTTGAAATTAACACAAATTTTGGTTTGTGTTTGAATAATTTAGTATTACCATCATTCTTTACGAAAAATATATCCGAGTTTTTTTGGGATGAAATGAGCAAACAAACGCATGAAACATGAGTTTTAGATGCAAAAAAAGATTGTGGAGAAATATTTTAAAATGAAGACAAATTTTGGTTTGTTTTTTGAATAATTTAGTTTATTCTCTATGAAAAATCTAGCCGAGTTTTTATTACATGAAACGAGCAAGCAAAGGCTTGAAACATGAGTTTTCGTTGCAAACAATGATTCTGGAGAAATATTTAAAAATAAACACAAATTTTGGTTTGTATTTGAATAATTTAGTATTTACTATCATTCTTTACAAAAAATATATCCGAGTTTTTTTGGGACGAAACGAGCAAACAAACGCATGAAACATTAGTTTTAGATGCATAAAAAGATTGTGGAGAAATATTTTAAAATGATGATAAATTTTGGTTTGTTTTTGAATAATTTAGTTTATTCTCTATGAAAAATCTAGCCGAGTTTTTATTACATGAAACGAGCAAGCAAAGGCTTGAAACATGAGTTTTCGTTGCAAACAAAGATTCTGGAGAAATATTTAAAAATAAACACAAATTGTGCTTTGTATTTGAATAATTTAGTATTTACTATCATTCTTTACAAAAAATTTATCCGTTTTAATGTTTATATAACGAGCGAACGAACGAATTAAACATGAGTTTTTGGTGCAAAGAAAGATTGTGGAGAAATATTTTAAAATTAACACAAATTTTGGTTTGTGATTGAATAATTTTGTATTACCATCATTCTTTACGAAAAATATATCCGAGTTTTTTTGGGATGAAACGAGCAAACAAACGCATGAAACATGAGTTTTAGATGCAAAAAAAGATTGTGGAGAAATATTTTAAAATGAAGACAAATTTTGGTTTTTTTTTGAATAATTTAGTATATTTTCTATGAAAAATCTAGCCGAGTTTTTATTACATGAAACGAGCAAGCAAATGCTTGAAAGATAAGTTTTCGTTGCAAACAAAGATTGTGGAGAAATATTTTAAAATAAACACAAATGTTGATTTGTATTTGAATAATTTAGTATTTACTATCCTTCATTACAAAAGATTTATCCGTGTTAATGTTTATATAACGAGCGAACAAACGAATTAAACATGAGTTTTTCGTGCAAAGAAAGATTGTGGAGAAATATTTTAAAATTAACACAAATTTTGGTTTGTGTTTGAATAATTTAGTATTACCATCATTCTTTACGAAAAATATATTCGAGTTTTTTTGGGATGAAACGAACAAACAAACGCATGAAACATGAGTTTTAGATGCAAAAAAAGATTGTGGAGAAATATTTTAAAATGAAGACAAATTTTGGTTTGTTTTTGAATAATTTAGTTTATTCTCTATGAAAAATCTAGCCGAGTTTTTATTACATGAAACGAGCAAGCAAATGCTTGAAACATGAGTTTTCGTTGCAAACAAAGATTGTGGAGAAATATTTTAAAATAAACACAAATTTTGGTTAGTATTTGAATAATTTAGTATTTACTATCATTCTTTACAAAAGATTTGTCCGTGTTAATGTTTATATAACGAGCGAACAAACGAATTAAACATGAGTTTTTCGTGCAACGAAAGATTGTGGAGAAATATTTTAAAATTAACACAAATTTTGGTTTGTGTTTGAATAATTTAGTATTACCATCATTCTTTTCGAAAAATATATCCGAGTTTTTTTGGGATGAAACGAGCAAACAAACGCATGAAACATGAGTTTTAGATGCAAAAAAAGATTGTGGAGAAATATTTTAAAATGAAGACAATTTTTGGTTTGTTTTTGAATAATTTACTTTATTCTTTATGAAAAATCTAGCCGATTTTTTATTGCATGAAAGGAGCGAATAAATGTATGAAACATGAGTTTGAGGTGCAAACAAAGATTGTGGAGAAATATTTTAAAACGAAAACAAATTTTGGTTTGCGTTTGAATAATTTAGTTTCTTCTTTATGAAAAATCTAGCCGATTTTTTATTGCATGAAAGGAGCGAACAAATGCATGAAACATGAGTTTGAGGTGCAAACAAAGATTGTGGAGAAATATTTCAAAATGAAAACAAATTTTGGTTTGCGGAATAATTTAGTTGCTTCTTTATGAAAAATCTAGCCGAGCTTTTATTACATGAAACGAGCAAGCAAACGCTTGGGACATGAGTTTTCGTTTCAAACAATGATTCTGGAGAAATATTTTAAAATGAACACAAATTTTTGTGTGTGTTTGAATAATTTAGTATTACTATCATTCTTTACGAAAAATATATCCGAGTTTTTTTGGGATGAAACGAGCAAACAAACGTATGAAACATGAATTTTAGATGCAAAAAAAGATTGTGGAGAAATATTTTAAAATGAAGACAAATTTTGGTTTGTTTTTGAATAATTTAGTTTATTCTCTATGAAAAATCTAGCCGAGTTTTTATTACATGAAACGAGCAAGCAAATGCTTGAAACTTGAGTTTTCGTTGCAAACAAAGATTGTGGAGAAATATTTTAAAATAAACACAAATTTTGGTTTGTATTTGAATAATTTAGTATTTACTATCATTTTTACAAAAGATTTATCCGTGTTAATGTTTATATAACGAGCGAACAAACGAATTAAACATGAGTTTTTCGTGCAAAGAAAGGTTGTGGAGAAATATTTTGAAATTAACACAAATTTTGGTTTGTGTTTGAATAATTTAGTATTACCATCATTCTTTACGAAAAATATATCCGAGTTTTTTTGGGATGAAATGAGCAAACAAACGCATGAAACATGAGTTTTAGATGCAAAAAAAGATTGTGGAGAAATATTTTAAAATGAAGACAAATTTTGGTTTGTTTTTTGAATAATTTAGTTTATTCTCTATGAAAAATCTAGCCGAGTTTTTATTACATGAAACGAGCAAGCAAAGGCTTGAAACATGAGTTTTCGTTGCAAACAATGATTCTGGAGAAATATTTAAAAATAAACACAAATTTTGGTTTGTATTTGAATAATTTAGTATTTACTATCATTCTTTACAAAAAATATATCCGAGTTTTTTTGGGACGAAACGAGCAAACAAACGCATGAAACATTAGTTTTAGATGCATAAAAAGATTGTGGAGAAATATTTTAAAATGATGATAAATTTTGGTTTGTTTTTGAATAATTTAGTTTATTCTCTATGAAAAATCTAGCCGAGTTTTTATTACATGAAACGAGCAAGCAAAGGCTTGAAACATGAGTTTTCGTTGCAAACAAAGATTCTGGAGAAATATTTAAAAATAAACACAAATTGTGCTTTGTATTTGAATAATTTAGTATTTACTATCATTCTTTACAAAAAATTTATCCGTTTTAATGTTTATATAACGAGCGAACGAACGAATTAAACATGAGTTTTTGGTGCAAAGAAAGATTGTGGAGAAATATTTTAAAATTAACACAAATTTTGGTTTGTGATTGAATAATTTTGTATTACCATCATTCTTTACGAAAAATATATCCGAGTTTTTTTGGGATGAAACGAGCAAACAAACGCATGAAACATGAGTTTTAGATGCAAAAAAAGATTGTGGAGAAATATTTTAAAATGAAGACAAATTTTGGTTTTTTTTTGAATAATTTAGTATATTTTCTATGAAAAATCTAGCCGAGTTTTTATTACATGAAACGAGCAAGCAAATGCTTGAAACATAAGTTTTCGTTGCAAACAAAGATTGTGGAGAAATATTTTAAAATAAACACAAATGTTGATTTGTATTTGAATAATTTAGTATTTACTATCCTTCATTACAAAAGATTTATCCGTGTTAATGTTTATATAACGAGCGAACAAACGAATTAAACATGAGTTTTTCGTGCAAAGAAAGATTGTGGAGAAATATTTTAAAATTAACACAAATTTTGGTTTGTGTTTGAATAATTTAGTATTACCATCATTCTTTACGAAAAATATATTCGAGTTTTTTTGGGATGAAACGAACAAACAAACGCATGAAACATGAGTTTTAGATGCAAAAAAAGATTGTGGAGAAATATTTTAAAATGAAGACAAATTTTGGTTTGTTTTTGAATAATTTAGTTTATTCTCTATGAAAAATCTAGCCGAGTTTTTATTACATGAAACGAGCAAGCAAATGCTTGAAACATGAGTTTTCGTTGCAAACAAAGATTGTGGAGAAATATTTTAAAATAAACACAAATTTTGGTTTGTATTTGAATAATTTAGTATTTACTATCATTCTTTAAAAAAAATTTATCCGTGTTAATGTTTATATAACGAGCGAACGAACGAATTAAACATGAGTTTTTGGTGCAAAGAAAGATTGTGGAGAAATATTTTAAAATGAAAACAAATTTTGGTTTGCGTTTGAATAATTTAGTTTCTTCTTTATGAAAAATCTAGCCGAGTTTTTATTACATGAAACGAGCAAGCAAACGCTTGGGACATGAGTTTTCGTTTCAAAGAATGATTGTGGAGAAATATTTTAAAATGAACACAAATTTTGGTTTGTGTTTCCATAATTTAGTATTACTATCATTCTTTACGAAAAATATATCCGAGTTTTTTTGGGATGAAACGAGCAAACAAACGCATGAATCATGAGTTTTAGATGCAAAAAAAGATTGTGGAGAAATATTTTAAAATGAAAAAAAATTTTGGTTTGTTTTTGAATAATTTACTTTATTCTTTATGAAAAATCTAGCCGATTTTTTATTGCATGAAAGGAGCGAATAAATGTATGAAACATGAGTTTGAGGTGCAAACAAAGATTGTGGAGAAATATTTTAAAATGAAAACAAATTTTGGTTTGCGTTTGAATAATTTAGTTTCTTCTTTATGAAAAATCTAGCCGATTTTTTATTGCATGAAAGGAGCGAACAAATGGATGAAACATGAGTTTGATGTGCAAACAAAGATTGTGGAGAAATATTTCAAAATGAAAACAAATTTTGGTTTGCGTTTGAATAATTTAGTTGCTTCTTTATGAAAAATCTAGCCGAGCTTTTATTACATGAAACGAGCAAGCAAACGCTTGGGACATGAGTTTTCGTTTCAAACAATGATTCTGGAGAAATATTTTAAAATAAACACAAATTTTGGTTTGTATTTGAATAATTTAGTATTACTATCATTCTTTACGAAAAATATATCCGAGTTTTTTTGGGATGAAACGAGCAAACAAACGCATGAAACATGAGTTTTAGATGCAAAAAAAGATTGTGGAGAAATATTTTAAAATGAAGACAAAGTTTGGTTTGTTTTTGAATAATTTAGTTTATTCTCTATGAAAAATCTAGCCGAGTTTTTATTACATGAAACGAGCAAGCAAATGCTTGAAACATGAGTTTTCGTTGCAAACAAAGATTGTGGAGAAATATTTTAAAATAAACACAAATTTTGGTTAGTATTTGAATAATTTAGTATTTACTATCATTCTTTACAAAAGATTTATCCGTGGTAATGTTTATATAACGAGCGAACAAACGAATTAAACATGAGTTTTTCGTGCAACGAAAGATTGTGGAGAAATATTTTAAAATGAACACAAATTTTTGTGTGTGTTTGAATAATTTAGTATTACTATCATTCTTTACGAAAAATATATCCGAGTTTTTTTGGGATGAAACGAGCAAACAAACGCATGAAACATGAGTTTTAGATGCAAAAAAAGATTGTGGAGAAATATTTTAAAATGAAGACAAATTTTGGTTTGTTTTTTGAATAATTTAGTTTATTCTCTATGAAAAATCTAGCCGAGTTTTTATTACATGAAACGAGCAAGCAAATGCTTGAAACATGAGTTTTCGTTGCAAACAAAGATTGTGGAGAAATATTTTAAAATAAACACAAATTTTGGTTAGTATTTGAATAATTTAGTATTTACTATCATTCTTTACAAAAGATTTATCCGTGGTAATGTTTATATAACGAGCGAACAAACGAATTAAACATGAGTTTTTCGTGCAACGAAAGATTGTGGAGAAATATTTTAAAATTAACACAAATTTTGGTTTGTGTTTGAATAATTTAGTATTACCATCATTCTTTACGAAAAATATATCCGAGTTTTTTTGGGATGAAACGAGCAAACAAACGCATGAAACATGAGTTTTAGATGCATAAAAAGATTGTGGAGAAATATTTTAAAATGAAGACAAATTTTGGTTTGTTTTTGAATAATTTACTTTATTCTTTATGAAAAATCTAGCCGATTTTTTATTGCATGAAAGGAGCGAATAAATGTATGAAACATGAGTTTGAGGTGCAAACAAAGATTGTGGAGAAATATTTTAAAACGAAAACGAATTTTGGTTTGCGTTTGAATAATTTAGTTTCTTCTTTATGAAAAATCTAGCCGATTTTTTATTGCATGAAAGGAGCGAACAAATGCATGAAACATGAGTTTGAGGTGCAAACAAAGATTGTGGAGAAATATTTCAAAATGAAAACAAATTTTGGTTTGCGTTTGAATAATTTAGTTGCTTCTTTATGAAAAATCTAGCCGAGCTTTTATTACATGAAACGAGCAAGCAAACGCTTGGGACATGAGTTTTCGTTTCAAACAATGATTCTGGAGAAATATTTTAAAATAAACACAAATTTTGGTATGTATTTGAATAATTTAGTATTACTATCATTCTTTACGAAAAATATATCCGAGTTTTTTTGGGATGAAACGAGCAAACAAACGCATGAAACATGAGTTTTAGATGCATAAAAAGATTGTGGAGAAATATTTTAAAATGAAGACAAATTTTGGTTTGTTTTTGAATAATTTAGTTTATTCTCTATGAAAAATCTAGCCGAGTTTTTATTACATGAAACGAGCAAGCAAATGCTTGAAACATGAGTTTTCGTTGCAAACAAAGATTGTAGAGAAATATTTAAAAATAAACACAAATTTTGGTTTGTATTTGAATAATTTAGTATTTACTATCATTCTTTACAAAAGATTTATCCGTGTTAATGTTTATATAACGAGCGAACAAACGAATTAAACATGAGTTTTTCGTGCAAAGAAAGATTGTGGAGAAATATTTTAAAATTAACACAAATTTTGGTTTGTGTTTGAATAATTTAGTATTACTATCATTCTTTACGAAAAATATATCCGAGTTTTTTTGGGATGAAACGAGCAAACAAACGCATGAAACATGAGTTTTAGATGCAAAAAAAGATTGTGGAGAAATATTTTAAAATGAAGACAAATTTTGGTTTGTTTTTTGAATAATTTAGTTTATTCTCTATGAAAAATCTAGCCGAGTTTTTATTACATGAAACGAGCAAGCAAAGGCTTGAAACATGAGTTTTCGTTGCAAACAATGATTCTGGAGAAATATTTAAAAATAAACACAAATTTTGGTTTGTATTTGAATAATTTAGTATTTACTATCATTCTTTACAAAAAATATATCCGAGTTTTTTTGGGACGAAACGAGCAAACAAACGCATGAAACATTAGTTTTAGATGCATAAAAAGATTGTGGAGAAATATTTTAAAATGATGATAAATTTTGGTTTGTTTTTGAATAATTTAGTTTATTCTCTATGAAAAATCTAGCCGAGTTTTTATTACATGAAACGAGCAAGCAAAGGCTTGAAACATGAGTTTTCGTTGCAAACAAAGATTCTGGAGAAATATTTAAAAATAAACACAAATTGTGCTTTGTATTTGAATAATTTAGTATTTACTATCATTCTTTACAAAAAATTTATCCGTTTTAATGTTTATATAACGAGCGAACGAACGAATTAAACATGAGTTTTTGGTGCAAAGAAAGATTGTGGAGAAATATTTTAAAATTAACACAAATTTTGGTTTGTGATTGAATAATTTTGTATTACCATCATTCTTTACGAAAAATATATCCGAGTTTTTTTGGGATGAAACGAGCAAACAAACGCATGAAACATGAGTTTTAGATGCAAAAAAAGATTGTGGAGAAATATTTTAAAATGAAGACAAATTTTGGTTTTTTTTTGAATAATTTAGTATATTTTCTATGAAAAATCTAGCCGAGTTTTTATTACATGAAACGAGCAAGCAAATGCTTGAAACATAAGTTTTCGTTGCAAACAAAGATTGTGGAGAAATATTTTAAAATAAACACAAATGTTGATTTGTATTTGAATAATTTAGTATTTACTATCCTTCATTACAAAAGATTTATCCGTGTTAATGTTTATATAACGAGCGAACAAACGAATTAAACATGAGTTTTTCGTGCAAAGAAAGATTGTGGAGAAATATTTTAAAATTAACACAAATTTTGGTTTGTGTTTGAATAATTTAGTATTACCATCATTCTTTACGAAAAATATATTCGAGTTTTTTTGGGATGAAACGAACAAACAAACGCATGAAACATGAGTTTTAGATGCAAAAAAAGATTGTGGAGAAATATTTTAAAATGAAGACAAATTTTGGTTTGTTTTTGAATAATTTAGTTTATTCTCTATGAAAAATCTAGCCGAGTTTTTATTACATGAAACGAGCAAGCAAATGCTTGAAACATGAGTTTTCGTTGCAAACAAAGATTGTGGAGAAATATTTTAAAATAAACACAAATTTTGGTTTGTATTTGAATAATTTAGTATTTACTATCATTCTTTACAAAAAATTTATCCGTGTTAATGTTTATATAACGAGCGAACGAACGAATTAAACATGAGTTTTTGGTGCAAAGAAAGATTGTGGAGAAATATTTTAAAATGAAAACAAATTTTGGTTTGCGTTTGAATAATTTAGTTTCTTCTTTATGAAAAATCTAGCCGAGTTTTTATTACATGAAACGAGCAAGCAAACGCTTGGGACATGAGTTTTCGTTTCAAAGAATGATTGTGGAGAAATATTTTAAAATGAACACAAATTTTGGTTTGTGTTTCCATAATTTAGTATTACTATCATTCTTTACGAAAAATATATCCGAGTTTTTTTGGGATGAAACGAGCAAACAAACGCATGAATCATGAGTTTTAGATGCAAAAAAAGATTGTGGAGAAATATTTTAAAATGAAAAAAAATTTTGGTTTGTTTTTGAATAATTTACTTTATTCTTTATGAAAAATCTAGCCGATTTTTTATTGCATGAAAGGAGCGAATAAATGTATGAAACATGAGTTTGAGGTGCAAACAAAGATTGTGGAGAAATATTTTAAAATGAAAACAAATTTTGGTTTGCGTTTGAATAATTTAGTTTCTTCTTTATGAAAAATCTAGCCGATTTTTTATTGCATGAAAGGAGCGAACAAATGGATGAAACATGAGTTTGATGTGCAAACAAAGATTGTGGAGAAATATTTCAAAATGAAAACAAATTTTGGTTTGCGTTTGAATAATTTAGTTGCTTCTTTATGAAAAATCTAGCCGAGCTTTTATTACATGAAACGAGCAAGCAAACGCTTGGGACATGAGTTTTCGTTTCAAACAATGATTCTGGAGAAATATTTTAAAATAAACACAAATTTTGGTTTGTATTTGAATAATTTAGTATTACTATCATTCTTTACGAAAAATATATCCGAGTTTTTTTGGGATGAAACGAGCAAACAAACGCATGAAACATGAGTTTTAGATGCAAAAAAAGATTGTGGAGAAATATTTTAAAATGAAGACAAAGTTTGGTTTGTTTTTGAATAATTTAGTTTATTCTCTATGAAAAATCTAGCCGAGTTTTTATTACATGAAACGAGCAAGCAAATGCTTGAAACATGAGTTTTCGTTGCAAACAAAGATTGTGGAGAAATATTTTAAAATAAACACAAATTTTGGTTAGTATTTGAATAATTTAGTATTTACTATCATTCTTTACAAAAGATTTATCCGTGGTAATGTTTATATAACGAGCGAACAAACGAATTAAACATGAGTTTTTCGTGCAACGAAAGATTGTGGAGAAATATTTTAAAATGAACACAAATTTTTGTGTGTGTTTGAATAATTTAGTATTACTATCATTCTTTACGAAAAATATATCCGAGTTTTTTTGGGATGAAACGAGCAAACAAACGCATGAAACATGAGTTTTAGATGCAAAAAAAGATTGTGGAGAAATATTTTAAAATGAAGACAAATTTTGGTTTGTTTTTTGAATAATTTAGTTTATTCTCTATGAAAAATCTAGCCGAGTTTTTATTACATGAAACGAGCAAGCAAATGCTTGAAACATGAGTTTTCGTTGCAAACAAAGATTGTGGAGAAATATTTTAAAATAAACACAAATTTTGGTTAGTATTTGAATAATTTAGTATTTACTATCATTCTTTACAAAAGATTTATCCGTGGTAATGTTTATATAACGAGCGAACAAACGAATTAAACATGAGTTTTTCGTGCAACGAAAGATTGTGGAGAAATATTTTAAAATTAACACAAATTTTGGTTTGTGTTTGAATAATTTAGTATTACCATCATTCTTTACGAAAAATATATCCGAGTTTTTTTGGGATGAAACGAGCAAACAAACGCATGAAACATGAGTTTTAGATGCATAAAAAGATTGTGGAGAAATATTTTAAAATGAAGACAAATTTTGGTTTGTTTTTGAATAATTTACTTTATTCTTTATGAAAAATCTAGCCGATTTTTTATTGCATGAAAGGAGCGAATAAATGTATGAAACATGAGTTTGAGGTGCAAACAAAGATTGTGGAGAAATATTTTAAAACGAAAACGAATTTTGGTTTGCGTTTGAATAATTTAGTTTCTTCTTTATGAAAAATCTAGCCGATTTTTTATTGCATGAAAGGAGCGAACAAATGCATGAAACATGAGTTTGAGGTGCAAACAAAGATTGTGGAGAAATATTTCAAAATGAAAACAAATTTTGGTTTGCGTTTGAATAATTTAGTTGCTTCTTTATGAAAAATCTAGCCGAGCTTTTATTACATGAAACGAGCAAGCAAACGCTTGGGACATGAGTTTTCGTTTCAAACAATGATTCTGGAGAAATATTTTAAAATAAACACAAATTTTGGTATGTATTTGAATAATTTAGTATTACTATCATTCTTTACGAAAAATATATCCGAGTTTTTTTGGGATGAAACGAGCAAACAAACGCATGAAACATGAGTTTTAGATGCATAAAAAGATTGTGGAGAAATATTTTAAAATGAAGACAAATTTTGGTTTGTTTTTGAATAATTTAGTTTATTCTCTATGAAAAATCTAGCCGAGTTTTTATTACATGAAACGAGCAAGCAAATGCTTGAAACATGAGTTTTCGTTGCAAACAAAGATTGTAGAGAAATATTTAAAAATAAACACAAATTTTGGTTTGTATTTGAATAATTTAGTATTTACTATCATTCTTTACAAAAGATTTATCCGTGTTAATGTTTATATAACGAGCGAACAAACGAATTAAACATGAGTTTTTCGTGCAAAGAAAGATTGTGGAGAAATATTTTAAAATTAACACAAATTTTGGTTTGTGTTTGAATAATTTAGTATTACCATCATTCTTTACGAAAAATATATCCGAGTTTTTTTGGGATGAAACGAGCAAACAAAGGCATGAAACATGAGTCTTAGATGCAAAAAAAGATTGTGGAGAAATATTTTAAAATGAAGACAAATTTTGGTTTGTTTTTGAATAATTTAGTTTATTTTCTATGAAAAATCTAGCCAGTTTTTATTACATGAAACGAGCAAGCAAATGCTTGAAACATAAGTTTTCGTTGCAAACAAAGATTGTGGAGAAATATTTTAAAATAAACACAAATGTTGGTTTGTATTTGAATAATTTAGTATTTACTATCATTCATTACAAAAGATTTATCCGTGTTAATGTTTATATAACGAGCGAACAAACGAATTAAACATGAGTTTTTCGTGCAAAGAAAGATTGTGGAGAAATATTTTAAAATTAACACAAATTTTGGTTTGTATTTGAATAATTTAGTATTACCATCATTCTTTACGAAAAATATATCCGAGTTTTTTTGGGATGAAACGAGCAAACAAACGCATGAAACATGAGCTTTAGATGCAAAAAAAGATTGTGGAGAAATATTTTAAAATGAAGACAAATTTTGGTTTGTTTTTGAATAATTTAGTTTATTTTCTATGAAAAATCTAGCCGAGTTTTTATTGCATGAAACGAGCAAGCAAATGCTTGAAACAAAAGTTTTCGTTGCAAACAAAGATTGTGGAGAAATATTTTAAAATAAACACAAATGTTGGTTTGTATTTGAATAATTTAGTATTTACTATCATTCATTACAAAAGATTTATCCGTGTTAATGTTTATATAACGAGCGAACAAACGAATTAAACATGAGTTTTTCGTGCAAAGAAAGATTGTGGAGAAATATTTTAAAATTAACACAAATTTCGGTTTGTGTTTGAATAATTTAGTATTACCATCATTCTTTACGAAAAATATATTCGAGTTTTTTTGGGATGAAACGAGCAAACAAACGCATGAAACATGAGTTTTAGATGCAAAAAAAGATTGTGGAGAAATATTTTAAAATGAAGACAAATTTTGGTTTGTTTTTGAATAATTTAGTATTTACTATCATTCTTTACAAAAAATTTATCCGTGTTAATGTTTATATAACAAGCGAACGAACGAATTAAACATGAGTTTTTGGTGCAAAGAAAGATTGAGGAGAAATATTTTAAAATGAAAACAAATTTTGGTTTGCGTTTGAATAATTTAGTTTCTTCTTTATGAAAAATCTAGCCGAGTTTTTATTACATGAAACGAGCAAGCAAACGCTTGGGACATGAGTTTTCGTTTCAAAGAATGATTGTGGAGAAATATTTTAAAATGAACACAAATTTTGGTTTGTGTTTCCATAATTTAGTATTACTATCATTCTTTACGAAAAATATATCCGAGTTTTTTTGGGATGAAACGAGCAAACAAACGCATGAATCATGAGTTTTAGATGCAAAAAAAGATTGTGGAGAAATATTTTAAAATGAAAACAAATTTTGGTTTTTTTTTAATAATTTACTTTATTCTTTATGAAAAATCTAGCCGATTTTTTATTGCATGAAAGGAGCGAATATATGTATGAAACATGAGTTTGAGGTGCAAACAAAGATTGTGGAGAAATATTTTAAAACGAAAACAAATTTTGGTTTGCGTTTGAATAATTTAGTTTCTTCTTTATGAAAAATCTAGCCGAATTTTTATTGCATGAAAGGAGCGAACAAATGCATGAAACATGAGTTTGAGGTGCAAACAAAGATTGTGGAGAAATATTTCAAAATGAAAACAAATTTTGGTTTGCGTTTGAATAATTTAGTTGATTGTTTATGAAAAATCTAGCCGAGTTTTTATTACATGAAACGAGCAAGCAAACGCTTGGGACATGAGTTTTCGTTTCAAACAATGATTGTGGAGAAATATTTTAAAATGAACACAAATTTTTGTGTGTGTTTGAATGATTTAGTATTACTATCATTCTTTACGAAAAATATATCCGAGTTTTTTTGGGATGAAACGAGCAAACAAACGCATGAAACATGAGTTTTAGATGCAAAAAAAGATTGTGGAGAAATATTTTAAAATGAAGACAAATTTTGGTTAGTTTTTTGAATAATTTAGTTTATTCTCTATGAAAAATCTAGCCGAGTTTTTATTACATGAAACGAGCAAGCAAAGGCTTGAAACATGAGTTTTCGTTGCAAACAATGATTCTGGAGAAATATTTAAAAATAAACACAAATTTTGGTTTGTATTTGAATAATTTAGTATTTACTATCATTCTTTACAAAAAATATATCCGAGTTTTTTTGGGACGAAACGAGCAAACAAACGCATGAAACATTAGTTTTAGATGCATAAAAAGATTGTGGAGAAATATTTTAAAATGATGATAAATTTTGGTTTGTTTTTGAATAATTTAGTTTATTCTCTATGAAAAATCTAGCCGAGTTTTTATTACATGAAACGAGCAAGCAAAGGCTTGAAACATGAGTTTTCGTTGCATACAATGATTCTGGAGAAATATTTTAAAATAAACACAAATTTTGGTTTGTATTTGAATAATTTAGTATTTACTATCATTCTTTACAAAAAATTTATCCGTGTTAATGTTTATATAACGAGCGAACGAACGAATTAAACATGAGTTTTTGGTGCAAAGAAAGATTGTGGAGAAATATTTTAAAATGAAAACAAATTTTGGTTTGCGTTTGAATAATTTAGTTTCTTCTTTATGAAAAATCTAGCCGAGTTTTTATTACATGAAACGAGCAAGCAAACGCTTGGGACATGAGTTTTCGTTTCAAAGAATGATTGTGGAGAAATATTTTAAAATGAACACAAATTTTGGTTTGTGTTTCCATAATTTAGTATTACTATCATTCTTTACGAAAAATATATCCGAGTTTTTTTGGGACGAAACGAGCAAACAAACGCATGAATCATGAGTTTTAGATGCAAAAAAAGATTGTGGAGAAATATTTTAAAATGAAAACGAATTTTGGTTTTTTTTTGAATAATTTACTTTATTCTTTATGAAAAATCTAGCCGATTTTTTATTGCATGAAAGGAGCGAATATATGTATGAAACATGAGTTTGAGGTGCAAACAAAGATTGTGGAGAAATATTTTAAAACGAAAACAAATTTTGGTTTGCGTTTGAATAATTTAGTTTCTTCTTTATGAAAAATCTAGCCGATTTTTTATTGCATGAAAGGAGCGAACAAATGCATGAAACATGAGTTTGAGGTGCAAACAAAGATTGTGGAGAAATATTTCAAAATGAAAACAAATTTTGGTTTGCGTTTGAATAATTTAGTTGATTCTTTATGAAAAATCTAGCCGAGTTTTTATTACATGAAACGAGCAAGCAAACGCTTGGGACATGAGTTTTCGTTTCAAACAATGATTGTGGAGAAATATTTTAAAATGAACACAAATTTTTGTGTGTGTTTGAATGATTTAGTATTACTATCATTCTTTACGAAAAATATATCCGAGTTTTTTTGGGACGAAACGAGCAAACAAACGCATGAAACATGAGTTTTAGATGCAAAAAAAGATTGTGGAGAAATATTTTAAAATGAAGACAAATTTTGGTTTGTTTTTTGAATAATTTAGTTTATTCTCTATGAAAAATCTAGCCGAGTTTTTATTACATGAAACGAGCAAGCAAAGGCTTGAAACATGAGTTTTCGTTGCAAACAATGATTCTGGACAAATATTTAAAAATAAACACAAATTTTGGTTTGTATTTGAATAATTTAGTATTTACTATCATTCTTTACGAAAAATATATCCGAGTTTTTTTGGCATGAAACGAGCAAACAAACGCATGAAACATGAGTTTTAGATGCAAAAAAAGATTGTGGAGAAATATTTTAAAATGAAGACAAATTTTGGTTTGTTTTTGAATAATTTAGTTTATTCTCTATGAAAAATCTAGCCGAGTTTCTATTACATGAAACGAGCAAGCAAATTCTTAAAACATGAGTTTTCGTTGCAAACAAAGATTGTGGAGAAATATTTTAAAATAAACACAAATTTTGGTTAGTATTTGAATAATTTAGTATTTACTATCATTCTTTACAAAAAATTTATCCGTGTTAATGTTTATATAACGTGCGAACGAACGAATTAAACATGAGTTTTTGGTGCAAAGAAAGATTGTGGAGAAATATTTTAAAATGAAAACAAATTTTGGTTTGCGTTTGAATAATTTAGTTTATTCTCTATGAAAAATCTAGCCGAGTTTCTATTACATGAAACGAGCAAGCAAATGCTTGAAACATAAGTTTTCGTTGCAAACAAAGATTGTGGAGAAATATTTTAAAATAAACACAAATTTTGGTTTGTATTTGAATAATTTAGTATTTACTATCATTCTTTACAAAAGATTTATCCGTTTTAATGTTTATATAACGAGCGAACAAACGAATTAAACATGAGTTTTTCATGCAAAGAAAGATTGTGGAGAAATATTTTAAAATTAACACAAATTTTGATTTGTGTTTGAATAATTTAGTATTACCATCATTCTTTACGAAAAATATATCCGAGTTTTTTTGGGATGAAACGAGCAAACAAACGCATGAAACATGAGTTTTAGATGCAAAAAAAGATTGTGGAGAAATATTTTAAAATGAAGACAAATTTTGGTTTGTTTTTGAATAATTTAGTTTATTCTCTATGAAAAATCTAGCCGAGTGTTTATTACATGAAACGAGCAAGCAAATGCTTGAAACATGAGTTTTCATTGCAAACAAAGATTGTGGAGAAATATTTTAAAATAAACACAAATTTTGGTTAGTATTTGAATAATTTAGTATTTACTATCATTCTTTACAAAAGATTTATCCGTGTTAATGTTTATATAACGAGCGAACAAACGAATTAAGCATGAGTTTTTCGTGCAAAGAAAGATTGTGGAGAAATATTTTAAAATTAACACAAATTTTGCTTTGTGTTTGAATAATTTAGTATTACCATCATTCTTTACGAAAAATATATCCGAGTTTTTTTGGGATGAAACGAGCAAACAAACGCATGAAACATGAGTTTTAGATGCAAAAAAAGATTGTGGAGAAATATTTTAAAATGAAGACAAATTTTGGTTTGTTTTTGAATAATTTAGTTTATTCTCTATGAAAAATCTAGCCGAGTTTTTATTACATGAAACGATCAAGCAAATGCTTGAAACATGAGTTTTCGTTGCAAACAAAGATTGTGGGGAAATATTTTAAAATAAACACAAATTTTGGTTTGTATTTGAATAATTTAGTATTTACTATCATTCTTTACAAAAACTTTATCCGTGTTAATGTTTATATAACGAGCGAACGAACGAATTAAACATGAGTTTTTGGTGCAAAGAAAGATTGTGGAGAAATATTTTAAAATGAAAACAAATTTTGGTTTGCGTTTGAATAATTTAGTTTCTTCTTTATGAAAAATCTAGCCGAGTTTTTATTACATGAAACGAGCAAGCAAACGCTTGGGACATGAGTTTTCGTTTCAAAGAATGATTGTGGAGAAATATTTTAAAATGAACACAAATTTTGGTTTGTGTTTCCATAATTTAGCATTACTATCATTCTTTACGAAAAATATATCCGAGTTTTTTTGGGATGAAACGAGCAAACAAACGCATGAATCATGAGTTTTAGATGCAAAAAAAGATTGTGGAGAAATATTTTAAAATGAAAACAAATTTTGATTTTTTTTTGAATAATTTACTTTATTCTTTATGAAAAATCTAGCCGATTTTTTATTGCATGAAAGGAGCGAATATATGTATGAAACATGAGTTTGAGGTGCAAACAAAGATTGTGGAGAAATATTTTAAAACGAAAACAAATTTTGGTTTGCGTTTGAATAATTTAGTTTCTTCTTTATGAAAAATCAAGCCGATTTTTTATTGCATGAAAGGAGCGAACAAATGCATGAAACATGAGTTTGAGGTGCAAACAAAGATTGTGGAGAAATATTTCAAAATGAAAACAAATTTTGGTTTGCGTTTGAATAATTTAGTTGATTCTTTATGAAAAATCTAGCCGAGTTTTTATTACATGAAACGAGCAAGCAAACGCTTGGGACATGAGTTTTCGTTTCAAACAATGATTGTGGAGAAATATTTTAAAATGAACACAAATTTTTGTGTGTGTTTGAATGATTTAGTATTACTATCATTCTTTACGAAAAATATATCCGAGTTTTTTTGGGATGAAACGAGCAAACAAACGCATGAAACATGAGTTTTAGATGCAAAAAAAGATTGTGGAGAAATATTTTAAAATGAAGACAAATTTTGGTTTGTTTTTTGAATAATTTAGTTTATTCTCTATGAAAAATCTAGCCAAGTTTTTATTACATGAAACGAGCAAGCAAAGGCTTGAAACATGAGTTTTCGTTGCAAACAATGATTCTGGAGAAATATTTAAAAATAAACACAAATTTTGGTTTGTATTTGAATAATTTAGTATTTACTATCATTCTTTACAAAAAATATATCCGAGTTTTTTTGGGACGAAACGAGCAAACAAACGCATGAAACATTAGTTTTAGATGCATAAAAAGATTGTGGAGAAATATTTTAAAATGATGATAAATTTTGGTTTGTTTTTGAATAATTTAGTTTATTCTCTATGAAAAATCTAGCCGAGTTTTTATTACATGAAACGAGCAAGCAAAGGCTTGAAACATGAGTTTTCGTTGCAAACAAAGATTCTGGAGAAATATTTTAAAATAAACACAAATTTTGGTTTGTATTTGAATAATTTAGTATTTACTATCATTCTTTACAAAAAATTTATCCATGTTAATGTTTATATAACGAGCGAACGAACGAATTAAACATGAGTTTTTGGTGCAAAGAAAGATTGTGGAGAAATATTTTAAAATGAAAACAAATTTTTGTTTGCGTTTGAATAATTTAGTTTCTTCTTTATGAAAAATCTAGCCGAGTTTTTATTACATGAAACGAGCAAGCAAACGCTTGGGACATGAGTTTTCGTTTCAAAGAATGATTGTGGAGAAATATTTTAAAATGAACACAAATTTTTGTTTGTGTTTCCATAATTTAGTATTACTATCATTCTTTACGAAAAATAAATCCGAGTTTTTTTGGGATGAAACGAGCAAACAAACGCATGAATCATGAGTTTTAGATGCAAAAAAAGATTGTGGAGAAATATTTTAAAATGAAAACAAATTTTGGTTTTTTTTTGAATAATTTACTTTATTCTTTATGAGAAATCTAGCCGATTTTTTATTGCATGAAAGGAGCGAATATATGTATGAAACATGAGTTTGAGGTGCAAACAAAGATTGTGGAGAAATATTTTAAAACGAAAACAAATTTTGGTTTGCGTTTGAATAATTTAGTTTCTTCTTTATGAAAAATCTATCCGATTTTTTATTGCATGAAAGGAGCGAACAAATGCATGAAACATGAGTTTGAGGTGCAAACAAAGACTGTGGAGAAATATTTCAAAATGAAAACAAATTTTGGTTTGCGTTTGAATAATTTAGTGGATTCTTTATGAAAAATCTAGCCGAGTTTTTATTACATGAAACGAGCAAGCAAACGCTTGGGACATGAGTTTTCGTTTCAAACAATGATTGTGGAGAAATATTTTAAAATGAACACAAATTTTTGTGTGTGTTTGAATGATTTAGTATTACTATCATTCTTTACGAAAAATATATCCGAGTTTTTTTGGGATGAAACGAGCAAACAAACGCATGAAACATGAGTCTTAGATGCAAAAAAAGATTGTGGAGAAATATTTTAAAATGAAGACAAATTTTGGTTTGTTTTTTGAATAATTTAGTTTATTCTCTATGAAAAATCTAGCCGAGTTTTTATTACATGAAACAAGCAAGCAAAGGCTTGAAACATGAGTTTTCGTTGCAAACAATGATTCTGGAGAAATATTTAAAAATAAACACAAATTTTGGTTTGTATTTGAATAATTTAGTATTTACTATCATTCTTTACAAAAAATATATCCGAGTTTTTTTGGGACGAAACGAGCAAACAAACGCATGAAACATTAGTTTTAGATGCATAAAAAGATTGTGGAGAAATATTTTAAAATGATGATAAATTTTGGTTTGTTTTTGAATAATTTAGTTTATTCTCTATGAAAAATCTAGCCGAGTTTTTATTACATGAAACGAGCAAGCAAAGGCTTGAAACATGAGTTTTCGTTGCAAACAAAGATTCTGGAGAAATATTTTAAAATGAAAACAAATTTTTGTTTTCATTTAAATAATTTAGTATATTCTTTACGAAAAGTCTATCCGAGTTTTTTTTGGATGAAACGAGCAAACAAACGCATGAAACATGAGTTTTAGGTGCAAAAATAGATTGTGGAGAAATATTTTAATATGATAACAAATTTTGGTTTGCGTTTGAAAAATTTAGTATATTCTTTTCGAAAAATCTTGCCGAGTTTTTATTGCATGAAACGAGCGAACAAACGCATGTAACATGAGTTTGATGTGGAAACAAAGATTGTGGAGGAATATTTTAAAATGAAAACAAATTTTGGTTTGCATATGAATAATTTAGTATATTCTTTATGAAAAATCAAGGATAGTTATTATTACATGAAAGGAGCAAGCAAACGCTTCAAACATGAGTTTTCGTTGGAAACAAATATAGTGGAGAAATATTTTAAAATAAACACAAATTTTTGTTTGCATTTGAATAATTTAGTATTCACTATCAATCTTTACGAAAAATCTAGCCGTGTTATTTTTTTATATAACAACAAACGAATGAAACATTAGTTTTAGGTGCAAACAAAGATTGTCGAGAAAAATTTTTAAATGAACACAAATTTTGGTTTGTGTTTGTATAATTTAGTATTACTATCATTCTTTCCGAAAAATATATCCGTGTTTTTTCGGGATGAAACGAGCAAACAAACACATGAATCATGAGTTTTAGATGCAAAAAAAGATTGTGGAGAAATATTTTAAAATGAAGACAAATTTTGGTTTGTTTTTGGAATAATTTAGTTTATTCTCTATGAAATATCTAGCCGAGTTTTTATTGCATGAAACGAACAAGCAAAGGCTTGAAACATGAGTTTTCGTTGCAAACAAAGATTGTGGAGAAATATTTTAAAATAAACACAAATTTTGGTTTGTATTTGAATAATTTAGTATTTACTATCATTCTTTACGAAAAATATATCCGAGTTTTTTTGGGACGAAACGAGCAAACAAACGCATGAAACATGAGTTTTAGATGCAAAAAAAGATTGTGGAGAAATATTTTAAAATGAAGACAAATTTTGGTTTGTTTTTGAATAATTTAGTTTATACTCTATGAAAAATCTAGCCGAGTTTTTATTACATGAAACGAGCAAGCAAATGCTTGAAACATAAGTTTTCGTTGGAAACAAAGATTGTGGAGAAATATTTTAAAATAAACACAAATTTTGGATTGTATTTGAATAATTTAGTATTTACTATCATTCATTACAAAAGATTTATCCGTGTTAATGTTTATATAACGAGCGAACAAACGAATTAAACATGAGTTTTTCGTGCAAAGAAAGATTGTGGAGAAATATTTTAAAATTAACACAAATTTTGGTTTGTGTTTGAATAATTTAGTATTACCATCATTCTTTACGAAAAATATATTCGAGTTTTTTTGGGACGAAACGAGCAAACAAACGCATGAAACATGAGTTTTAGATGCAAAAAAAGATTGTGGAGAAATATTTTAAAATGAACACAAATTTTGGTTTGTTTTTGAATAATTTAGTTTATTCTCTATGAAAAATCTAGCCGAGTTTTTATTACATGAAACGGGCAAGCAAATGCTTGAAACATGAGTTTTCGTTGCAAACAAAGATTGTGGAGAAATATTTTAAAATAAACACAAATTTTGGTTTGTATTTGAATAATTTAGTATTTACTATCATTCTTTACAATAAATTTATCCGTGTCAATGTTTATATAACGAGCGTACGAACGAATTAAACATGAGTTTTTGGTGCAAAGAAAGATTGTGGAGAAATATTTTAAAATGAAAACAAATTTTGGTTTGCGTTTGAATAATTTAGTTTCTTCTTTATGAAAAATCTAGCCGAGTTTTTATTACATGAAACGAGCAAGCAAACGCTTGGGACATGAGTTTTCGTTTCAAAGAATGATTGTGGAGAAATATTTTAAAATGAACACAAATTTTGGTTTGTGTTTCTATAATTTAGTATTACTATCATTCTTTACGAAAACTATATCCGAGTTTTTTTGGGATGAAACGAGCAAACAAACGCATGAAACATGAGTTTTAGATGCAAAAAAAGATTGTGGAGAAATATTTTAAAATGAAGACAAATTTTGGTTTGTTTTTTGAATAATTTAGTTTATTCTCTATGAAAAATCTAGCCGAGTTTTTATTACATGAAACGAGCAAGCAAAGGCTTGAAACATGAGTTTTCGTTGCAAACAATGATTCTGGAGAAATATTTAAAAATAAACACAAATTTTGCTTTGTATTTGAATAATTTAGTATTTACTATCATTCTTTACAAAAAATTTGTCCGTTTTAATGTTTATATAACGAGCGAACGAACGAATTAAACATGAGTTTTTGGTGCAAAGAAAGATTGTGGAGAAATATTTTAAAATTAACACAAATTTTGGTTTGTGTTTGAATAATTTAGTATATTCTTTATGAAAAATCTAGCCGAGTTTTTATTACATGAATCGAGCGAGCCAATGCTTGAAACATGAGTTTTCGTTGCAAACAATGATTGTGGAGAAATATTTTAAAATAAAAACAAATTTTTGTTTTCATTTAAATAATTTAGTATATTCTTTACGAAAAGTCTATCCGAGTTTTTTTTGGATGAAACGAGCAAACAAACGCATGAAACATGAGTTTTAGGTGCAAAAAAAGATTGTGGAGAAATATTTTAATATGATAACAAAGAGCAAGAAAATGCTTGAAACATGAGTTTTCCTTGCAAACAAAGAATTTGGAGAAATATTTTAAAATAAACATAAATTTTGGTTTGTAATTGAAAAATTTATTATTTACAATCATTCTTTACGAAAAGTCTATCCGAGTTTTTTTTGGATGAATCGAGCAAAGAAACGCATGAAACGTGAGTTTTAAGTGCAAAAAAAGATTGTGGAGAAATATTTTAAAATGATAACAAATTTTGGTTTGCGTTTGAATAATTTAGTATATTCTTTATGAAAAACCTAGGATAGTTATTATTACATGAAAGGAGCAAGCAAACGCTTCAAACATGAGTTTTCGTTGGAAACAAATATAGTGGAGAAATATTTTAAAATAAACACAAATTTTTGTTTGCATTTGAATAATTTAGTATTCACTTTCATTCTTTACGAAAAATCTAGCCGTGTTATTTTTTTATATAACAACAAACGAATGAAACATTAGTTTTAGGTGCAAACAAAGATTGTGGAGAAAAAATTTTAAATGAACACCAATTTTGGTCTGTGTTTGTATAATTTAGTATTACTATCATTCTTTACGAAAAATATATTCGAGTTTTTTTGGTATGAAACGAGCAAACAAACGCATGAAACATGAGTTTTAGATGCAAAAAAAGATTGTGGAGAAATATTTTAAAATGAAGACAAATTTTGGTTTGGTTTTGAATAATTTAGTTTATTCTTTGTGAAAAATCTAGCCGATTTTTTATTGCATGAAAGGAGCGAACAAATGTATGAAACATGAGTTTGAGGTGCAAACAAAGATTGTGGAGAAATATTTTAAAATTAAAACAAATTATGGTTTGCGTTCGAATAATTTAGTTTCTTCTTTATGAAAAATCTAGCCGAGTTTTTTCTTCATAAAGAAGAAACTAAATTATTCAAACGCAAACTAAAATTTGTGTTAATTTTAAAATATTTCTCCACAATCTTTGTTTGCACCTCAAACTCATGTTTCATGCATTTGTTCGCTCCTTTCATGCAATAAAAAATCGGCTAGATTCTTCGTAAAGAATAAAGTAAATTATTCAAAAACAAACCAAAATTTGTCTTCATTTTAAAATATTTCTCCACAATCTTATTTTGCATCTAAAACTCATGATTCATGCGTTTGTTTGCTCGTTTCATCCCAAAAAAACTCGGATATATTTTTCGTAAAGAATGATAGTAATACTAAATTATAGAAATACAAACCAAAATTTGTGTTCATTTTAAAATATTTCTCCACAATCATTCTTTGAAATGAAAACTCATGTCCGAAGCGTTTGCTTCCTCGTTTCATGTAATAAAAACTCGGCTAGAATTTTCATTAAGAAGAAACTAAATTATTCAAACGCAAACCAAAATTTGTTTTCATTTTAAAATATTTCTCCACAATCTTTGTTTGCACCTCAAACTCATGTTTCATCCATTTGTTCGCTCCATTCGTGCAATAAAAAATCGGCTAGATTTTTCTTAAAGAAGAAACTAAATTATTCAAACGCAAACCAAAATTTGTTTTCATTTTAAAATATTTCTCCACAATCTTTGTTCGCACCTCAAACTCATGTTTCATACATTTGTTCGCTCCTTTCATGCAATAAAAAATCGGCTAGATTTTTCATAAAGAATAAACTAAATTATTCAAAAACAAACCAAAATTGATCTTCATTTTAAAATATTTCTCCACAATATTTTTTTGCATCTAAAACTCATGATTCATGCGTTTGTTTGCTCGTTTCATCCCAAAAAAACTCGGATATATTTTTCGTAAAGAATGATAGTAATACTAAATTATACAAACACAAACCAAAATTTGTGTTCATTTCAAAATATTTCTCCACAATCATTGTTTAAAACGAAAACTCATGTCCCAAGTGTTTTGCCGAGTTTTTATTACATGAAACGAGCAAGCAAATGTTTGAAACATGAGTTTTCCTTGCAAACAAAGATTGTGGAGAAATATTTTAAAATAAACATAATTTTTTTTTGTAATTGAATAATTTATTATTTACAATCATTCTTTACGAAAAGTCTATCCGAGTTTTTTTTGGATGAAACGAGCAAAGAAACGCATGAAACGTGAGTTTTAGGTGCAAAAAGATTGTGGGGAAATATTTTAAAATGATAACAAATTTTGGTTTGCGTTTGAAAAATTTAGTGTATTCTTTTCGAAAAATCTTGCCGAGTTTTTATTGCACGAAACGAGCGAACCAACGCATGAAACTTGAGTTTGAGGTGCAAACAAAGATTGTGGAGGAATGTTTTAAAATGAAAACAAATTTTGGTTTGCGTTTGAATAATTTAGTATATTCTTTATGAAAAATCTAGGATATTTATTATTACTTGAAAGGAGCAAGCAAACGCTTCAAACATGGGTTTTCGTTGGAAACAAATATAGTGCAGAAATATTTTTTTATATAACAACAAACGAATGAAACATTAGTTTTAGGTGCAAACAAAGATTGTGGAGAAATTTTTTAAAAAGAACACCAATTTTGGTCTGTGTTTGTATAATTTAGTATTACTATCATTCTTTACGAAAAATATATCCGACTTTTTTTGGGATGAAACGAGCAAACAAACGCATGAAACATGAGTTTTAGATGCAAAAAAAGATTGTGGAGAAATATTTTAAAATGAAGACGAATTTTGGTTTGTTTTTGAATAATTTAGTTTATTCTTTATGAAAAATCTAGCCGATTTTTTATTGCATGAAAGGAGCGAACAAATGTATGAAACATGAGTTTGAGGTGCAAACAAAGATTGTGGAGAAATATTTTAAAATGAAAACAAATTTTGGTTTGCGTTTGAATAATTTAGTTTCTTCTTTATGAAAAATCTAGCCGAGTTTTTATTACATGAAACAAGCAAGCAAACATTTCGGTTCAAACAATGATTGTGGAGAAATATTTTAAAATGAACACAAATTTTGGTTTGTGTTTGTATAATTTAGTATTACTATCATTCTTTACGAAAAATATATCCGAGTTTTTTTGGGACGAAACGAGCAAACAAACGCATGAATCATGAGGTTTAGATACAAAAAAATATTGTGGTGAAATATTTTAAAATGAAGACAAATTGTGGTTTGTTTTTGAATAATTTAGTTTATTCTTTATGAAAAATCTAGCCGATTTTTTATTGCCCGAAAGGATCGAACAAATGTATGAAACATGAGTTTGAGGTGCAAACAAAGATTGTGGAGAAATATTTTAAAATGAAACAAATTTTGGTTTGCGTTTGAATAATTTAGTTTCTTCTTTATGAAAAATCTAGCCGAGTTTTTATTACATGAAACGAGCAAGCAAACGCTTGGGACATGAGTTTTCGTTTCAAAGAATGATTGTGGAGAAATATTTTAAAATGAACACAAATTTTGGTCCGTGGTTCTATAATTTAGTATTACTATCATTCTTTACGAAAAATATATCCGGGTTTTTTTGGGGTGAAACGAGCAAACAAACGCATGAATCATGAGTTTTAGAAGCAAAAAAAGATTGTGGAGAAATATTTTAAAATGAAGACAAATTTTGGTTTGTTTTTGAATAATTTAGTTTATTCTCTATGAAAAATCTAGCCGAGTTTTTATTACATGAAACGAGCAAGCAAAGGCTTGAAACATGAGTTTTCGTCGCAAACAAAGATTGTGGAGAAATATTTTAAAATAAACACAAATTTTGGTTTGTATTTGAATAATTTAGTATTTATTATCATTCTTTACGAAAAATTTATCCGTGTTAATGTTTATATAACGAGCGAACGAACGAATTAAACATGAGTTTTTGGTGCAAAGAAAGATTGTGGAGAAATATTTTAAAATTAACACAAATTTTGGTTTGTGTTTGAATAATTTAGTATATTCTTTATGAAAAATCTAGCCGAGTTTTTATTACATGAATCGAGCGAGCCAATGCTTGAAACATGAGTTTTCGTTGCAAACAATGATTGTGGAGAAATATTTTAAAATGAAAACAAATTTTTGTTTTCATTTCTATAATTTAGTATATTCTTTATGAAGAATCTAGCCGAGTTTTTATTACATGAAACTGTAATGTGTATTTTTATACACATTTTTTTGGGTTTTTATCATCTCAAATTAAATCATAATTCACATCAAATGTATGAAAAATACTCATAATTCATAAAACATAATTTGAAACCTCTTAATACATTTTTGTGTGATTTTACAGGTGAAAAGGCCATAAAATGAAGAATTGGACCAAAACGCAAATAATGGGCCAAAGATGGCCAACTAAAAACCTCAAACACTCTACAAAAAATTCCCCAAACTTTTACGACAATTCAAAAACCTTCTACGACCAAGTCAAACCGAGCCAAACGCCAAAAATCGCCAAGTTGACCAAAAGTCAACTTCTCCAAAATGGGTCGAACGGTATACCAAAATGAAGAGCTCGACGAAACGAACCCAACGGTACAATCCTCGCGATCAGAAACCTTCTAGAACTCTCAGAATCACCAATTGAAAATCAAGTCAAAATTGGTCAAAGTCAACGAATTGACCAGGTCAAACCCATCTTCTTCAAACCTCATAATTCACAATTCTGCTCGAAATCGAACAAACAAGCCAGCCATGGATTCAGCATGACGAGACGAACATGCCGGTGCCATTCTCCGGTCTTGGAAGTTCCGGCGATCGCCGGAATTCGGCCAAAACAAGTGCCAAAAACGGACCGAAACCATGGTTGATCTGCCGTGCCTTCCACCATCATCCATTCGAGCCAAAACCGATCTCATTCTCTTCTCCATCGTCTACCCTTTCTAACCATATGAAGAACTCATTGAATGATGCAAAATCGAGCGAGAAATCCGTGTTTGCGTAATCTGTTCGACGAAATCCTCAATGAACTTTTCAAACTGGATGATCCAACGGTCGGAATTTCGGCAGTGTGATGAATTCGATCGGTCTTCTCGCATTTTTCTCACACAGTGATGATGTTCGACGAGTCGAATAGCTTCAGTGGGGTCTCTTAATGGATTCCGAAGCCTCAATTCGGTAGAAAAACGACTTGAAATCTCGTTTTGATTCACGATTTTGTGTTCTGATGGGTTATTTTCGCTGAGTTCGGTTAATGGCGGAAATTCATGAATTAAGGGTAGAATTGACGCATAAAACGCAACGCAGAGCATCGTGAGGAAGTGAGGAAGGAAGCCTGAGCTCTGGATTGAGCTGCCGCTACTCAAAGATCGAGCTTTAAGCTCGAACAGCCATCAATGGCGGAAACGAACTGAAACGGGAGAAAAATGAGGAAAACTCGATGAACTCTCAACCATTTTCTGCGTTTCAAAGCTCTGTAGATTCGTGGCAATGAGAGGAAGCCATGTGGAGTGAGAACGTGAGCAGAAGTGAAGAACCGTGCGAGCTCAACTCACGGATTGAAGAAGAAGCGAATACGGGTCTGAAAATCAATGCGAAATTGGATCCAAAATACATATTCGCTTCACACTAGTCTGTCAGAGCTTCGTTTTAGGACCGACTGTAGCTCGCGATCCACAGAAGATCAAGCAATCTTCGTTCAAAATGAATTCAGCGCCATTCTCGCTCAGAATGACCCGTTTCACGCGCGTTCGACCCGTTCCGCCGTAAAAGATCAAAAGACGTTCAAAAACTCAGCGCTATTCTGAAGAACAGCACGCGACTCGTTTCACGCGATTTGTGACCCGTTTCAGCGCAGCAAATCCAGTAGGGACCACTGTCAGTGACTCAACGAATTCAACCGCTCGCGCGTTTAAACTTCAGATCGAAATCTGATCGTTCCGCCAAAAACAGAGTGAAAAATTCAACCGCCCAAAACCGGATCAAACCTCAACCAAATTCAACGAAATTTCGACCAGATCTTCAGTACACAACCCTTGATCCGCCTGAACCAATCACAAGCCTCGGTTCAGTCCCTATCATCTTCTCCATTCAAAAACAGGCCATTGGACTCTCAAGTCCAATTCAGTCTATAAAACACGTCTCAAGCCTCTTCAATCAACACACCACTCTCCATTCATCTTCTCTAACCTCTAGAATCTCCATTAATGAGTTTCAAGCTTTCTTGAGCTCTAATTTTCGTTTTTGAGTGAAAACGCGCAATTTGGGGCTGATTTAGGGAAAATTCGAATCGGTCGATTCTAGCTTGAATCGAGGCGCAATTGGAGCTTCAAATCGACTCGAGGGAGCTACCGGCTGGATCTCCAACTCTCGGTTTAGTCCAATTCTCTTTAAATATTTAGATTTGAATTTTAGATCACAAGAACTCAATTTTGTAATAATCATGATGAAATCTTGTCAAACTCTTGTTCTTGTGAATATGTGTGAGTAAATCTAGATAGGGAGGGGAATTTGTGATTTGTATACATGAAATCTTGCTTTATAAACTTGTAATTTTGCTGAATTTTGATGAATAGTCATAAACACACATATTTTTGAATGAATTGGGGGAAAAATTGCTTAGCTTAGTATTTTTCTTCAATTAATCTATTGAATCTAGAGGTTATTGGCTTGTTAATCATCTGAAACACTTAGCTTAGTATTTTGTGTGATTAATTTGGAGTTGTGATTGATTTAAATCAAGTTTTGTTTTGAAATGGCTGTTTTAGAATAAACTAGTTTTTGAGTCAATTTCTTGAGTAAATCTTAGCTTAGATTGCTCAAATCCATCATCTAAATCTGAGAAATTATACAATTAGTGATTAATGATTGTTACACATCATAAATTTCCTATAAATCCCTATTTTTAAACCGAAAATCAAACCCTAATCCAGTTTCTGTCTTGCTGCTGTTTTTTCTCTGTTTTTTTCAGTATTTTTTCCTTAATTTCGAGTCATAATTTGTTCTGAAAAATTAAATAAATATTTTTACAATTTAGATCTCATTTAGTAGATAATTTTCAAATCAAATTTTGCCCAATTCCGATTTATAATTTGTGAGATATTAATTTTCTAAGTTTGTAATATTTCTGTTGTTGAACTTTCTGTCCAGATTCACTGTTTCTTTTCTTCTGAATTTTTAAAAATATAAAAATAAATAATAAAAATCCAAAAATAGTCCTACTTGAATTATTTCGAAGTGTAGATTCTAAATATGAATTTTAAAAGAGTAGTTGTTAAAACAGATTAGGAGATATAACAGTTTTTGTGAGTGATGGTCTGTCAGAACCAGTTTCTGATCCAGATCTGTAATTTCATTATAAATCTCAAACCACAAAACACAATTCTACAAAAATTTAACAACTAATCCAAAACTTGATAATTGAATTTCTGTACAAATCTTGGGATTTTTTAAGCTTGGGTGAATTTTCTATAATTTTCTGAACTTGCGGCTGAACCGATTTTAATTCTGAAATAAATTCTGGACTGAACTGCAAATATCTCGAAATTCTTGAATAAACTAATAATACCAGTAAAAGACCACATCATAGATCTCTCTTTCTAGTTTCCAACGGTATCTCGCGTGTCGGATTCAGAGTTTATTTTGACTAGTTACGAATTAAATCACTAAAGTGTGACGTGCTGAATTTTTGAAACAAAACTGATATTTGAATTTGAACTTAGAAATTTACCTAATAAACCTTGAATTAAAAGATTTTGCACTAGAAATAAATCATTGAGATTAGTTAATTCTTGAGGCCACACCTCCTTGTGTTCGACCCCTAAAACTCGTTACCACTCATACTCGTAATTGATTAATAGGGAAATATAAATTGTTTTGTTAAATTGTGTGAAATTCAACGACGGTTTTGCGCGATTTACAGAAACGAGCAAGCAAACGCTTGGGACATGAGTTTTCGTTTCAAACAATGATTGTCGAGAAATATTTTAAAATGAACTCAAATCTTGGTTTGTGTTTCTATAATTTAGTATTACGAACATTCTTTACGAAAAATATATCCGAGTTTTTTTGGGATGAAACGAGCAAACAAACGCATGAATCATGAGTTTTAGATGCAAAAAAATATTGTGGAGAAATATTTTAAAATGAAGACAAGTTTGAGGCGCAAAACAAAGATTGTGGAGAAATATTTTAAAATGAAAACAAATTTTGGTTTGCGTTTGAATAATTTAGTTTCTTCTTTATGAAAAATCTAGCCGAGTTTTTATTACATGAAACGATCAAGCAAACGCTTGGGGCATGAGTTTTCGTTTCAAACAATGATTGTGGAGAAATATTTTAAAATGAACAGAAATTTTGGTGTGTCTTTGAATAATTTAGTATTACTATCATTCTTTACGAAAAATATATCCGAGTTTTTTTGGGACGAAACGAGCAAACAAACGCATGAAACATGAGTTTTAGATGCGAAAAAAGATTGTGGAGAAATATTTTAAAACGAAGACAAATTTTGGTTTGTTTTTGAATAATTTAGTTTATTCTCTATGAAAAATCTATTCGAGTTTTTATTACATGAAACGAGCTAGCAAATGCTTGAAACATGAGTTTTCGTTGCAAACAAAGATTGTGGAGAAATATTTTAAAATAAACACAAATTTTGGTTTGAATTTGAATAATTTAGTATTTACTATCATTCTTTACAAAAACTTTATCCGTGTTAATGTTTATATAACGAGCGAACGAACGAATTAAACATGAGTTTTTGGTGCAAAGAAAGATTGTGGAGAAATATTTTAAAATTAACACAAATTTTGGTTTGTGTATGAATAATTTAGTATATTCTTTATGAAGAATCTAGCCGACTTTTTTATTACATGAAACGAGCAAGCAAATGCTTGAAACATGAGTTTTCCTTGCAAACAAAGAATTTGGAGAAATATTTTAAAATAAACATAAATTTTGGTTTGTAATTGAAAAATTTATTATTTACAATCATTCTTTACGAAAAGTCTATCCGAGTTTTTTTTGGATGAATCGAGCAAAGAAACGCATGAAACGTGAGTTTTAAGTGCAAAAAAAGATTGTGGAGAAATATTTTAAAATGATAACAAATTTTGGTTTGCGTTTGAATAATTTAGTATATTCTTTATGAAAAACCTAGGATAGTTATTATTACATGAAAGGAGCAAGCAAACGCTTCAAACATGAGTTTTCGTTGGAAACAAATATAGTGGAGAAATATTTTAAAATAAACACAAATTTTTGTTTGCATTTGAATAATTGAGTATTCACTTTCATTCTTTACGAAAAATCTAGCCGTGTTATTTTTTTATATAACAACAAACGAATGAAACATTAGTTTTAGGTGCAAACAAAGATTGTGGAGAAAAAATTTTAAATGAACACCAATTTTGGTCTGTGTTTGTATAATTTAGTATTACTATCATTCTTTACGAAAAATATATTCGAGTTTTTTTGGGATGAAACGAGCATACAAACGCATGAAACATGAGTTTTAGATGCAAAAAAAGAATGTGGAGAAATATTTTAAAATGAAGACAAATTTTGGTTTGGTTTTGAATAATTTAGTTTATTCTTTGTGAAAAATCTAGCCGATTTTTTATTGCATGAAAGGACCGAACAAATGTATGAAACATGAGTTTGAGGTGCAAACAAAGATTGTGGAGAAATATTTTAAAATTAAAACAAATTATGGTTTGCGTTCGAATAATTTAGTTTCTTCTTTATGAAAAATCTAGCCGAGTTTTTATTACATGAAACAAGCAAGCAAACACTTGGGACATGAGTTTTCGTTTTAAACAATGATTGTGGAGAAATATTTTAAAATGAACACAAATTTTGGTTTGTGTTTGTATAATTTAGTATTACTATCATTCTTTACGAAAAATATATCCGAGTTTTTTTGGGATGAAACGAGCAAACAAACGCATGAATCATGAGTTTTAGATGCAAAAAAATATTGTGGAGAAATATTTTAAAATGAAGACAAATTTTGGTTTGTTTTTGAATAATTTAGTTTATTCTTTATGAAAAATCTAGCCGATTTTTTATTGCATGAAAGGAGCGAACAAATGTATGAAACATGAGTTTGAGGTGCGAACAAAGATTGTGGAGAAATATTTTAAAATGAAAACAAATTTTGGTTTGCGTTTGAATAATTTAGTTTCTTCTTTAAGAAAAATCTAGCTGATTTTTTATTGCACGAATGGAGCGAACAAATAGATGAAACATGAGTTTGAGGTGCAAACAAAGATTGTGGAGAAATATTTTAAAATGAAAACAAATTTTGGTTTGCGTTTGAATAATTTCGTTTCTTCTTTATGAAAATTCTAGCCGAGTTTTTATTACATGAAACGAGGAAGCAAACGCTTGGGACATGAGTTTTCGTTTCAAAGAATGATTGTGGAGAAATATTTTAAAATGAACACAAATTTTGGTTTGTATTTCTATAATTTAGTATTACTATCATTCTTTACGAAAAATATATCCGAGTTTTTTTGGGATGAAACGAGCAAACAAACGCATGAATCATGAGTTTTAGATGCAAAATAATATTGTGGAGAAATATTTTAAAATGAAGACAAATTTTGGTTTGTTTTTGAATAATTTACTTTATTCTTTACGAAGAATCTAGCCGATTTTTTATTGCATGAAAGGAGCGAACAAATGCATGAAACATGAGTTTGAGGTGCAAACAAAGATTGTGGAGAAATATTTTAAAATTAACACAAATTTTGGTTTGTGTTTGAATAATTTAGTATATTCTTTATGAAAAATCTAGCCGAGTTTTTATTACATGAAACGAGCGAGCCAACGCTTGAAACATGAGTTTTCGTTGCAAACAGTGATTGTGGAGAAATATTTTAAAATGAAAACAAATTTTTGTTTTCATTTGAATAATTTAGTATATTCTTTATGAAGAATCTTGCCGAGTTTTTATTACATGAAACGAGCAAGCAAATGTTTGAAACATGAGTTTTCCTTCCAAACAAAGATTGTGGAGAAATATTTTAAAATAAACATAATTTTTTTTTGTAATTGAATAATTTATTATTTACAATCATTCTTTACGAAAAGTCTATCCGAGTTTTTTTTGGATGAAACGAGCAAAGAAACGCATGAAACGTGAGTTTTAGGTGCAAAAAAAGATTGTGGGGAAATATTTTAAAATGATAACAAATTTTGGTTTGCGTTTGAAAAATTTAGTGTATTCTTTTCGAAAAATCTTGCCGAGTTTTTATTGCACGAAACGAGCGAACCAACGCATGAAACTTGAGTTTGAGGTGCAAACAAAGATTGTGGAGGAATATTTTAAAATGAAAACAAATTTTGGTTTGCGTTTGAATAATTTAGTATATTCTTTATGAAAAATCTAGGATAGTTATTATTACTTGAAAGGAGCAAGCAAACGCTTCAAACATGAGTTTTCGTTGGAAACAAATATAGTGCAGAAATATTTTTTTATATAACAACAAACGAATGAAACATTAGTTTTAGGTGCAAACAAAGATTGTGGAGAAAAATTTTAAAATGAACACCAATTTTGGTTTGTGTTTGTATAATTTAGTATTACTATCATTCTTTACGAAAAATATATCCGACTTTTTTTGGGACGAAACGAGCAAACAAACGCATGAAACATGAGTTTTAGATGCAAAAAAAGATTGTGGAGAAATATTTTAAAATGAAGACAAATTTTGGTTTGTTTTTGAATAATTTAGTATATTCTTTATGAAAAATCTAGCCGATTTTTTATTGCATGAAAGGAGCGAACAATTGTATGAAACATGAGTTTGAGGTTCAAACGAAGATTGTGGAGAAATATTTTAAAATGAAAACAAATTTTGGTTTGCGTTTGAATAATTTAGTTTCTTCTTTATGAAAAATCTAGCCGAGTTTTTATTACATGAAACAAGCAAGCAAACATTTGGGACATGAGTTTTCGTTTCAAACAATGATTGTGGAGAAATATTTTAAAATGAACACAAATTTTGGTTTGTGTTTGTATAATTTAGTATTACTATCATTCTTTACGAAAAATATATCCGAGTTTTTTTGGGATGAAACGAGCAAACAAACGCATGAATCATGAGGTTTAGATACAAAAAAATATTGTGGAGAAATATTTTAAAATGAAGACAAATTGTGGTTTGTTTTTGAATAATTTAGTTTATTCTTTATGAAAAATCTAGCCGATTGTTTATTGCCCGAAAGGATCGAACAAATGTATGAAACATGAGTTTGAGGTGCAAACAAAGATTGTGGAGAAATATTTTAAAATGAAAACAAATTTTGGTTTGCGTTTGAATAATTTAGTTTCTTCTTTATGAAAAATCTAGCCGAGTTTTTATTACATGAAACGAGCAAGCAAACGCTTGGGACATGAGTTTTCGTTTCAAAGAATGATTGTGGAGAAATATTTTAAAATAAACGTAAATTTCTGCTTGTAATTGAATAATTTATTATTTACAATCATTCTTTACGAAAAGTCTATCCGAGTTTTTTTTGGAGGAAACGAGCAAAGAAACGCATGAAACGTGAAATTTAGGTGCAAAAAAAGATTGTGGAGAAATATTTTAAAATGATAACAAATTTTTGTTTGCTTTTGAAAAATTTAGTGTATTATTTTCGAAAAATCTTGCCGAGTTTTTATTGCACGAAACGAGCGAACCAACGCTTGAAACATGAGTTTGAGGTGCAAACAAAGATTGTGGAGCAATATTTTAAAATGAAAACAAATTTTGGTTTGCGTTTGAATAATTTAGTATATTCTTTATGAAAAATCTAGGATAGTTATTATTACAATAAAGGAGCAAGCAAATGCTTCAAACCTTAGTTTTCGTTGGAAACAAATATAGTGGAGAAATATTTTAAAATAAACACAAATTTTGGTTTCCATTTGAATAATTTAGTATTCACTATCATTCTTTACGAAAAATCTAGCCGTGTTATTTTTTTATATAACAACAAACGAATGAAACATTAGTTTTAGGCGCAAACAAAGATTGTGGAGAAAAATTTTAAAATGAACACCAATTTTGGTTTGTGTTTGTATAATTTAGTATTACTATCATTCTTTACGAAAAATATATCCGAGTTTTTTTGGGATGAAACGAGCAAACAAAGGCATGAATCATGAGTTTTAGATGCAAAAAAAGATTGTGGAGAAATATTTTAAAATGAAGACAAATTTTGGTTTGTTTTTGAATAATTTATTTTATTCTTTACGAAAAATCTAGCCGATTTTTTATTGCATGAAAGGAGCGAACAAATGCATGAAACATGAGTTTGAGGTGCAAACAAAGATTGTGGAGAAATATTTTAAAATTAACACAAATTTTGGTTTGTGTTTGAATAATTTAGTATATTCTTTATGAAAAATCTTGCCGAGTTTTTATTACATGAAACGAGCGAGCCAACGCTTGAAACATGAGTTTTCGTTGCAGACAAAGATTGTGGAGAAATATTTTAAAATGAACACAAATTTTAGTTTGCATTTGAATAATTTAGTACTTACTATCATTCTTTACGAAAGATCTATTGGTTTGTAATCGAATAATTCATTATTTACAATCATTCTCTACGAAAAGTCTATCCGAGTTTTTTTTGGATGAAACGAGAAAAGAAACACATGAAACGTGAGTTTTAGGTGCAAAAAAGGATTGTGGAGAAATATTTTAAAATGATAACAAATTTTGGTTTGCGTTTGAAAAATTTAGTGTATTCTTTTCGAAAAATCTTGCCGAGTTTTTATTACACGAAACGAGGTGAACCAACGCATGAAACATGAGTTTGAGGTGCAAACAAAGATTGTGGAGCAATATTTTAAAATGAAAACAAATTTTGGTTTGCGTTTGAATAATTTAGTATATTCTTTATGAAAAATCTAAGATAGTTATTATTACATGAAAGGAGCAAGCAAACGCTTCAAACTTGAGTTTTCGTTGGAAACAAATATAGTGGAGAAATATTTTAAAATAAACACAAATTTAGGTTTGCGTTTGAATAATTTAGTATTCACTATCATTCTTTACGAAAAATCTAGCCGTGTTATTTTTTTATATAACAACAAACGAATGAAACATTAGTTTTAGGTGCAAACAAAGATTGTGGAGAAAATTTTTAAAATGAACACCAATTTTGGTTTGTGTTTGTATAATTTAGTATTACTATCATTCTTTACGAAAAATATATCCGAGTTTTTTTGGGATGAAACGAGCAAACAAACGCATGAAACATGAGTTTTAGATGCAAAAAAATATTGTGGAGAAATATTTTAAAATGAAGACAAATTTTGGTTTGTTTTTGAATAATTTAGTTTATTCTTTATGAAAAATCTAGCCGCTTTTTTATTGCGTGAAAGGAGCGAACAAATGCATGAAACATGAGTTTGAGGTGCAAACAAAGATTGTGGAGAAATATTATAACATGAAAACAAATTTTGGTTTGCGTTTGAATAATTTAGTTTCTTCTTTAAGAAAAATCTAGCCGATTTTTTATTGCATGAAAGGAGCGAACAAATGCATGAAACATGAGTTTTAGGTGCAAACAAAGATTGTGGAGAAATATTTTAAAATGAAAACAAATTTTAGTTTGCGTTCGAATAATTTAGTTTCTTCTTTATGAAAAATCTAGCCGAGTTTTTATTACATGAAACGAGCAGGCAAACGCTTGGGACATGAGTTTTCGTTTCAAAGAATGATTGTGGCGAAATATTTTAAAATGAATACAAATTTTGGTTTGTGTTTCTATAATTTTGTCTTACTATCATTCTTTACGAAAAATATATCCGAGTTTTTTTGGGATGAAACGAGCAAACAAACGCATGAATCATGAGTTTTAGATGCAAAAAAAGATTGTGGAGAAATATTTTAAAATGAAGACAAATTTTGGTTTGTTTTTGAATAATTTTCTTTATTCTTTACGAAAAATCTAGCCGATTTTTTATTGCATGAAAGGAGCGAACAAATGCATGAAACATGAGTTTGAGGTGCAAACAAAGATTGTGGAGAAATATTTTAAAATTAACACAAATTTTGGTTTGTGTTTGAATAATTTAGTATATTCTTTATGAAAAATCTAGACGAGTTTTTATTACATGAAACGAGCGAGGCAACGCTTGAAACATGAGTTTTCGTTGCAAACAGTGATTGTGGAGAAATATTTTAAAATGAAAACAAATTTTTGTTTTCATTTGAATAATTTAGTATATTCTTTATGAAGAATCTTGCCGAGTTTTTATTACATGAAACGAGCAAGCAAATGTTTGAAACATGAGTTTTCCTTGCAAACAAAGATTGTGGAGAAATATTTTAAAATAAACATAATTCTTTTTTGTAATTGAATAATTTATTATTTACAATCATTCTTTACGAAAAGTCTATCCGAGTTTTTTTTGGATGAAACGAGCAAAGAAACACATGAAACGTGAGTTTTAGGTGCAAAAAAAGATTGTGGAGAAATATTTTAAAATGATAACAAATTTTGGTTTGCGTTTGAAAAATTTAGTGTATTCTTTTCGAAAAATCTTGCCGAGTTTTCATTGCACGAAACGAGCGAACCAACGCATGAAACTTGAGTTTGAGGTGCAAAGAAAGATTGTGGCGCAATATTTTAAAATGAAAACAAATTTTGTTTTGCGTTTGAATTATTTAGTATATTCTTTATGAAAAATCTAGGATAGTTATTATTACATGAAAGGAGCAAGCAAACGCTTCAAACATGAGTTTTCGTTGGAAACAAATATAGTGGAGAAATATTTTAAAATAAACACAAATTTAGGTTTGCATTTGAATAATTTAGTATTCACTATCATTCTTTACGAAAAATCTAGCCGTGTTATTTTTTTATATAACAACAAACGAATGAAACATTAGTTTTAGGCGCAAACAAAGATTGTGGAGAAAATTTTTAAAATGAACACCAATTTTGGTTTGTGTTTGTATAATTTAGTATTACTATCATTCTTTACGAAAAATATATCCGAGTTTTTTTGGGATGAAACGAGCAAACAAACGCATGAAACATGAGTTTTAGATACAAAAAAAGATTGTGGAGAAATATTTTAAAATGAAGACAAATTTTGGTTTGTTTTTGAATAATTTAGTTTATTCTTTATGAAAAATCTAGCCGATTTTTTATTGCATGAAAGGAGCGAACAAATGTATGAAACATGAGTTTGAAGTGCAAACAAAGATTGTGGAGAAATATTTTAAAATGAAGACAAATTTTGGTTTGTTTTTGAATAATTTACTTTATTCTTTACGAAAAATCTAGCCGATTTTTTATTGCATGAAAGGAGCGAACAAATGCATGAAACATGTGTTTGAGGTGCAAACAAAGATTGTGGAGAAATATTTTAAAATTGACACAAATTTTGGTTTGTGTTTGAATAATTTAGTATATTCTTTATGAAAAATCTAGCCGAGTTTTTATTACATGAAACGAGTGAGCCAACGCTTGAAACATGAGTTTTCGTTGCAAACAGTGATTGTGGAGAAATATTTTAAAATGAAAACAAATTTTTGTTTTCATTTGAATAATTTAGTATTACTATCATTCTTTACGAAAAATATAGCCGAGTTTTTTTGGGATGAAACGAGCAAACAAACTCATGAATCATGAGTTTTAGATGCAAAAAAAGATTGTGGAGAAATATTTTAAAATGAAGACAAATTTTGGTTTGTTTTTGAATAATTTACTTTATTCTTTACGAAGAATCTAGCCGATTTTTTATTGCATGAAAGGAGCGCACAAATGCATGAAACTTGAGTTTGAGGTGCAAACAAAGATTGTGGAGAAATATTTTAAAATGAAAACAAATTTTAGTTTACGTTTGAATAATTTAGTTTCTTCTTTAAGAAATATCTAGCAGATTTTTTATTGCATGAAAGGAGCGAACAAATGCATGAAACATGAGTTTGAGGTGCAAACAAAGATTGTGGAGAAATATTTTAAAATGAAAACAAATTTTAGTTTGCGTTTGAATAATTTAGTTTCTTCTTTATGAAAAATCTAGCCGAGTTTTTATTACATGAAACGAGCAAGCAAACGCTCGGGACATGAGTTTTCGTTTCAAAGAATGATTGTGGAGAAATATTTTAAAATGAACACAAATTTTGGTTTGTGTTTTTGAATAATTTACTTTATTCTTTACGAAGAATCTAGCCGATTTTTTATTGCATGAAAGGAGCGAACAAATGCATGAATCATGAGTTTTAGATGCAAAAAAAGATTGTGGAGAAATATTTTAAAATAAAGACAAATTTTGGTTTGTTTTTGAATAATTTACTTTATTCTTTACGAAAAATCTAGCCGATTTTTTATTGCATGAAAGGAGCGAACAAATGCATGAAACATGAGTTTTAGGTGCAAACAAAGATTGTGGAGAAATATTTTAAAATTGACACAAATTTTGGTTTGTGTTTGAATAATTTAGTATATTCTTTATGAAATATCTAGCCGAGTTTTTATTACATGAAACGAGTGAGCCAACGCTTGAAACATGAGTTTTCGTTGCAAACAGTGATTGTGGAGAAATATTTTAAAATGAAAACAAATTTTTGTTTTCATTTGAATAATTTAGTATATTCTTTATGAAGAATCTTGCCGAGTATTTATTACATGAAACGAGCAAGCAAATGCTTGAAACATGAGTTTTCCTTGCAAACAAAGATTGTGGAGAAATATTTTAAAATAAACATAAATTTTGGTTTGTAATTGAATAATTTATTATTTACAATCATTCTTTACGAAAACTCTATCCGAGTTTTTTTTGGACGAAACGAGCAAAGAAACGCATGAAACGTGAGTTTTAGGTGCAAAAAAAGATTGTGGAGAAATATTTTAAAATGTTAACAATTTTTGGTTTGCGTTTGAAAAATTTAGTGTATTCTTTTCGAAAAATCTTGCCGAGTTTTTACTGCACGAAACGAGCGAACCAACGCATGAAACATGAGTTTGAGGTGCAAGCAAAGATTGTGGAGGAATATTTTAAAATGAAAACAAATTTTGGTTTGCATTTGAATAATTTAGTATATTCTTTATGAAAAATCTAGGACAGTTATTGTTAGATGAAAGGAGCAAGCAAACGCTTCAAACATGAGTTTTCGTTGGAAACAAATATAGTGGAGAAATATTTTAAAATAAACACAAATTTTGGTTTGCGTTTGAATAATTTAGTTTCTTCTTTATGAAAAATCTAGCCGAGTTTTTATTGCTTGAAAGGAGCGAACAAATGCATGAAACATGAGTTCGAGGTTGATACAAAGATTGTGGAGAAATATTTTAAAATGAAAACAAATTTTGGTTTGCGTTTGAATAATTTAGTTTCTTCTTTATGAAAAATCTAGCCGAGTTTTTATTACATGAAACGAGCAAGCAAACACTTGGGACATGAGTTTTCGTTTCAAAGAATGATTGTGGAGAAATATTCTAAAATGAACACAAATTTTGGTTTGTGTTTTTGAATAATTTACTTTATTCTTTACGAAGAATCTAGCCGATTTTTTATTGCATGAAAGGAGCGAACAAATGCATGAATCATGAGTTTTAGATGCAAAAAAAGATTGTGGAGAAATATTTTAAAATGAAGGCAAATTTCGGTTTGTTTTTGAATAATTTACTTTATTCTTTACGAAAAATCTAACCGATTTTTTATTGCATGAAAGGAGCGAACAAATGCATGAAACATGAGTTTGAGGTGCAAACAAAGATTGTGGAGAAATATTTTAAAATTGACACAAATTTTGGTTTGTGTTTGAATAATTTAGTATATTCTTTGTGCTGTTAAATCTGGTTTCTCTTGATTTAATCGATTTGGTTGAATTAATTAGGTCATTTAGAACTGAATTTTCCTGCATGTCAGTCCATTTTATCATCTTGAATCTTGGTTGAGGTTTTTGCTTGATTTAGTGAAGTTTTTAGTTCAAAAATTGAGATCAAACACTAGTTGGTTGACTGGTGTATGATCTGAAATTTTGATCTATTTGCTGAGTTTTTCTGGTTGGAAATAATTCAAACTTGTGCCAAATCTGATAAATTGAATATTTTGTGATTAATGATACAATTCTTGATCAAATTGCCTTAAAAATCCCTACTTTTATCCTCTAAATTCAAAAATACATTTTTCTGTAATTTGTTTCTGTCAGTTTCAGTAAAAAATTGTTTGACTTCAGATCTGATCTAAGAAAATTAAAAAAAATATATTTTGTGTTTCTTTAGATATTTTAGAACAACTTTTATATAAAATGTGCCCAATGCTTTTATGTTAAATTTGTAAGATAAAATCTGTTCAAAGTTTTGACCTTTTTAAATTTTCTGTTCTTGATTTTTGAATCTGTCTGTTTTTCTACGATTTTTAGAAATTAGTAACAAAATCCTATAAATAAAAAATCTAAGTCTCAGTAAATCATTTTGAAGTGTAGTTTCTCAATCTGAATTTTAATTGAATTGTTGTTTGGATAAAATTTGAATTACACCCTCTTTTGGCATAACATATCATTCTCTGTCTAATTCTGTCATATGTTCTGAGTTTTGACCATAATTTTTGGAATATCAATCTTTTTGATCTGAGATTTTTACCACATAATCTGAACTTGCTTTCCTAATTTCTGTTAAAATTTTGGTGATTTTTGAAGTAATTTTCGATTTTCTGTGATTTTATGAAAAACTCTGTTGATTGATTATGAAAAGTGTGTTCTAAAACGAAAATTTACATAAAAATATGAATAAAAGTGATAATTGATTTGCCTTATATTGTGGAGATCTCATTCTCTAGTTTTCATTGACATATCAATTGCAACTTTTGGACATTTGGAACTATTATTAAAGAATTTTCAAAAGAATTGTGCACGAACTTGATTAAATTCCATCTAATACATCATTAACCTTCTTAAACAATCTACAACATTTGAACAAACAAAACCTACTTTTGAAAAGAATTGTAATATCTCAAGGCCATTCTCCTTGTATTCGACCCCTAAAACTTAAAAGACCACATATACACTTAAGAGTAAAGCTAGGGAAAATTATAAATTGTTTTGCTAAATTGTGTGAAATTTAACGACGGTTTTACGCGGTTTACAACAAACCAAAATTTGTCTTCATTTTAAAATATTTCTCCACAATCTTTTTTTGCATCTAAAACTCATGTTTCATGCGTTTGTTTGCTCGTTTCATCCCAAAAAAACTCGGATATATTTTTCGTAAAGAATGATAGTAATACTAAATTATAGAAACACAAACCAAAATTTGTGATCATTTTAAAATATTTCTCCACAATCATTGTTTGAAACGAAAACTCATGTCCCAAGCGTTTGCTTGCTCGTTTCATGTAATAAAAACTCGGCTAGATTTTTCATAAAGAAGAAACTAAATTATTCAAACGCAAACCAAAATTTGTTTTCATTTTAAAATATTTCTCCACAATCTTTGTATCAACCTCGAACTCATGTTTCATGCATTTGTTCGCTCCTTTCATGCAATAAAAACTCGGCTAGATTTTTCATAAAGAAGAAACTAAATTATTCAAACGCAAACCAAAATTTGTGTTTATTTTAAAATATTTCTCCACTATATTTGTTTCCAACGAAAACTCATGTTTGAAGCATTTGCTTGCTCCTTTCATCTAATAATAACTGTCCTAGATTTTTCATAAAGAATATACTAAATTATTCAAATGCAAACCAAAATTTGTTTTCATTTTAAAATATTCCTCCACAATCTTTGCTTGCACCTCAAACTCATGTTTCATGCGTTGGTTCGCTCGTTTCGTGCAGTAAAAACTCGGCAAGATTTTTCGAAAAGAATACACTAAATTTTTCAAACGCAAACCAAAATTTGTTATCATTTTAAAATATTTCTCCACAATCTTTTTTTGCACCTAAAACTCACGTTTCATGCGTTTCTTTGCTCGTTTCATCCAAAAAAAACTCGGATAGAGTTTTCGTAAAGAATGATTGTAAATAATAAATTATTCAATTACAAACCAAAATTTATGTTTATTTTAAAATATTTCTCCACAATCTTTGTTTGCAAGGAAAACTCATGTTTCAAGCATTTGCTTGCTCGTTTCATGTAATAAAAACTCGGCAAGATTCTTCATAAAGAATATACTAAATTATTCAAATGAAAACAAAAATTTGTTTTCATTTTAAAATATTTCTCCACAATCACTGTTTGCAACGAAAACTCATGTTTCAAGCGTTGGCTCACTCGTTTCATGTAATAAAAACTCGGCTAGATACAGTAACCAAATCAGTCAATTTAATTCTAATTAAAGCAAGATTTCAAACAATTCAATCACAAAAAGCCTATCCCTACAAGATTCTACTCACACATGATAAGATCAACCGAAATTAGGCATGTGTTCATCATATTTTTTTACAAATTGGATCTTGTGATCTAAAATTGGATACAAGAGATTAAATGAAAATTGGATCAAACCGAGACGTAGAAGATCAACCAGAAGCTTCCTTGAGTCGATTTGAACCTCCAATTGATGCTTGATCCAGCCGGAACCGATCAATTGCCTTTTTCACCAAAATCAGCCCGAATTGGTGAATTTTCACTCAAACTCGAAAATTGAAGCTCGAAAAGCTCTGAGATTCAGTAATGGAGTTACTGAAGCTTAAAGAAGATGATTGGAGAGTGGTGTGTTGAAAGAATTTGGAGAATGGAAGAATGAATGATGAGAGATTCGATGATCGGTCGAATTTTATAGAGAGGTTGGTCAGGAGAGTGGGGGACAAACCGAGCGATTCCATTGGCTCAGGCAGATCAAGTGGGGTGTACTGAAGATCTGTGTGAAATTTCGTTGAATTTGGTTGAGAAACGAACGATTTTGAATCATCGGATTTTTCATCCGTTTACTCGCGCGAAAATGAACTGAGTTCAGTTTAGATGCGATTTGAATCGCATTACTGAGACTGACAGTGGTCCCCACTTGGATTTGCTAGGCTGAAACGGGTCATAAGTCGCGTGAAATGAGTCGCGTGCTATTCTTCAGATGGCGCTGAGTTTTTGAATGTCCGTTTGATCTTTTATGGCGTAACGGGTCGAACGCGCGTGAAACGAGTCGTCTTCTGATGAACGTTGGAGCTGAGTTTAAATAACGGTTGTTTCGGTTTTCTGTGGCGTGCGAGCGTGCGATCCATCCTAAAACAATCTTCTGATGGGTTTTGGTTTCGCAATGATGGATTTTGGATCCAATTCCTGATCGGGTTCTGACTCCATTTTACCCGTTTTTGAACTCAGTGATCAAACTCGCCATTGTGCTTCATTTCAGCTCGAGTTTTCGACCAGATTGCTTCCTCTCATCATCACGAACCTACAGGACTTTGAAGCGCAACAAACGGTTGAGAGTTCATCGAGTTTTCCTCATTTTTCTCCCGTTCAGTTCATTTCCGCCATTGATGGCTGTTCGAGCTTAAAGCTCGCTCTTTGAGCAGCGGCAGTTCAAACCAGAGCTCAGGCTTCCTTCCTCACTTCCTCACGATGCTCTGCGTTGCGTTTCATGCTTCAATTCTTCCCTTAATTCCTGAATTTCCGCCATTAACCGAACTCAGCGAAAATAACCCATCAGAACACAAAATCGTGAATCAAAACGAGATTTCAAGTTGTTTTTCTATCGAATTGAGGCTTCGGAATCCATTAAGAGACCCCACTGAAGCAATTCGACTCGTCAAACATCATCACTGTGTGAGAAAAATGCGAGAAGATCGATCGAATTCATCACACTGCCGAAATTTCGACCGTTGGATCATCCAGTTTGAAAAGTTCATTGAGGATTTCGTCGAACAGTTGATTTAACTTCAGATTTCTCACGCGATTCTGCACCATTTGATGAGTTCTTCATACAGATAGAAAGGGCAGGAAGAGAGGAAGAGAATAGAGTTGGTTTTGGCTCGAATGGTGGACTGTAGAAGGCAAGGTTGCTCGAAGAAGCTTTCTCAGGTCAGAAACATGGCTGGTTTGCTTTTGGCTGGCGGATTCCGGCGATCGCCGGCGTTCTCAGGGGTAGAGAATAATACCAACCGATTCGTCTTGTCGTGCTGAATCCAAGGATATGCAGTTTGATCGATTTTGAGCTTGTTTGAAAATCGGTTATTTGGGTGAATTTGTGCAGGGTTTTGGTAGACTTGGTCGGCCATCTTTGGCCCGTGATTTGCGTTTTGGTCCAGTTCTTCATTTTATGGCCTTTTTGCCTGTAAAATCACACAAAAATGTATTAAGAGGTTTCAAATTATGTTTTATGAATTATGAGTAATTTTCATCCATTTGATGTGAATTATGATTGAATTTGAGATGATAAAAACCCTAAAAATGTGTATAAAAATACACATTACATTTGTTTTTGAATAATTTAGTTTATTCTCTATGAAAAATCCAGCCGTGTTTTTATTACATGAAACGAGCAAGCAAATGCTTGAAACATGAGTTTTTGGTGCAAAAAAAGATTGTGGAGAAATATTTTAAAATGATAACAAATTTTGGTTTGCGTTTGAAAAATTTAGTATATTCTTTTCGAAAAATCTTGCCGAGTTTTTATTGCATGAAACGAGCGAACAAACGCATGAGACATGAGTTTGAGGTGCAAACAAAGATTGTGGAAGAATATTTTAAAATGAAAACAAATTTTGGTTTGCGTTTGAATAATTTAGTATATTCTTTATGAAAAATCTAGGATAGTTATTATTACATGAAACGAGCAAGCAAACGCTTCAAACATGAGTTTTCGTTCGAAACAAATATAGTGGAGAAATATTTTAAAATAAACACAAATTTTGGTTTGCATTTGAATAATTTGGTATTCACTATCATTCTTTACGAAAAAACTAGCCGTGTTATTTTTTTATATAACAACAAACGAATGAAACATTAGTTTTAGGTGCAAACAAAGATTGTGGAGAAAATTTTTAAAATAAACACAAATTTTGGTTTGTGTTTGTATAATTTAGTATTACTATCATTCTTTACGAAAAATATGTCCGAGTTTTTTTGGGATGAAACGAGCAAACAAACGCATGAATCATGAGTTTTAGATGCAAAAAAAGGTACGGAGAAATATTTTAAAATGAAGACAAATTTTGGTTTGTTTTTGAATAATTTAGTCTATTCTTTATGAAAAATCTAGCCGATTTTTTATTGCATTAAAGGAGCGAACAAATGTATGAAACATGAGTTTGAGGTGCAAACAAAGATTGTGGAGAAAGATTTTAAAATGTAAAGAAATTTTGGTTTGCGTTTGAATAATTTAGTTTCTTCTTTATGAAAAATCTAGCCGATTTTTTATTGCATGAAAGGAGCGAACAAATGCATGAAACATGAGTTTGAGGTGCAAACAAAGATTGTGGAGAAATATTTTAAAATGAAAACAAATTTTTGTTTGCGTTTGAATAATTTAGTTTCTTCTTTATGAGAAATATAGCCGAGTTTTTATTACATGAAACAAGCAAGCAAACATTTGGGACATGAGGTTTCGTTTCGAACAATGATTGTGGAGAAATATTTTAGTATGAACACAAATTTTGGTTTGTGTTTGTATAATTTAGTATTACTATCATTCTTTACGAAAAATATATCCGAGTTTTTTTGGGATGAAACGAGCAAACAAACGCATGAATCATTAGTTTTAGATGCAAAAAAATATTGTGGAGAAATATTTTAAAATTAAGACATATTTTGGTTTGTTTTTGAATAATTTAGTTTATTCTCTATGAAAAATCTAGCCGAGTTTTTTTTACATGAAACGAGCAAGCAAATGCTTGAAACATGAGTTTTCGTTGCAAACAAAGATTGTGGAGAAATATTTTAAAATAAACACAAATTTTGGTTTGTATTTGAATAATTTAGTATTTACTATCATTCTTTACAAAATATTTATCCGTGTTAATGTTTATATAACGAGCGAACAAACGAATTAAACATGAGTTTTTGGTGCAAAGAAAGATTGTGGAGAAATATTTTAAAATTAAAACATATTTTGGTTTGTGTTTGAATAATTTAGTATATTCTTTATGAAAAATCTAGCGGAGTTTTTATTACATGAAACGAGCAAGCAAATGCTTGAAACATGAGTTTTCCTTGCAAACAAAGACTGTGGAGAAATATTTTAAAATAAACATAAATTTTGGTTTGTAATTGAATAATTTATTATTTACAATCATTATTTACGAAAAGTCTATCCGAGTTTTTTTTGGATGAAACGAACAAACAAACGCATCAAACATGAGTTTTTGGTGCAAAAAAAGATTGTGGAGAAATATTTTAAAATGACAACAAATTTTGGTTTGCGTTTGAAAAATTTAGTATATTCTTTTCGAAAAATCTTGCCGAGTTTTTATTGCATGAAACGAGCGAACAAACGCATGAAACATGAGTTTGAGGTGCAAACAAAGATTGTGGAGGAATATTTTAAAATAAAAAGAAATTTTGGTTTGCGTTTGAATAATTTAGTATATTCTTTATGAAAAATCTAGGATAGTTATTATTACATGAAACGACCAAGCAAACGCTTCAAACATGAGTTTTCGTTCGAAACAAATATAGTGGAGAAATATTTTAAAATAAACACAAATTTTGGTTTGCATTTGAATAATTTGGTATTCATTATCATTCTTTACGAAAAAACTAGCCGTGTTATTTTTTTATATAACAACAAACGAATGAAACATTAGTTTTAGGTGCAAACAAAGATTGTGGAGAAATTTTTTAAAATAAACACAAATTTTGGTTTGTGTTTGTATAATTTAGTATTACTATCATTCTTTACGAAAAATATGTCCGAGTTTTTTTGGGATGAAACGAGCAAACAAACGCATGAATCATGAGTTTTAGATGCAAAAAAAGGTACGGAGAAATATTTTAAAATGAAGACAAATTTTGGTTTGTTTTTGAATAATTTAGTCTATTCTTTATGAAAAATCTAGCCGATTTTTTACTGCATTAAAGGAGCGAACAAATGTATGAAACATGAGTTTAAGGTGCAAACAAAGATTGTGGAGAAAGATTTTAAAATGAAAACAAATTTTGGTTTGCGTTTGAATAATTTAGTTTCTTCTTTATGAAAAATCTAGCCGATTTTTTATTGCATGAAAGGAGTGAACAAATGCATGAAACATTAGTTTGAGGTGCAAACAAAGATTGTGGAGAAATATTTTAAAATGAAAACAAATTTTGGTTTGCGTTTGAATAATTTAGTTTCTTCTTTATGAGAAATGTAGCCGAGTTTTTATTACATGAAACAAGCAAGCAAACATTTGGGACATGAGGTTTCGTTTCGAACAATGATTGTGGAGAAATATTTTAGAATGAACACAAATTTTGGTTTGTGTTTGTATAATTTAGTATTACTATCATTCTTTACGAAAAATATATCCGAGTTTTTTTTGGATGAAACGAGCAAAGAAACGCATGAATCATTAGTTTTAGATGCAAAAAAATATTGTGGAGAAATATTTTAAAATTAAGACATATTTTGGTTTGTTTTTGAATAATTTAGTTTATTCTCTATGAAAAATCTAGCCGAGTTCTTTTTACATGAAACGAGCAACCAAATGCTTGAAACATGAATTTTCGTTGCAAACAAAGATTTCGGAGAAATATTTTCAAATAAACACAAATTTTGGTTTGTAGTTGAATAATTTAGTATTTACTATCATTCTTTACAAAAAATTTATCCGTGTTAATGTTTTTATAACGAGCGAACAAACGAATTAAACATGAGCCTTTGGTGCAAAGAAAGATTGTGGAGAAATATTTTAAAATTAACACAAATTTTGGTTTTCATTTGAATAATTTAGTATATTCTTTATGAAGAATCTAGCCGAGTTTTTATTACATGAAACGAGCAAGCAAATGCAAGAAACATGAGTTTTTCTTGCAAACAAAGATTGTGGAGAAATATTTTAAAATAAACATAAATATTGGTTTCTAATTGAATAATTTAGTATTTACAATCATTCTTTACGAAAAGTCTATCCGAGTTTTTTTTGGATGAAACGAGCAAACAAACGCATGAAACATGAGTTTTAGGTGCAAACAAAGATTGTGGATAAATATTTTAAAATGATAACAAATTTTGGTTTGCGTTTGAAAATTTTAGTATATATTCTTTTCGAAAAATCTTGCCGAGTTTTTATTGCATGAAACGAGCGAACAAACGCATGAATTTAGTATTTTAAAACAAAGATTGTGGAGGAATATTTTAAAATGAAAATAAATTTTGGTTTGCGTTTGAATAATTTAGTATATTCTTTATGAAAAATCTAGGATAGTTATTATTACATGAAGGGAGCAAGCAAACGCTTCAAACATGAGTTTTCGTTCGAAACAAATATAGTGGAGAAATATTTTAAAATAAACACAAATTTTGGTTTGCATTTGAATAATTTAGTATTCACTATCATTCTTTACGAAAAAACTAGCCGTGTTATTTTTTAATATAACAACAAACGAATGAAACATTAGTTTTAGGTGCAAACAAAGATTGTGGAGAAAAATTTTAAAATGAACACAAATTTTGGTTTGTGTTTGTATAATTTAGTATTACTATCATTCTTTACGAAAAATATATCCGAGATTTTTTGGGACGAAACGAGCAAACAAACGCATGAATCATGACTTTTAGATGCAAAAAAAGATTGTGGAGAAATATTTTAAAATGAAGACAAATTTTGGTTTGTTTTTGAATAATTTAGTTTATTCTTTATGAAAAATCTAGCCGCTTTTTTATTGCATGAAAGCAGCGAACAAATGTATGAAACATGAGTTTGAGGTGCAAACAAAGATTGTGGAGAAAGATTTTAAAATGAAAACAAATTTTGGTTTGCGTTTGAAAAATTTAGTTTCTTCTTTATGAAAAATCTAGCCGATTTTTTATTGCATGAAAGGAGCGAACAAATGCATGAAACATGAGTTTGAGGTGCAAACAAAGATTGTGGAGAAATATTTTAAAATGAAAACAAATTTTGGTTTGCGTTTGAATAATTTAGTTTCTTTTTTATGAAAAATCTATCCGAGATTTCATTACATGAAACGAGCAACCAAACGCTTGGGACATGAGTTTTCGTTTCAAACAATGATTGTGGAGAAATATTTTATAATGAACACGAATTTTTGTGTGTGTTTGATTAATTTAGTATTACTATCATTCTTTACGAAAAATATATCCGAGATTTTTTGGGATGAAACGACCAAACAAACGCATGAATCATGAGTTTTAGATGCAAAAAAAGATTGTGGAGAAATATTTTAAAATGAAGACAAATTTTGGTTTGTTTTTGAATAATTTAGTTTATTCTGCATGAAAAATCTAGCCGAGTTTTTATTACATGAAACGAGCAACCAAATGCTTGAAACATGAATTTTCGTTGCAAACAGAGATTGCGGAGAAATATTTTAAAATAAACACAAATTTTGGTTTGTAGTTGAATAATTTAGTATTTACTATCATTCTTTACAAAAAATTTATCCGTGTTAATGTTTATATAACGAGCGAACAAATGAATTAAACATGAGTTTTTGGTGCAAAGAAAGATTGTGGAGAAATATTTTAAAATTAACACAAATTTTGGTTTGTGTTTGAATAATTTAGTATATTCTTTATGAAAAATCTAGCCGAGTTTTTATTACATGAAACGAGCGAGCCAACGCCTGAAACATGAGTTTTCGTTGCAAACAATGATGTGGAGAAATTTTCTAAAATGAAAACAAATTCTTGTTTTCATTTGAATAATTTAGTATATTCTTTATGAAGAATCTAGCCGAGTTTTTATTACATGAAACGAGCAAGCAAATGCTTGAAACATGAGTTTTCCTTGCAAACAAAGATTGTGGAGAAATATTTTAAAATAGACATAAATTTTGTTTTGTAATTGAATAATTTATTATTTACAACCATTCTTTACGAAAAGTCTATCCGAGTTTTTTTTTGATGAAACGAGCAAACAAATGCATGAAACATGACTTTTAGGTGCAAAAAAAGATTGTGGAGAAATATTTTAAAATGATAACAAATTTTGGTTTGCGTTTGAAAAATTTAGTATATTCTTTTCAAAAAATCTTGCCGAGTTTTTATTGCATGAAACGAGCGAACAAACGCATGAAACATGAGTGTGAGGTGCAAACAAATATTGTGGAGGAATATTTTAAAATGAAAACAAATTTTGGTTTGCGTTTGAATAATTTAGTATATTCTTTTTGAAAAATCTAGGATAGTTATTATTACATGAAAGGAGCAAGCAAACGCTTCAAACATGAGTTTTCGAGGGAAACAAATATAGTGGAGAAATATTTTAAAATAGACACAAATTTTGGTTTGCATTTGAATAATTTAGTATTCACTATCATTCTTTACGAAGAAACTAGCCGTGTTATTTTTTTATATAACAACAAACGAACGAAACATTAGTTTTAGGTGCAAACAAAGATTGTGGAGAAAATTTTTTAATTGAACAAAAATTTTGGTCTTTGTTTGTATAATTTAGTATTACTATCATTCTTTACGAAAAATATATCCGAGTTTTTTTGGGAAGAAACGAGCAAACAAACGCATGAATCATGAGTTTTAGATGCAAAAAAAGATTGTGGAGAAATATTTTAAAATGAAGACAAATTTTGGTTTGTTTTTAAATAATTTAGTTTATTCTTTATGAAAAATCTAGCCAATTTTTTATTGCATCAAAGGAGCGAACAAATGCATGAAACGTGAGTATGAGGTGCAAACAAAGATTGTGGAGAAATATTTTAAAATGAAAACAAATTTTGGTTTGCGTTTGAATAATTTAGTTTCTTCTTTATGAAAAATCTAGCCGAGTTTTCATTACATGAAACGAGCAAGCAAACGCTTGGGACATGAGTTTTCGTTTCAAACAATGATTGTGGAGAAATATTTTAAAATGAACACAAATTTTTGTGTGTGTTTGAATAATTTAGTATTACTATCATTCTTTACGAAAAATATATTCGAGTTTTTTTGGAATGAAACGAGCAAACAAACGCATGAATCATGAGTTTTAGATGCAAAAAAATATTGTAGAGAAATATTTTAAAATGAAGACAAATTTTGGTTTGTTTTTGAATAATTTAGTTTATTCTTTATGAAAAATCTAGCCGATTTTTTATTGCATGAAAGGAACGAAAAAATGTATGAAACATAAGCTTGAGGTGCAAACAATGATTGTGGAGAAATATTTTAAAATGAAAACCAATTTTCGTTTGCGTTTGAATAATTTAGATTCTTCTTTATGAAAAATCTAGCCGATTTTTTATTGCATGAAAGGAGCGAACAAATGCGTGAGAATTGACTTTGAGGTGCAAACAAAGATTGTGGAGAAATATTTTAAAATAAAAACAAATTTTGGTTTGCGTTTGAATAATTTAGGTTCTTCTTTATGAAAAATCTAGCCGAGTTTTTATTACATGAAACGAGCCAGCAAACGCTTGGGACATGAGTTTTCGTTTCAAACAATGATTGTGGAGAAATATTTTAAAATGAAAACAAAATTTGGTTTGTCTTTCTATAATTTAGTATTACTATCATTCTTTACGAAAAAAATATCCGAGATTTTTTGGGAAGAAACGAGCAAACAAACGCATGAATCATGAGTTTTCGATGAAAAAAAGGATTGTGGAGAAATATTTTAAAATGAAGACAAATTTTGGTTTGTTTTTGAATAATTTAGTTTATTCTTTATGAAAAATCTAGCCGATTTTTTATTGCATGAAAGGAGCGAACAAATGCATGAAACATGAGTTTGAGGTGCAAACAAAGATTGTGGAGAAATATTTTAAAATGAAAACAAATTTTGGTTTGCGTTTGAATAATTTAGTTTCTTCTTTATGAAAAATCTAGCCGATTTTTTATTGCATGAAAGGGGCGAACAAATGCATGAAACATGAGTTTGAGGTGCAAACAAAGTTGTGGAGAAATATTTCAAAATGAAAACAAATTTTGGTTTGCGTTTGAATAATTTAGTTTCTCCTTTATGAAAAATCTAGGCGAGTTTTCATTACATGAAACGAGCCAGCAAACGCTTGGGACATGAGTTTTCGTTTCAAATAATGATTGTGGAGAAATATTTTGAAATGAACACAAATTTTTGTGTGTGTTTGAATAATTTAGTATTACTATCATTCTTTACGAAAAATATATCCGGGTTTTTTTGGGATGAAACGAGCAAACAAACGCATGAAAAAGATTGTGGAGAAATATTTTAAAATGATAACAAATTTTGGTTTGCGATTGAAAAATTTAGTATATTCTTTTCGAAAAATCTTGCCGAGTTTTTATTGCATGAAACGAGCGAACAAACACATGAAACATGAGTTTGGGGTGCAAACAAAGATTGTGGAGGAATATTTTAAAATGAAAATAAATTTTGGTTTGCGTTTGAATAATTTAGTATATTCTTTATGAAAAATCTAGGATAGTTATTATTACATGAAGGGAGCAAGCAAACGCTTCAAACATGAGTTTTCGTTCGAAACAAAAATAGTGGAGAAATTTTTTAAAATAAACACAACTTTTGGTTTGCATTTGAATAATTTAGTATTCACTAGCATTCGTTACGAAAAAACTAGCCGTGTTATTTTTTAATATAACAACAAACGAATGAAACATTAGTTTTAAACAAAGATTGTGGAGAAAATTTTAAAATGAACACAAATGTTGGTTTGTGTTTGTATAATTTAGTATTACTATCATTCTTTACGAAAAATATATCCGAGTTTTTTTGGGACGAAACGAGCAAACAAACGCATGAATCATGAGTTTTAGATGGAAAAAAAGATTGTGGAGAAATATTTTAAAATGAAGACAAATTTTGGTTTTTTTTGAATAATTTAGTTTATTCTTTATGAAAAATCTAGCCAATTTTTTATTGCATGAAAGCAGCGAACAAATGTATGAAACATGAGTTTGAGGTGCAAACAAAGATTGTTGAGAAAGATCTTCAAATGAAAACAAATTTTGGTTTGCGTTTGAATAATTTAGTTTCTTCTTTATGAAAAATCTAGCCGATTTTTTATTTCATGAAAGGAGCGAACAAATGCATGAAACATGAGTTTGAGGTGCAAACAAAGATTGTGGAGGAATATTTTAAAATAAAAACAAATTTTGGTTTGCGTTTGAATAATTTAGTTTCTTCTTTATGAAAAATCTAGCCGAATTTTCATTACATGAAACGAGCAAGCAAACGCTTGGGACATGAGTTTTCGTTTCAAACAATGATTGTGGAGAAATATTTTAAAATGAACACAAATTTTTGTGTGTGTTTGAATAATTTAGTATTACTATCATTCTTTACGAAAAATATATCCGAGGATTTTTGGGATGAAACATGAGTTTTAGATGCAAAAAAAGATTGTGGAGAAATATTTTAAAATGAAGACAAATTTTGGTTTGTTTTTGAATAATTTAGTTTATTCTGCATAAAAAATCTAGCCGAGTTTTCATTACATGAAACGAGCAACCAAATGCTTGAAATATGAATTTTCGTTGCAAACAAAGATTGCAGGGAAATATTTTAAAATAAACACAAATTTTGGTTTGTAGTTGAATAATTTACTATTTAATATCATTCTTTACAAAAAATTTATCCGTGTTAATGTTTATATAACGAGCGAACAAACGAATTAAACATGAGTTTTTGGTGCAAAGAAAGATTGTGGAGAAATATTTTAAAATTAACACAAATTCTGGTTTGTGTTTGAATAATTTAGTATATTCTTTATGAAAAATCTAGCCGAGTTTTTATTACATGAAACGAGCGAGCCAACGCTTGAAACATGAGTTTTCGTTGCAAACAATGATTGTGGAGAAATATTTTAAAATGAAAACAAAATTTTGTTTTCATTTGAATAATTTAGTATATTCTTTATGAAGAATCTAGCCGAGTTTTTATTACATGAAACGAGCAAGCAAATGCTCGAAACATGAGTTTTCCTTGCAAAAAAAGATTGTGGAGAAATATTTTGAAATAAACATAAATTTTGGTTTGTAATTGAATAATTTATTATTTACAATCATTCTTAACGAAAAGTCCATCCGAGTTTTTTTTGGATGAAACGAGCAAACAAACGCATGAAACATGAGTTTTAGGTGCAAAAAAAGATTGTGGAGAAATATTTTAAAATGAAAACAAATTTTGGTTTGCGTTTGAAAAATTTAGTATATTCTTTTCGAAAAATCTTGCCGAGTTTTTATTGCATGAAACGAGCGAACAGACGCATGAAACAAGAGTTTGTGGTGCAAAAAAGATTGTGGAGTAATATTTTAAAATGAAAACAAATTTTGGTCTGCGTTTGAATAATTTAGTATATTCTTTATGAATAATCTAGGATAGTCATTATTACAGGAGCAAGCAAACGCTTCAAACATGAGTTTTCGTTGGAAACAAATATAGTGGAGAAATATTTTAAAATAAACACAAATTTTTGTTTGCATTTGAATAATTTAGTATTCACTATCATTCTTTACGAAAAACCTAGCCGTGTTATTTTTTTATATAACAACAAACGAATGAAACATTAGTTTTAGGTGAAAACAAAGATTGTGGAGAAAAATTTTAAAATGGACACAAATTTTGGTTTGTGTTTATATAATTTAGTATTACTATCATTCTTTACGAAAAATATATCCGAGTTTTTTCGGGACGAAACGAGCAAATAAACGCATGAATCATGCGTTTTAGATGCAAAAAAAGATTGTGGAGAAATATTTTAAAATTAAGACAAATTTTGGTTTGTTTTTGAATAATTTAGTTTATTCTTTATGAAAAATCTAGCCGATTTTCTATTGCATGAAAGGAGCGAACAAATGTATGAAACATGAGTTTGAGCTGCAAACAAAGATTGTGGAGAAAGATTTTAAAATGAAAACAAATTTTGATTTGCGTTTGAATAATTTAGTTTCTTCTTTATAAAAAATCTAGCCGATTTTTTATTGCATGAAAGGAGCGAACAAATGCATGAAACAAGAGTTTGAGGTACAAACAAAGATTGTGGAGAAATATTTTAAAATGAAAACAAATTTTGGTTTGCGTTTGAATAATTTAGTTTCTTCTTTATGAAAAATCTATCCGAGTTTTCATTACATGAAACGAGCAAGCAAACGCTTGGGACATGAGTTTTCGTTTCTAACAATGATAGTGGAGAAATATTTTAAAATGAACACAAATTTCTGTGTGTGTTTGAAAAATTTAGTATTACTATCATTCTTTACGAAAAATATATCCGAGTTTTTTTGGGTTGAAACGAGCAAACAAACGCATGAAACATGAGTTTTAGATGCAAAAAAAGATTGTGGAGAAATATTTTAAAATGAAGACAAATTTTGGTTTGTTTTTGAATAATTTAGTTTATTCTGCATGAAAAATCTAGCCGAGTTTTTATTACATGAAACGAGCAACCAAATGCTTGAAACATGAATTTGCGTTGCAAACAAAGATTGCGGAGAAATATTTTAAAATAAACACAAATTTTGGTTTGTAGTTGAATAATTTAGTATTTACTATCATTCTTTACAAAAAATTTATCCGTGTTAATGTTTATATAACGAGCGAACAAACGAATTAAACATGAGTTTTTGGTGCAAAGAAAGATTGTGGAGAAATATTTTAAAATTAACACAAATTTTGGTTTGTTTTTGAATAATTTAGTATATTCTTTATGAAAAATCTAGCCGAGTTTTTATTAGATGAAACGAGCGAGCCAACGCTTGAAACATGAGTTTTCGTTGCAAACAATGATTGTGGAGAAATTTTTTAAAATGAAAACAAATTTTTGTTTTCATTTGAATAATTTAGTATATTCTTTAGGAAGAATCTAGCCGAGTTTTTATTACATGAAACGAGCAAGCAAACGCTTGAAACATGAGTTTTCCTTGCAAACAAAGATTATGGAGAAATATTTTAAAATAAACATAAATTTCTGTTTGTAATTGAATAATTTATTATTTACAATCATTCTTTACGAAAAGTCTATCCGAGTTTTTTTTGGATGAAACGAGCAAACAAACGCATGAAACATGAGTTTTAGGTGCAAAAAAAGATTGTGGAGAAATATTTTAAAATGATAACAAATTTTGGTTTGCGTTTGAAAAATTTAGTATATTCTTTTCAAAAAATCTTGCCGAGTTTTTATTGCATGAAACGAGCGAAGAAACGCATCAAACATGAGTTTGAGGTGCAAACAAAGATTGTGGAGGAATATTTTAAAATGAAAAAAAATTTCGGTTTGCGTTTGAATAATTTAGTATATTCTTTATGAAAAATCTAGGATAGTTATTATTACATGAAAGGAGCAAGCAAACGCTTCAAACATGAGTTTACGTTCGAAACAAATATAGTGGAGAAATATTTTAAAATAAACACAAATTTTGGTTTGCATTTGAATAATTTAGTATTCACTATCATTCTTTACGAAGAAACTAGCCGTGTTATTTTTTTATATAACAACAAACGAAGGAAACATTAGTTTTAGGTGCAAACAAAGATTGTGGAGAAAAATTTTAAAAGGAACACATATTTTGGTTTGTGTTTGTATAATTTAGTATTACTATCATTCTTTACGAAAAATATACCCGAGTTTTTTTGGGATGAAACGAGCAAACAAACGCATGAATCATGCGTTTTAGATGCAAAAAAAGATTGTGGAGAAATATTTTAAAATGAAGACAAATTTTGGTTTGTTTTTGACTAATTTAGTTTATTATTTATGAAAAATCTAGCCGATTTTTTATTGCATGAAAGGAGCGAACAAATGCATGAAACATGAGTTTGAGGTGCAAACAAAGATTGTGGAGAAATATTTTAAAATGAAAACAAATTTTGGTTTGCGTTTGAATAATTTAGTTTCTTCTTTATGAAAAATCTAGCCTAGTTTTCATTACATGAAACGAGCAAGCAAACGCTTGGGACATGAGTTTTCGTTTCAAACAATGATTGTGGAGAGATATTTTAAAATGAACACAAATCTTTGTGTGTGTTTGAATAATTTAGTATTACTATCATTCTTTGCGAAAAATATATCCCAGTTTTTTTGGGATGAAACGAGCAAACAAACGCATGAAACATGAGTTTTAAATGCAAAAAAAGATTGTGGAGAAATATTTTAAAATGAAGACAAATTTTGGGTTGTTTTTGAATAATTTAGTTTATTCTCTATGAAAAATCTAGCCGAGTTTTTATTACATGAAACGAGCAACCAAATGCTTGAAACATGAATTTTCGTTGCAAACAAAGATTGCGGAGAAATATTTTAAAATAAACACAAATTTTGGATTGTAGTTGAATAATTTAGTATTTACTATCATTCTTTACAAAAACTTTATCCGTGTTAATGTTTATATAACGAGCGAACAAACGAATTAAACATGAGTTTTTGGTGCAAAGAAAAGATTGTGGAGAAATATTTTAAAATTAACACAAATTTTGGTTTGTGTTTGAATAATTTAGTATATTCATTACGAAAAATCTATCCGAGTTTTTATTACATGAAACGAGCGAGCCAACGCTTGAAACATGAGTTTTCGTTGCAAACAATGATTGTGGAGAAATATTTTAAAATGAAAACAAATTTTTGTTTTCATTTGAATAATTTAGTATATTCTTTATGAAGAATCTAGCTGAGTTTTTATTACATGAAACGAGCAAGCAAATGCTTGAAACATGAGTTTTCCTTGCAAACAAAGATTGTGGACAAATATTTTAAAATAAACATAAATTTTGGTTTGTAATTGAATAATTTATTATTTACAATCATTCTTTACGAAAAGTCTATCCGAGTTTTTTTTGGTTGAAACGAGCAAACAAACGCATGAAACATCAGTTTTAGGTGCAAAAAAAGATTGTGGAGAAATATTTTAAAATGATAACAAATTTAGGTTTGCGTTTGAAAAATTTAGTATATTCTTTTCGAAGAATCTTGCCGAGTTTTTATTGTATGAAACGAGCGAACAAACGCATGAAACATGAGTTTCAGGTGCAAACAAAGATTGTGGAGGAATATTTTAAAATGAAAACAAATTTGTGTTTGCGTTTGAATAATTGAGTATATTCTTTATGAAAAATCTAGGATAGTCATTATTACATGAAAGGAGCAAGCAAACGCTTCAAACATGAGTTTTCGTTGGAAACAAATATAGTGGAGAAATATTTTAACATAAACACAAATTTTGGTTTGCATTTGAATAATTTAGTATTCACTATCATTCTTTACGAAAAAACTAGCCGTGTTATTTTTTATATAAGAACAATCGAATGAAACATTAGTTTTAGGTGCAAACAAAGATTGTGGAGAAAAATTTTAAAATGAACACAAATTTTGGTTTGTGTTTGTATAATTTAGTATTACTATCATTCTTTACGAAAAATATATCTGAGTTTTTTTTGGACGAAACGAGCAAACAAACGCATGAATCATGCGTTTTAGATGCAAAAAAAGATTGTGGAGAAATATTTTAAAATGAAGACAAATTTTGGTTTGTTTTTGAATAATTTAGTTTATTCTTTATGAAAAATCTAGCCGATTTTTTATTGCATGAAAGGAGCGAACAAATGCATGAAACATGAGTTTGAGGTGCAAACAAAGATTGTGGAGAAAGCTTTTAAAATGAAAACAAATTTTGGTTTGCGTTTGAATAATTTAGTTTCTTCTTTATGAAAAATCGGGCCGAATTTTTATTGAATGAAAGGAGCGAACAAATGCATGAAACATGACTTTGAGGTGCAAACAAAGATTGTGGAGAATTTTTTTAAAATGAAAACAAATTTTGGTTTGCGTTTGAATAATTTAGTTTCTTCTTTATGAAAAATCTAGCGGAGTTTTCATTACATGAGACGAGCAAGCAAACGCTTGGGATATGAGTTTTCGTTTCAAACAATGATTGTGGAGAAATATTGTAAAATGAACACAAATTTTTGTGTGTGTTTGAATAATTTAGTATTACTATCATTCTTTACGAAAAATATATCCGAGTTTTTTTGGGATGAAACGAGCAAACAAATGTATGAAACATGAGTTTTAGATGCAAAAAAAGATTGTGGAGAAATATTTTAAAATGAAGACAAATTTTGGTTTGTTTTTGAATAATTTAGTTTATTCTCTATGAAAAATCTAGCCGAGTTTTTATTACATGAAACGAGCAACCAAATGCTTGAAACATGAATTTTCGTTGCAACCAAAGATTGCGGAGAAATATTTTAAAATAAACACAAATTTTGGTTTGTATTTGAATAATTTAGTATTTACTATCATTCTTTACCAAAAATTTATCCGTGCTAATGTTTATATAACGAGCGAACAAACGAATTAAACATGAGTTTTTGGTGCAAAGAAAGATTGTGGAGAAATATTTTAAAATTAACGCAAAATTTGGTTTGTGTTTGAATAATTTAGTATATTCTTTATGAAAAATCTAGCCGAGTTTTTATTACATGAAACGAGCGAGCCAACGCTTGAAACATGAGTTTTCGTTGCAAACAATGATTGTGGAGAAATTTTTAAAATGAAAAAAAATTTCGGTTTGCGTTTCAATAATTTAGTATATTCTTTATGAAAAATCTAGGATAGTTATTATTACATGAAAGGAGCAAGCAAACGCTTGAAACATGAGTTTTCGTGGGAAACAAATACATTGGAGAAATATTTTAAAATAAACACAAATTTTGGTTTGCATTTGAATAATTTAGTAATCACTATCATTCTTTACGAAAAATCTAGCCGTGTTATTTTTTTTTATGACAACAAACGAATGAAACATTAGTTTTAGGTAAAAACAAAGATTGTGGAGAAAATTTTTTAAATGAACACAAATTTTGGTTTGTGTTTGTATAATTTAGTATTACTATCATTCTTTACGAAAAATATATCCAAGTTTTTTTGGGATGAAACGAGCAAACAAACGCACGAATCATGAGTTTTAGATGCAAAAAAAGATTGTGGAGAAATATTTTAAAATGAAGACAAATTTTGGTTTGTTTTTGAATAATTTAGTTTATTCTTTATGAAAAATCTCGCCGATTTTTTATTGCATGAAAGGAGCGAACAAATGCATTAAACATGAGTTTGAGGTGCAAACAAAGATTGTGGAGAAAGATTTTAAAATGAAAACAAATTTTGGTTTGCGTTTGAATAATTTAGTTTCTTCTTTATGAAAAATCTAACCGATTTTTTATTGCATGAAAGGAGCGAACAAATGCATGAAACATGAGTTTGAGGTGCAAACAAAGATTGTGGAGAAATATTTTAAAATGAAAACAAATTTTGGTTTGCGTTTGAATAATTTAGTTTCTTCTTTATGAAAAAACTAGCCGAGTTTTCATTACATGAAACGAGCAAGCAAACTCTTGGGACATGAGTTTTCGTTTCAAACAATGATTGTGGAGAATTATTTTAAAATGAACACAAATTTTTGTGTGTGTTTGAATAATTTAGTATTACTATCATTCTTTACGAAAAATATATCCGAGTTTTTTTTTGACGAAACGAGCAAACAAACGCATGACACATGAGTTTTAGATGCAAAAAAAGATTGTGGAGAAATATTTTAAAATGAAGACAAATTTTGGTTTGTTTTTGAATAATTTAGTTTATTCTCTATGAAAAATCTAGCCGAGTTTTTATTACATGAAACGAGCAACCAAATGCTTGAAACATGAATTTTCGTTGCAAACAACGATTGTGGAGAAATATTTTAAAATAAACACAAATTTTTGTTTGTATTTGAATAATTTAGTATTTACTATCATTCTTTACAAAAAATATTTCCGTGTTAATGTTTATATAACGAGCGAACAAACGAATTAAACATGAGTTTTTGGTACAAAGAAAGATTGTGGAGAAATATTTTAAAATTAACACAAAATTTGGTCTGTCTTTGAATAATTTAGTATATTCTTTATGAAAAATCTAGCCGAGTTTTTATTACATGAAACGAGCGAGCCAACGCTTGAAACATGAGTTTTCGTTGCAAACAATGATTGTGGAGAAATATTTTAAAATGAAAACAAATTTTTGTTTTCATTTGAATAATTTAGTATATTCTTTACGAAGAATCTAGCCGAGTTTTTATTACATGAAACGAGCAAGCAAATGCTTGAAACATGAGTTTTCCTTGCAAACAAAGGTTGTGGAGAAATATTTTAAAATAAACATAAATTTTGGTTTGTAATTGAATAATTTATTATTTACAATCATTCTTTACGAAAAGTCTATCCGAGTTTTTTTTGGATGAAACGAGCAAAGAAACGCATGAAACATGAGTTTTAGGTGCAAAAAAAGATTGTGGATAAATATTTTAAAATGATAATAAATTTTGGTTTGCGTTTGAAAATTTTAGTGTATTCTTTTCGAAAAATCTTGCCGAGTTTTTATTGAATGAAACGAGCGAACAAACGCATGAGACATGAGTTTGAGGTGCAAACAAAGATTGTGGAGGAATATTTTAAAATGAAAACAAATTTTGGTTTGTGTTTGAATAATTTAGTATATTCTTTATGAAAAATCTAGGATAGTTTTTATTACATGAAAGGAGCAAGCAAATGCTTCAAACATGAGTATTCGTTGGAAATAAATATAGTGGAGAAATATTTTAAAATAAACACAAATTTTGGTTTGCATTTGAATAATTTAGTATTCACTATCATTCTTTACGAAAAATCTAGCCGTGTTATTTTTTTATATAACAACAAACGAATGAAACATTAGTTTTATGTGCAAACAAAGATTGTGGAGAAAAATTTTAAAATTAACACAAATTTTGGTTTCTGTTTGAATAATTTAGTATTACAATCATTCTTTACGAAAAATATATCCGAGTTTTTTTGGGACGAAACGAGCAAACAAACGCATGAAACATGAGTTTTAGATGCAAAAGAAGATTGTGGAGAAATATTTTAAAATGAAGACAAATTTTGGTTTGTTTTTGAATAATTTAGTTTATTCTCTATGAAAAATCTAGCCGAGTTTTTATTACATGAAACGAGCAAGCAAATGCTTGAAACATGAGTTTTCGTTGCAAACAAAGATTGTGGAGAAATATTTTAAAATAAACACAAATTTTGGTTTGTATTTGAATATATTTACTATCATCCTTTACAAAATAATTATCCGTGTTAATGTTTATATAACGAGCGAACAAACGAATTAAACATGAGTTTTTGGTGCAAAGAAAGATTGTGGAGTAATATTATAAAATTAACACAAATTTTGGTTTGTGTTTGAATAATTTAGTATATTCTTTATGAAAAATCTAGCCGAGTTTTTATTACATGAAACGAGCGAGCCAAAGCTTGAAACATGAGTTTTCGTTGCAAACAATGATTGTGGAGAAATATTTTAAAATGAAAACTAATTTTTGTTTTCATTTGAATAATTTAGTATATTCTTTATGAAGAATCTAGCCGAGTTTTTATTACATGAAACGAGAAAGCAAATGCTTGAAACATGAGTTTTCCTTGTAAACAAAGATTGTGGAGAAATATTTTAAAATAGACATAAATTTTGGTTTGTAATTGAATAATTTATTATTTACAATCATTCTTTACGAAAAGTCTATCCGTGTTAATCTAGCCGAGTTTTCATTACATGAAACGAGCAAGCAAACTCTTGGGACATGAGTTTTCGTTTCAAACAATGATTGTGGAGAAATATTTTAAAATGAACACAAATTTTTGTGTGTGTTTGTATAATTTGGTATTAGTATCATTCTTTACGAAAAATATATCCGAATTTTTTTGGGATGAAACAAGCAAACAAACGCATGAAACATGACTCTTAGATGCAAAAAAAATTGTGGAGAAATATTTTAAAATGAAGACAAATTTTGGTTTGTTTTTGAATAATTTAGTTTATTCTCTATGAAAAATCTAGCCGAGTTTTTATTACATGAAACGAGCAAGCAAATGCTTGAAACATGAGTTTTCGTTGCAAACAAAGATTGTGGAGAAGTATTTTAAAATAAACACAAATTTTGGTTTGTATTTGAATAATTTAGTATTTACTATCATTCTTTACAAAAAATTTATCCGTGTTAATGTTTATATAACGAGCGAACAAACGAATTAAACATGAGTTTTTGGTGCAAAGAAAGATTGTGGAGAAATATTTTAAAATTAACACAAATTTTGGTTTGTGTTTGAATAATTTAGTATATTCTTTATGAAAAATCCAGCCGAGTTTTTATTACATGAAACGAGCGAGCCAACGCTTGAAACATGAGTTTTCGTTGCAAACAATGATTGGTGAGAAATATTTTAAAATGAAAACAAATTTTTGTTTTCATTTGAATAATTTAGTATATATTCTTTATGAAGAATCTAGCCGAGTTTTTATTACATGAAACGAGCAAGCAAATGCTTGAAACATGAGTTTTCCTTGCAAACAAAGATTGTGGAGAAATATTTTAAAATAAACATAAATTTTGGTTTGTAATTGAATAATTTATTATTTACAATCATTCTTTACGAAAATTCTATCCGAGTTTTTTTTGGATGAACGTCAAATGCTAATAAAAAAAAAGGACTAACTCCAGCTTCGAGGATTGATTGAGCCCTTCTGTTTTGAAAAGGAAGACCAAGTGAGATCACAAACAAACGCATGAAACATGAGTTTTAGGTCCAAAAAACGATTGTGGAGAAATATTTGAAAATGATAACAAATTTTGGTTTGCGTTTGAAAAATTTAGTATATTCTTTTCGAAAAATCTTGCTGAGTTTTTATTGCATGAAACGAGCGAACAAACGCATGGTACATGAGTTTGAGGTGCAAACAAAGATTGTGGAGGAATATTTTAAAATGAAAACAAATTTTGGTTTGCGTTTGAAAATTTTAGTATATTCTTCTCGAAAAATCTTGCCGAGTTTTTATTGCATGAAACGAGCGAACAAACGCATGAAACATGAGTTTGAGGTGCATACAAAGTTTGTGGAGGAATATTTTAAAATGAAAACAAATTTTGGTTTGCGTTTGAATAATTTAGTATATTCTTTATGAAAAATCTAGGATAGTTATTATTACATGAAAGGAGCAAGCAAACGCTTCAAACATGAGTTTTCGTTGGAAACAAATATAGTGGAGAAATATTTTAAAATAAACACAAATTTTGGTTTGCATTTGAATAATTTAGTATTCGCTATCATTCTTTACGAAAAATCTACTCGGATATATTTTTTTATATAACAACAAACGAATGAAACATTAGTTTTAGGTGCAAGCAAATTTTTGTGTGTGTTTGAATAATTTAGTATTACTATCATTCTTTACGAAAAATATATCCGAGTTTTTTTTGGATGAAACGAGCAAACAAACGCATGAAACATGAGTTTTAGATGCAAAAAAAAATTGTGGAGAAATATTTTAAAATGAATACAAATTTTGGATTGTTTTTGAATAATTTAGTTTATTCTTTATGAAAAATCTAGCCGAGTTTTTATTACATGAAACGAGCAAGCAAATGCTTGAAACATGAGTTTTCGTTGCAAACGAAGATTGTGGAGAAGTATAATTTTCCCTAGCTTTACTCTTAAGTGTATATGTGGTCTTTTGAGTTTTAGGGGTCGAACACAAGGAGAATGGCCTTGAGATATTACAATTCTTTTCAAAAGGAGGTCTTGTTTTGTTCGAATGTTGTAGATTGTTTAAGAAGGTTAATTATGTATTAGATGGAATTTAATCGAGTTCGTACACAATTCTTTTGAAAATTCTTTAATAATATTTCCAAATGTCCAAAAGTTGCAAATGATATGTCAATGAAAACTAGAGAATGAGATCTTCACAATGCAAGGCAAATCAATTATCACTTTTATTCATATTTTTATGTAAATTTTCGTTTTAGTCTACACTTTTCATAATCAATCAACAGAGTTTTTCATAAAATCACAGAAAATCGAAAATTACTTCAAAAATCACCAAAATTTAACAGAAATTAGGAAAGCACGTTCAGATTATGTGGTAAACATCTCAAATCAAAAGGACTGATATTCCAAAAATTATGGTCAAAACTCAGAACATATGGCAGAATTGGACAGAGAATGGTATGTGTTACCAAAAGAGGGTGGAATTCAAATTTTATCCAAACAAGTCAATTAAAATTCAGATCAAGAAACTACACTTCAAAATGATTTACTGAGACCTAGATTTTTCATTTATAGGATTTTTTTACTAATTTCTAAAAATTGTGGAAAAACAGTCAGATTCAAAATCAAGAACAGAAAATTTAAAAAACTCAAAACTTTGCACAGATTTTATCTTACAAATTTAACATAAAAGCATTGGGCACATATTATATAAAAGTTGTTCTAAAATATCTAACGAAACACAAAATATTTTTTTTTATAATTTTCTTTGATCAGATCTGAATTCAAACAATTGTTTACTGAAACTGACAGAAACAAAATGCAGAAAAATGTATTTTTTGAATTTAGAGGATAAAAGTAGGGATTTTTAAGGCAATTTGATCAAGAATTGTATCATTAATCACAAAATATTCAATTTATCAGATTTGGCACAAGTTGGAATTATTTCCAACCAGAAAAACTCAGCAAATAGATCAAAATTTCAGATCAAACACCAGTCAACCAACTAGTGTTTGATCTCAATATTTGAACTAAAAACTTCACTAAATCAAGCAAAAACCTCAACCAAGATTCAAGATGATAAAATGGACTAATATGCAGAAAATTTCAGTCCTAAATGACCTAATTAATTCAACCAAATCGATTAAATCAAGAAAAACCAGATTTAACAGCACATTATGAACAGTAACCAAATCAGTCAATTTACTTCAAATTAAAGCAAGATTTTAAACAATTCAATCACAAAAAGCCTATCCCTACAAGATTCTACTCACACATGATGAGATCAACCGAAATTAGGCATGTGTTCATCATATTTTTTTTTACAAATTGGATCTTGTGATCTAAAATTGAATACACGAGATTAAATGAAAATTGGATCAAACCGAGACGTAGAAGATCAACCAGAAGCTTCCTTGAGTCGATTTGAACCTCCAATTGATGCTTGATCCAGCCGGAACCGATCAATTGCCTTTTTCACCAAAATCAGCCCGAATTGGTGAATTTTCACTCAAACTCGAAAATTGAAGCTCGAGAAGCTCTGATATTCAGTAATGGAGTTACCGAAACTTAAAGAAGATGATTGAAGAGTGGTGTGTTGAAAGAATTTGGAGAATGGAAGAATGAATGATCATGAATGGGTTGATCGGTCGAATTTTATAGAGAGGCTGGTCTGGAGAGTGGGGGACAAACCGAGCGATTCCATTGGCTCAGGCAGATCAAGTGGGGTGTACTGAAGATCTGTGCGAAATTTCGTTGAATTTGGTTGAGAAATGGACGGGTTTGAATCATCGGATTTTTCATCAGAATATTCGCGCGAAAATGAACTGAGTTCAGTTCAGACGATTTGAATCGCATTACTGAGACTGACAGTGGGTCCCTTCAGAATAAGTTGTGGTGAAACGGGTCGTAATCGCGTGAAACGAGTCGCTAATTCCGTTATTAATCTCTGAGTTTTCAAACTGTCTTTTTGATTTTCTGTGGCGAAACGGGTCGAAACATGCGAAACGAGTCGTCTTCTTATTCAGACTTTGGCGCTGAGTTTTGAATTAGATTTCCGGATTTCATGCGGCGAAACGAGCTGCAGCTCGCTTGAAACGAGTCGCTTTTGTGTGAGCTGGGTACTGACTCGTTTTAAGCTCGTTCCGCTGATCTGGTGTGGCGAACCGGTTTGAATCGCGTGAGACGAGTCATAACTGGTGAAACGAGTCGTCTTCTTCTTCAGATTTGGTGCTGAATGCCTTTTCTCGATCTTCTGTGGCCTGCGATCGTGTGCTCGTCCTAAAACAATCCTCTGACAGCCTTGTAAGTTTCGAATTTGGACTTTGGATCGATTTTTCTCTTGGATTTCAGACCCGTTTACCCGTTTCTCACAACCATCGATTCGAGCTCGTGATTCTGTACATTTCGCTGTGATTCATCAACCCAGATCTCTTCTCCATCTTCTCACGAATCCACAGGGCTTTGAATGGTTGAAAACCGTTGAGTAAAACTCGAGTTTTGCTGATTTGAATATCATCAGTTCGCTGTTCCGCCATTGCTGACCAGAGTGTGCAAATCGACCTCTTGTTCGAAATTCACACAACGAAATCCAAAACGGTGACTCAGGCTTCGTTCGCAACTTCCTCACGATGCTTCACAACCATTATGACTTCCCAATTCGCCTCGAATCCAGAGAATTCCTCCATTAACCAACTCGGTTTCAGTTTCGCGAAAATAACCAAAATCTGCTGAACACGTGAATCAAACTATGATTTTGAGTTGTTTTTCCATCGAATTGAGGCTTCTTAATTCATTGTGAGCCTTCACTAAAGCTTTACGACACGAAAAGAATCATCTTTGCTTGAGAAAAACGGAAATGGTTGATCGAATTCATTCGCTGTTCGAAACTCGACCGTTGGTTCATCCAGTTTGAAAAGTTCATTGAGGATTTCGTCGAACAGATTACGGAAACATGGATTTCTCGCTCGATTTCGCATCATTCGATGAGTTCTTCATACGGTTAGAAAGGGTAGACGATGGAGAAGAGAATGAGATCGGTTTCGGCTCGAATGGATGATGGTGGAAGGCACGACAGATCAACCATGGTTTCGGTCCGTTTTTGGCACTTGTTTTGGCCGAATTCCGGCGATCGCCGGAACTTCCAAGACCGGAAAATGGCACCGGCATGTTCGTCTCGTCATGCTGAATCCATGGATGGCTTGTTTGTTCGATTTCGAGCAGAATTGTGAATTATGAGGTTTGAAGAAGATGGGTTTGACCTGGTCAATTCGTTGACTTTGACCAAATTTGACCTGATCTTCAATTGGTGATTTTGAGAGTTCTAGAAGGTTTCTGATCGCGAGGATTGTACCGTTGGGTTCGTTTCGTCGAGCTCTTCGTTTTGGTATACCGTTTGACCCATTTTGGAGAAGTTGACTTTTGGTCAACTTGGCGATTTTTGGCGTTTGGCCCGGTTTGACTTGGTTGTAGAAGGTTTTTGAATTGTCGTAAAAGTTTCGGGAATTTTTTGTAGAGTGTTTGAGGTTTTTAGTTGGCCATCTTTGGCCCATTATTTGCGTTTTGTTCCAATTCTTCATTTTATGCCCTTTTCGCCTGTAAAATCACACAAAATTGTATTAAGGGGTTTCAAATTATGTTTTATGAATTATGAGCATTTTTCATACATTTAATGTGAATTATGATTAAATTTGAGATGATAAAAACCCTAAAAATGTGTATAAAAATACACATTACAAATTCCACCACACTTAAACCAAGCTTGCCCTCAAGCGTAAATAAAATCAAGTTCTAGGGTTTTTAGAATCAGTTTAAAGTACTTTGAAAAGAGATTTAGTTATTGCCATGAATGTTATATATAATATGCGATTATTATAATAATACACGAAGGTCGATGAATATCCATTAATAATTTCAAATTCAAGTTTATTTAAAATTCCCCAATCCTTCAAATACGAACCTTTTTCCAAAAAATAATGCCCTAATTTTGTTTTTGGTACTTTCTCCCCCTAAATTTAAAATGGTGAATTTATAAAATTTACCCCAAAAGTTTCAACTAACTCAACTTTCTCTTTTATAAACACGTAAAGGTTGGTATGCTATCCACTCAAGTTATCAAAAAAACAAGCTGTGCTTTGCACGTACAAAAAATCCTTCATTTTCTATTGCGGATATGTAAAATTTTTTTTTTTTTTTTTTTCAAGGGTTTAAAAATAATTTTTCACATTTTTGAATTCTTTTTTGTGAAGGGATAACAGGTTACGATTTCGGTCACTTGCTTTTAGTGCGAAAATTAGAGATGGACATACGAGTCATTAGCTATGTCATGAAAGATAGGTTGAGTTAGAAAAATTTTGCGAAACTAGTGGTATTAAAAGTAAGGTTTAATTTCTCAAAAGTTTTAATCACAACATTACTTTAAAGAAAACGATTTATAATTTCATTAAAGGGGCAAGTGAAATATTTATGAATTTTCGAAACGTTTAATGGATTTTAAATGGATATTATAGATGAGATGAGGTGGAAAATATGGCATTCATGATGATAATTAATCTCTTTTTGAATTTTCAAATCTTTTCATCATTTTCCAAAACCCTAAGTGTTTTCAAAATTTTGCTTGAAAGGGCTTAGTTTTAAAATTTGTTTTTACAAAACCTTTTATTTACTTTTCATTTAAAATATTTTTCTTTTAAAACACACAACATTTTATTCACAAAAACGAAAGAAAAATAAGTAAAAATTTAAATTTTTATGGTATTTATGAGTTTTGTTGTTGTTTTTGAAATTTTGAATTTTTTATATGAATTTTCACATTTTTACAAGAAAACAAAACTTGGTTTTACATAAAACCACTCCACCACACTTAAACCTTTGTTTGTCCTCAAACAAAAAGTTCAAGAATGAGACATTTGTGGAAATTGGAAAAATTGTTGGGGTTTTATGCAAAACCTCCCCCACCACACTTAAACTTTTTGCGTAGCAAATGTTTAAGTGTGAAAGAGAGTTTTGTAAAAAGAAGAAAGATAAAATAAAGAAAGGAAAAATACGACCTGACACGACGAGTTGCCTCTCGCCAAGCGCCCTTGTTTTACGTCTTGAGCTCGACGCATTTGTGCTTTTCATTCTTTCCATCCCTCGCTTTGTGGCATCGCTTCTAAATCATGCTCATCGAACCACCTTGTATCATGATTCTCGTAAAAAGCCTTCAAACGATGACCATTAACCTTGAATTTGATGTCTTCTCCCCTAGAAATTTCAAATACTCCAAACGGCAAAATATGGGTAATTATGTAAGGACCTGTCCATCGGCTCTTCAACTTCCCGGGATGTAATCTCAACCGAGAGTTGAATAACAAGACCTTATCGCCAGTTTTAAATTCCTTTTTGCGAATAAGTTTGTCGTGAGCGATGGTTAGTTTTTCTTTGTAAATTCGAGAATTATCATAAGCCTCAATGCGAAGCTCTTCTAATTCTTGAATTTGCAATTTCCGCAACCCCGCATCTTTTGGGTAATCTTGATTTACCTTTTTGATTGCCCAAAATGCTTTGTGCTCAATTTCCACCGGTAGGTGACAACTCTTTCCATAAACGAGTTTAAAAGGAGTCATCCCTATCGGTGTTTTGTATGTGGTGCGGTAGGCCCATAAGGCATCCCCAAGCCTTTGACTCCAATCCTTGCGAGAGGGATTAACCACTTTCTCAAGTATTGATTTTATTTCCCTATTGGATATTTCGGCTTGCCCATTAGTTTGGGGATGATAAGCGGTTGACATGCGGTGTTGTACATGATAATTTTTCAAAAGAGATTCGAGGTACTTATTATTGAAATGTGAACCCCTATCGCTAATGATAGCTTTAGGCACCCCAAAACGCTGAAAAATATTCTTTTTAAGGAATTCAATCACCGTTTTGGAGTTGGCATCCCTTGTTGGTATGGCCTCAACCCATTTTGAAACATAATCAACACACACAAGAATATATAAATACCCATTTGATTGAGGAAAGGGGCCCATGAAATCTATCCCCCAAACATCGAAAAGCTCAAAAAACAATAAAGCTTTAAGAGGCATTTCGTTTTTGCGGGTTAGATTGCCCGTTTTTTGGCAATTTTCACAACTCTTTACAAAGGAATGAGCATCTTTATAAAGAGTTGGCCAATATAATCCACTTTGGAGTACCTTATGACTTGTGCGTTGCCCTCCAAAGTGTCCCCCACATTCTAAAGTGTGACAAAAAGAGAGTACCGAATTTATCTCGTGGTCGGGCACGCATTTTCGTACCATTTGATCGGAGCAAATCTTGTAGAGGTAGGGGTCTTCCCAGAGGTAATAGCGCGAGTCATTTTTTATTTTGTCCTTTTGAGCTCGAGGGAGAGTGTTTGGCAATTCGCGAGTTTCGAGGTAGTTGACGATGTCGGCGTACCAAGGCGCCATGCCATGGATAGCATAGAGTTGCTCGTCAGGAAAGAGTTCGTTGATCGGAATGATATCGCCTTCGTTTGTTGGGAGTCGGCTAAGATGATCGGCCACCAAGTTTTCGGCTCCCTTTTTATCCCGAATCTCCACGTTAAACTCTTGAAGGAGAAGGATCCATCGGAGGAGGCGGGGCTTGCATTCCTTCTTCTTCATTAAGTGCTTGAGCGCGGCATGATTTGAAAATAACAACTTTTGTCCCGACCAAGTATGATCGGAACTTTTCCAATGCAAAGACAATGGCCAATAATTCTTTTTCCGTTGTTGTGTAATTCCGTTGGGCGTCGTCTAGGGTCCTAGAGGCATAGTAAATTACGTGGGGTACCTTCCCGATGCGTTGCCCCAAAACCACCCCGACACTTAAATCGCTCGCGTCGCACATGATCTCAAAGGGGAGATTCCAATCCGGTGGTTGAATAATGGGCGCTTCGCACAGTTTCCCCTTTAGCTTGTCGAATGCCGCCTTGCACGCATCGTTGAACTCGAATTTGATCTCTTTTTGGAGAAGCCTGCACATTGGTTGCGCGATTTTTGAGAAGTCTTGAATGAAACGCCGATAGAAGCCGGCGTGTCCAAGGAATGAGCGGACATCTTTCACATTGCGAGGGTATGGAAGTGTCTTGATAACGTCGATCTTCGCTTTGTCGACTTCCAACCCTTTTTCTGAAATTAAATTACCTAATACAATTCCTTGGCTCACCATAAAGTGGCACTTCTCAAAATTTAAGACAAGGTTAGCTTCAACGCACTTTTCCATTATTAGGCTCAAGTTATGGAGACACTCATCGAACGAGTTACCATAAATGGAAAAGTCGTCCATGAATACTTCAATAAATTTAGAAATATACTCAGAAAAGATCGAAATCATACACCTTTGAAAAGTTCCAGGCGCATTGCATAGTCCAAACGGCATTCTTCGATAGGCGAAAGTTCCAAAGGGGCAAGTGAATGTCGTCTTCCTCTGATCTTCTGGATCGATGGCGATTTGAAAATAGCCCGAGTACCCATCCAAAAAGCAATAGTAGGGCCGCCCCGCTAATCTTTCGAGCATTTGATCGATGAAGGGAAGAGGAAAGTGATCTTTTTTTGTCGCCGCATTGAGTTTGCGATAGTCGATGCAAACTCTCCATCCGTTTTGCACTCGTGTTGGCACTTTCTCTCCTTCGGCATTTTCCACAATCGTGATTCCCGTCTTCTTGGGAACTACATGGATTGGAGATACCCATTCCGAATCGGCCACCGCGTAAATAATCCCCGCATCAAGAAGCTTGAGAAGCTCCTTTTTCACCACCTCCATCATTACTGGATTTAACCTTCTTTGTGCTTCTCTTGATGGTTTTGATCCCTCCTCCAAAACAATTTTGTGCATACATGTCGAGGGGCTTATACCTGGCATATCGGCCAATGTCCATCCGATCGCCTTCTTATGGTTTCCAAGAGTTTCCACCAATCGGGTTTCTTGGTCAAGGGTTAGATTCGATGCGATGATGACGGGTAATGTGTTGTTTGGCCCGAGGTACGCGTATTTGAGGTGATCGGGAAGAGGTTTGAGTTCGAGAGTAGGAGCTTCTTCGATTGATGGCTTAATGCGTTCTTGCGATATTTGGAGTTTGTCGTGAGGGGAACCCGAAATGAATTTTATTTCTTCATTATGTTCTTGCTCTATTTCTTGCTTCTCATTCGTTTGTGCGATCTCCCCCCAAACATCCTCAAAAATCGCATCGTATCCCTTCGAGTACTCTTCTTCCAAGTGTTCTTCAACCATTTCATCAATCTCGTCAATAATGGTTATGCTCGATACATTGTAGAATATACTAAATTATTCAAACGCAAACAAAAATTTATTTTCATTTTAAAATATTCCTCCACAAAATTTGTTTGCACCTCAAACTCATGTTTCATGCGTTTGTTCGCTCGTTTCATGCAATAAAAACTCGGCAAGATGTTTCGAAAAGAATATACTAAATTTTTCAAACGCAAACCAAAATTTGTTATCATTTTAAAATATTTCTCCAAAATCTTTTTTTGCACCTAAAAGTCATGTTTCATGCGTTTGTTTGCTCGTTTCATCAAAAAACAACTTGGATAGACTTTTCGTAAAGAATGATAGTAAACACTAAATTATTCAATTACAAACCAAAGTTTATGTTTATTTTAAAATATTTCTCCACAATCTTTGTTTGCAAGGAAAACTCATGTTTCTAGCATTTGCTTGCTCGTTTCATGTAATAAAAACTCGGCTAGATTTTTCATAAAGAATATACTAAATTATTCAATTGAAAACAAAAATTTGTTTTCATTTTAAAATATTTCTCCACAATCATTGTTTGCTACGAAAACTCATGTTTCAAGCGTTGGCTCGCTCGTTTCGTGTAATAAAAACTCAGCTAGATATTTCATTAAGAATATACTAAATTATTCAAACACAAACCAAAAATTGTGTTAATTTTAAAATATTTCTCCACAATCTTTCTTTGCACCAAAAACTCATGTTTAATTCGTTTGTTCGCTCGTTATATAAAAATTAACACGGATAGATTTTTTGTAAAGAATGATAGTAAATACTAAATTATTCAAATACAAACAAAAATTTGTGTTTATTTTAAATATTTCTCCACAATCTTTTTTCCAACGAAAACTCATGTTTCAAGCGTTTGCTTACTCGTTTCATGTAATAAAAACTCGGCTAGATTTCTCATAAAGAATATACTAAATTACTCAAACGCAAACCAAAATTTGTTTTCATTTTAAAATATTTCTCCACAATCTTTTTTTGCACCTGAAACTCATGTTTCATGCGTTTGTTTGCTGGTTTCAACCAAAAATAACTCGGGTAGATTTTTCATAAAGAATGATAGTAGATACTAAATTATTCAAATACAAACGAAAATTTGTGTTTATTTTAAAATATTTCTCCACAATCTTTGTTTGCAACGAAAACTCATGTTTCAAGCATTTGCTTGCTCGTTTCATGTAATAAAAACTCGGCTAGATTTTTCATAGAGAATAAACTAAAATGTACAAACGCAAATCAAAATTTGTTTTTATTTTAAAATATTTCTCCACTATCTTTGTTTGCACCTCAAACACATGTTTCGTGCATTTGTTCGCACGTTTCATGCAATAAAAACTCGGCTAGATTTTTCGTAAAGAATATACTAAATTATTCAAACACAAACCAAAATTTGTATTCATTTTAAAATATTTCTCCACAATCATTGTTTGAAACGGAAACTCATGTCTCAAGCGTTTGCTTGGTCGTTTCATGTAATAAAAACTCGTCTATATTTTTCATAAAGAAGAAACTAAATTATTCAAACTCAAACCAAAATTTGTTTTCATTTTAAATAATTTCTCCACAATCTTTTTTTGCACCTAAAACTCATGTTTCATGCGTTTGTTTGCTCGTTTCATCCAAAAATAACTCGGGTAGTTTTTCATAAAGAATGATAGTAGATACTAAATTATTCAAATATAAACAAAAGTTTGTGTTTATTTTAAAATATTTCTCCACAGTCTTTGTTTGCAACGAAAACTCATATTTCAAGCATTTGCTTGCTCGTTTCATGTAATAAAAACTCGGCTAGATTTTTCATAGAGAATAAACTAAATTGTACAAACGCAAACCAAAATTTGTTTTTATTTTAAAATATTTCTCCACTATCTTTGTTTGCACCTCAAACTCGTGTTTCGTGCGTTTGTTCTCATGTTTCATGCAATAAAAACTCGGCTAGATTTTTCGTAAAGCATATACTAAATTATTCAAACACAAACCAAAATTTGTGTTCATTTTAAAATATTTCTCCACAATCATTGGTTGCGACGAAAACTCATGTTTCAAGCGTTGGCTCGCTCGTTTCGTGTAATAAAAACTCAGCTAGATTTTTCATAAAGAATATACTAAATTATTAAAACACAAACCAAAATTTGTGTTAATTTTAAAATATTTCTCCACAATCTTTCTTTGCACAAAAAACTCGTGTTTAATTCGTTTGTTCGCTCGTTATATAAAAATTTACACGGATAGATTTTTCATAAAGAATGATAGTAGATACTAAAATTTTCAAATACAAACAAAAATTTGTGTTTAATTTAAAATATTTCTCCACAATCTTTGTTTGCAACGAATACTCATGTTTCAAGCATTTGCTTGCTGGTTTCATGTAATAAAAACTCGGCTAGATTTTTCATAGAGAATAAACTAAATTGTTCAAACGCAAACGAAAATTTCTTTTTATTTTAAAATATTTCTCCACTATCTTTGTTTCCACCTCAAACTCATGTTTCGTGCGTTTGTTCGCACGTTTCATGCAATAAAAACTCGGCTAGATTTTTCGTAAAGCATATACTTAATTATTCAAAACAAACCAAAATTTGTTTTCATTTTAAAATATTTCTTCACAATCTTTTTTTGCATCTAAAACTCATGTTTCATGCGTTTCTTTGCTCGTTTCATCCAAAAACAACTCGGATATATTTTTCGTAAATGATAGTAATACTAAATTATTCAAACACAAACCAAAATTTGTGTTCATTTTAAAATATTTCTCCACAATCTTTGTTTGCACCTAAAATTAATGTTTCATTCCTTTGTTGTTATATAACAAAATAACACGGCTTGATTTTTCGTAAAGAATGATAGTGAATACTAAATTATTCAAATGGAAACCAAAATTTGTGTTTATTTTAAAATATTTCTCCACTATATTTGTTTCCAACGAAAACTCATGTTTGAAGCGTTTGCTTGCTCGTTTCATGTAATAATAACTATCCTAGATTTTTCATAAAGAATATACTAAATTATTCAAAGACAAACAAAAATTTGTTTTCATTTTATAATATTCCTCCACAATCTTTGTTTGAACGTCAAACTCATGTTTCATGCGTTTGTTCGCTCGTTTCATGCAATAAAAACTCGGCGAGATTTTTCGAAAAGAATATACTAAATTTTTCAAAGGCAAACCAAAATTTGTTATCATTTTAAAATATTTCTCAAAAATCTTTTTTTGCACCTAAAACTCATGTTTCATGCGTTTGTTTGCTCGTTTCATCCAAAAACAACTCGGATAGACTTTTCGTAAAGAATGATTTTAAACACTAAATTATTCAATAACAAACCAAAGTTTATGTTTATTTTAAAATAGTTCTCCACAATTTTTGTTTGCAAGGAAAACTCATGTTTCAAGCATTTGCTTGCTCGTTTCATGTAATAAAAACATAAAGAATATTCTAAATTATTCAAATGAAAACAAAAATTTGTTTTCATTTTAAAATATTTCTCCACAATCATTGTTTGCAACGAAAACTCATGTTTCAAGCGTTGGCTCGCTCGTTTCATGTAATAAAAACTCAGCTAAATTTTTCATAAAGAATATACTAAATTATTCAAACACAAACCAAAATTTCTGTTAATTTTAAAATATTTCTCCACAATCTTTCTTTGCGCCAAAAACTCATGTTTAATTCGTTTGTTCGCTCGTTATATAAAAATTAACACGGATAGATTTTTTGTAAAGAATGATAGTATATACTAAATTATTCAAATACAAACCAAAATTTTTGTTTATTTTAAATATTTCTCCACAATCTTTTTTCCAACGAAAACTCATGTTTCAAGTGTTTCCTTACTCGTTTCATGTAATAAAAACTCGGCTAGATTTTTCATAAAGAATATACTAAATTATTCAAACGCAAACCAAAATTTGTTTTCATTTTAAAATATTTCTCCACAATCTTTTTTTGCACCAAAAACTCATGTTTCATGCGTTTTTTGGCTCGTTTCGTCCAAAAATAACTCGGGTAGATTTTTCATAAAGAATGATAGTAGATACTAAATTATTCAAATACAAACAAAAATTTGTGTTTATTTTAAAATATTTCTCCACAATCTTTGTTTGCAACGAAAACTCATGTTTCAAGCATTTGCTTGCTCGTTTCATGTAATAAAAACTCGGCTAGATTTTTCATAGAGAATAAACTAAATTGTACAAACGCAAACCAAAATTTGTTTTTATTTTAAAATATTTCTCCACTATCTTTGTTTGCACCTCAAACTCATGTTTCGTGCGTTTGTTGGCACGTTTCATGCAATAAAAACTCGGCTAGATTTTTCGTAAAGCATATACTAAATTATTCAAAAACAAACCAAAATTTGTGTTCATTTTGAAATATTTCTCCACAATTATTGTTTGAAACGAAAACTCATGTCTCAAGCATTTGCTGGCTCGTTTCTTGTAATAAAAACTCGGCTATATTTTTCATAAAGAAGAAACTAAATTATTCAAACTCAAACCAAAATTTGTTTTCATTTTAAAATATTTCTCCACCATCATTGTTTGCGACGAAAACTCATGTTTCAAGCGTTGGCTCGCTCGATTCGTGTAATAAATACTCAGCTAGATTTTTCATAAAGAATATACTAAATTATTCAAAGACAAACCAAAATTTCTGTTAATTTTAAAATATTTCTCCACAATCTTTCTTTGCACAAAAAACTTGTGTTTAATTCGTTTGTTTGCTCGTTATATAAAAATTAACACGGATAGATTTTTTGTAAAGAATGATAGTGAATACTAAATTATTCAAATACAAACCAAAATTTGTGTTTATTTTAAATATTTCTCCACACTCTTTTTTCCAACGAAAACTCATGTTTCAAGTGTTTCCTTACTCGTTTCATGTAATAAAAACTCGGCTAGATTTTTCATAAAGAATATACTAAATTATTCAAACGCAAACCAAAATTTGTTTTCATTTTAAAATATTTCTCCAAAATCTTTTTTTGCACCTAAAACTCATGTTTCATGCGTTTTTTTGCTCGTTTCATCCAAAAATAACTCGGGTAGATTTTTCATAAAGAATGATAGTAGATACTAAATTATTCAAATACAAACAAAAATTTGTGTTTATTTTAAAATATTTCTCCACAATCTTTGTTTGCAAAGAAAACTCATGTTTCAAGCATTTGCTTGCTCGTTTCATGTAATAAAAACTCGGCTAGATTTTTCATAGAGAATAAACTAAATTGTACGAACGCAAACCAAAATTTGTTTTTATTTTAAAATATTTCTCCACTATCTTTGTTTGCACCTCAAACTCATGTTTCGCGCGTTTGTTTGCACGTTTCATGCAATAAAAACTCGGCTAGATTTTTCGTAAAGCATATACTAAATTATTCAAAAACAAACCAAAATTTGTGTTCATTTTGAAATATTTCTCCACAATCATTGTTTGAAACGAAAACTCATGTCTCAAGCATTTGCTGGCTCGTTTCTTGTAATAAAAACTCGGCTATATTTTTCATAAAGAAGAAACTAAATTATTCAAACTCAAACCAAAATTAGTTTTCATTTTAAAATATTTCTCCACAATCATTGTTTGCGACGAAAACTCATGTTTCAAGCGTTGGCTCGCTCGATTCGTGTAATAAATACTCAGCTAGATTTTTCATAAAGAATATACTAAATTATTCAGACACAAACCAAAATTTCTGTTAATTTTAAAATATTTCTCCACAATCTTTCTTTGCACAAAAAACTTGTGTTTAATTCGTTTGTTTGCTCGTTATATAAAAATTAACACGGATAGATTTTTTGTAAAGAATGATAGTGAATACTAAATTATTCAAATACAAACAAAAATTTGTGTTTATTTTAAATATTTCTCCACACTCTTTTTTCCAACGAAAACTCATGTTTCAAGTGTTTCCTTACTCGTTTCATGTAATAAAAACTCGGCTAGATTTTTCATAAAGAATATACTAAATTATTCAAACGCAAACCAAAATTTGTTTTCATTTTAAAATATTTCTCCAAAATCTTTTTTTGCACCTAAAACTCATGTTTCATGCGTTTTTTTGCTCGTTTCATCCAAAAATAACTCGGGTAGATTTTTCATAAAGAATGATAGTGAATACTAAATTATTCAAATACAAACAAAAATTTGTGTTTATTTTAAATATTTCTCCACACTCTTCTTTCCAACGAAAACTCATGTTTCAAGTGTTTCCTTACTCGTTTCATGTAATAAAAACTCGGCTAGATTTTTCATAGAGAATAAACTAAATTATACGAACGCAAACCAAAATTTGTTTTTATTTTAAAATATTTCTCCACTATCTTTGTTTGCACCTCAAACTCATGTTTCGCGCGTTTGTTTGCACGTTTCATGCAATAAAAACTTGGCTAGATTTTTCGTAAAGCATATACTAAATTATTCAAACACAAACCAAAATTTGTGTTCATTTTAAAATATTTCTCCACAATCATTGTTTGAAACAGAAACTCACGTCTCAAGCGTTTGCTTGGTCGTTTCATGTAATAAACACTCGGCTAGATTTTTCATAAAGAAGAAACTAAATTATTCAGACTCAAACCAAAATTTGTTTTCATTTTAAAATATTTCTCCACAATCTTTGTTTGCACCTCAAACTCATGTTTCATGCATTTGTTCGCTCCTTTCATGCAATAAAAAATCGGCTAGATTTTTCATAAAGAATAAACTAAATTATTCAAAAACAAACCAAAATTTGTTTTCATTTTAAAATATTTCTCCACAATCTTTTTTTGCTTCTAAAACTCATGTTTCATGCGTTTCTTTGCTCGTTTCATCCAAAAAAAAACTCGGATATATTTTTCGTAAAGAATGATAGTAATACTAAATTATTCAAACACAAATCAAAATTTGTGTTCATTTTTAAATATTTCTCCCCAATCTTTGTTTGCACCTAAAATTAATGTTTCATTCGTTTGTTGTTATATAACAAAATAACACGGTTCGATTTTTCGTAAAGAATGATAGTGAATACTAAATTATTCAAATGCAAACCAAAATTTGTGTTTATTTTAAAATATTTCTCCACAATCTTTGTTTGCAACGAAAACTCATGTTTCAAGCATTTGCTTGGTCGTTTCATGTAATAAAAACTCGGCTAGATTTTTCATAAAAAATATGCTAAATTATTCAAACACAAACCAAAATTTGTGTTAATTATAAAATATTTCTCCACAATCTTTCTTTGCACCAAAAACTCATGTTTAATTCGTTTGTTCGCTCGTTATATAAAAATTAACACGGATAGATTTTCTGTAAAGAATGATAGTAAATACTAAATTATTCAAATGCAAACCAAAATTTGTGTTTATTTTCATGATTCCTCCACATTCTTTTTTCCAACGAAAACTCATGTTTCAAGCGTTTGCTTACTCGTTTCATGTAATAAAAACTCGGCTAGATTTTTCATAAAGAATATATACTAAATTATTCAAACGCAAACAAAAATTTGTTTTCATTTTAAAATATTTCTCCACAATCTTTTTTTGCACCTAAAACTCATGTTTCATGCGTTTGTCTGCTTGTTTCATCCAAAAATAACTCGGGTAGATTTTTCATAAAGAATGATAGTAGATACTAAATTATTCAAATACAAACAAAAATTTGTGTTTATTTTAAAATATTTCTCCACAATCTTTGTTTGCAACGAAAACTCATGTTTCAAGCATTTGCTTGCTCGTTTCATGTAATAAAAACTCGGCTAGATTTTTCATAGAGAATAAACTAAATTGTACAAATGCAAACCAAAATTTGTTTTTATTTTAAAATATTTCTCCACTATCTTTGTTTGCACCTCAAACTCATGTTTCGTGCGTTTGTTCGCATGTTTCATGCAATAAAAACTCGGCTAGATTTTTCGTAAAGCATATACTAAATTATTCAAACACAAACCAAAATTTGTGTTCATTTTAAAATATTTCTCCACAATCATTGTTTGAAACGGAAACTCATGTCTCAAGCGTTTGCTTGGTCGTTTCATGTAATAAAAACTCGGCTAGATTTTTCATAAAAAAGAAACTAAATTATTCAGACTCAAACCAAAATTTGTTTTCATTTTAAAATATTTCTCCACAATCTTTGTTTGCACCTCAAACTCATGTTTCATGCATTTGTTCGCTCCTTTCATGCAATAAAAAATCGGCTAGATTTTTCATAATGAATAAACTAAATTATTCAAAAACAAACCAAAATTTGTTTTCATTTTAAAATATTTCTCCACAATCTTTTTTTGCATCTAAAACTCATGTTTCATGCGTTTCTTTGCTCGTTTCATCCCAAATAAACTCGGATATATTTTTCGTAAAGAATGATAGTAATACTAAATTATTCAAACACAAACCAAAATTTGTGTTCATTTTAAAATATTTCCCCACAATCTTTGTTTGCACCTAAAATTAATGTTTCATTCGTTTGTTGTTATATAACAAAATAACACGGCTTGATTTTTCGTAAAGAAAGATAGTGAATACTAAATTATTCAAATGCAAACCAAAATTTGTGTTTATTTTAAAATATTTCTCCACTATATTTGTTTCCAACGAAAACTCATGTTTGAAGCGTTTGCTTGCTCGTTTCATGTAATAATAACTATCCTAGATTTTTCATAAAGAATATACTAAATTATTCAAACACAAACAAAAATTTGTTTTCATTTGAAAATATTCCTCCACAATCTTTGTTTGCACGTCAAACTCATGTTTCATGCGTTTGTTCGCTCGTTTCATGCAATAAAAACTCGGCGAGATTTTTCGAAAAGAATATACTAAATTTTTCAAAGGCAAACCAAAATTTGTTATCATTTTAAAATATTTCTCAAAAATCATTTTTTGCACCTAAAACTCGTGTTTCATGCGTTTGTTTGCTCGTTTCATCCAAAAACAACTCGGATAGACTTTTCGTAAAGAATGATAGTAAACACTAAATTATTCAATTACAAACCAAAGTTTATGTTTATTTTAAAATATTTCTCCACAATTTTTGTTTGCAAGGAAAACTCATGTTTCAAGCGTTTGCTTGCTCGTTTCATGTAATAAAAACTCGGCTAGATTTTTCATAAAGAATATACTAAATTATTCGAACGCAAACAAAAATTTGTTTTCATTTTAAAATATTTCTCCACAATCTTTTTTTGCACCTAAAACTCATGTTTCATGCGTTTGTCTGCTCGTTTCATCCAAAAATAACTCGGGTAGATTTTTCATAAAGAATGATAGTAGATACTAAATTATTAAAATGCAAACAAAAATTTGTGTTTATTTTAAAATATTTCTCCACAATCTTTGTTTGCAACGAAAACTCATGTTTCAAGCATTTGCTTGGTCGTTTCATGTAATAAAAACTCGGCTAGATTTTTCATAAAAAATATACTAAATTATTCAAACACAAACCAAAATTTGTGTTAATTTTAAAATATTTCTCCACAATCTTTCTTTGCACCAAAAACTCATGTTTAATTCGTTTGTTCGCTCGTTATATAAAAATTAACACGGATAGATTTTCTGTAAAGAATGATAGTAAATACTAAATTATTCAATTACAAACCAAAATTTGTGTTTATTTTAAATATTCCTCCACATTCTTTTTTCCAACGAAAACTCACGTTTCAAGCGTTTGCTTACTCGTTTCATGTAATAAAAACTCGGCTAGATTTTTCATAAAGAATATATACTAAATTATTCAAACGCAAACAAAAATTTGTTTTCATTTTAAAATATTTCTCCACAATCTTTTTTTGCACCTAAAACTCATGTTTCATGCGTTTGTCTGCTTGTTTCATCCAAAAATAACTCGGGTAGATTTTTCATAAAGAATGATAGTAGATACTAAATTATTCAAATACAAACAAAAATTTGTGTTTATTTTAAAATATTTCTCCACAATCTTTGTTTGCAACGAAAACTCATGTTTCAAGCATTTGCTTGCTCGTTTCATGTAATAAAAACTCGGCTAGATTTTTCATAGAGAATAAACTAAATTGTACAAACGCAAACCAAAATTTGTTTTTATTTTAAAATATTTCTCCACTATCTTTGTTTGCACCTCAAACTCATGTTTCGTGCGTTTGTTCGCACGTGTCATGCAATAAAAACTCGGCTAGATTTTTCGTAAAGCATATACTAAATTATTCAAACACAAACCAAAATTTGTGTTCATTTTAAAATATTTCTCCACAATCATTGTTTGAAACGGAAACTCATGTCTCAAGCGTTTGCTTGGTCCTTTCATGTAATAAAAACTCGGCTTGATTTTTCATAAAGAAGAAACTAAATTATTCAGACTCAAACCAAAATTTGTTTTCGTTTTAAAATATTTCTCCACAATCTTTGTTTGCACCTCAAACTCATGTTTCATGCATTTGTTCGCTCCTTTCATGCAATAAAAAATCGGCTAGATTTTTCATAAAGAATAAATTAAATTATTAAAAAACAAACCAAAATTTGTTTTGATTTTAAAATATTTCTCCACAATCTTTTTTTGCATCTAAAACTCATGTTTCATGCGTTTCTTTGCTCGTTTCGTCCCAAATAAACTCGGATATATTTTTCGTAAAGAATGATTGTAATACTAAATTATTCAAATGCAAACCAAAATTTGTGTTTATTTTAAAATATTTCTCCACTATATTTGTTTCCAACGAAAACTCATGTTTGAAGCGTTTGCTTGCTCGTTTCATGTAAAAATAACTATCCTAGATTTTTCATAAAGAATATACTAAATTATTCAAACACAAACAAAAATTTGTTTTCATTTTAAAATATTCCTCCACAATCTTTGTTTGCCTGTCAAACTCATGTTTCATGCGTTCGTTCGCTCGTTTCATGCAATAAAAACTCGGCGAGATTTTTCGAAAAGAATATACTAAATTTTTCAAAGGCAAACCAAAATTTTTTATCATTTTAAAATATTTCTCAAAAATCTTTTTTTGAACCTAAAACTCATGTTTCATGCGTTTGTTTGCTCGTTTCATCCAAAAACAACTCGGATAGACGTTTCGTAAAGAATAATAGTAAACACTAAATTATTCAATTACAAACCAAAGTTTATGTTTATTTTAAAATATTTCTCCACAATTTTTGTTTGCAAGGAAAACTCATGTTTCAAGCATTTGCTGGCTCGTTTCATGTAATAAAAATTCGGCTAGATTTGTCATAAAGAATATGCTAAATTATTCAAATGAAAACAAAAATTTGTTTTCATTTTAAAATATTTCTCCACAATCATTGTTTGCAACGAAAACCCATGTTTCAAGCGTTGGCTCGCTCGTTTCATGAAATAAAAACTCAGCTAGATTTTTCATAAAGAATATACTAAATTATTCAAACACAAACCAAAATTTGTGTTAAGTTTAAAATATTTCTCCACAATCTTTCTTTGCACCAAAAACTCATGTTTAATTCGCTTGTTCGCTCGTTATATAAAAATTAACACGGATAGATTTTTTGTAAAGAATGATAGTAAATACTAAATTATTCAAATACAAACCAAAATTTGTGTTTATTTTAAATATTTCTCCACAATCTTTTTTCCAACGAAAACTCATGTTTCAAGCGTTTGCTTACTCGTTTCATGTAATAAAAACTTGGCTAGAATTTTCATAAAGAGTATACTAAATTATTCAAACGGAAACAAAAATTTGTTTTCATTTTAAAATATTTCTCCACAATCTTTTTTTGCACCTAAAACTCATGTTTCATGCGTTTGTCTGCTCGTTTCATCCAAAAATAACTCGGGTAGATTTTTCATATAGAATGATAGTAGATACTAAATTATTCAAATACAAACAAAAATTTGTGTTTATTTTAAATATTTCTCCACAATCTTTGTTTGCAACGAACACTCATGTTTCAAGAATTTGCTTGCTCGTTTCATGTAATAAAAACTCGGCTAGATTTTTCATAGAGAATAAACTAAATTGTACAAACGCAAACCAAAATTTGTTTTTATTTTAAAATATTTCTCCACTATCTTTGTTTGCACCTCAAACTCATGTTTCGTGCGTTTGTTCGCACGTTTCATGCAATAAAAACTCGGCTAGATTTTTCATAAAGCATATACTAAATTATCCAAAAACAAACCAAAATTTGTGTTCATTTTGATATATTTCTCCACAATCATTTTGATATATTTCATGTAATAAAAACTCGGCTAGATTTTTCATAAAGAATATACTAAATTATTCAAACGCAAACCAAAATTTTTTTTCATTTTAAAATATTTCTCCACAATCTTTTTTTGCACCTAAAACTCATGTTTCGTGCGTTTGTTTGCTCGTTTCATCCAAAAATAACTCGGGTTGATTTTTCATAAAGAATGATAGTAGATACTAAATTATTCAAATACAAACAAAAATTTGTGTTTATTTTAAAATATTTATCCACAATCTTTGTTTGCAACGAAAACTCATGTTTCAAGCATTTGCATGCTCGTTTCATGTAATAAAAACTCGGCTAGATTTTTCATAGAGAATAAACTAAATTGTACAAACGCAAACCAAAATTTGTTTTTATTTTAAATATTTCTCCACTATCTTTGTTTGCACCTCAAACTCCTGTTTCGTGCGTGTGTTCGCACGTTTCATGCAATAAAAACTCGGCTAGATATTTCATAAAGCATATACTAAATTATTCAAAAACAAACCAAAATTTGTTAAAATTTGTGTTTAATGAAAAATCTAGGATAGTTATTATTACATGAAAGGAGCAAGCAAACGCTTCAAACATGAGTTTTCGTTGGAAACAAATATAGTGGAGAAATATTTTAAAATAAACACAAATTTTGGTTTGCATTTGAATAATTTAGTATTCACTATCATTCTTTACGAAAAATGTAGCCGTGTTATTTTTTTATATAACAACAAACGAATGAAACATTAGTTTTAGGTGCAAACAAAGATTGTGGAGAAAATTTTTAAAATGAACACAAATTTTGGTTTGTGTTTGTATAATTTAGTATTACCATCATTCTTTACGAAAAATATATCCGAGTTTTTTTGGGTTGAAACGAGCAAACAAACGCATGAAACATGAGTTTTAGATGCACAAAAAGATTGTGGAGAAATATTTTAAAATGAAGACAAATTTTGGTTTGTTTTTGAATAATTTAGTTTATTCTCTATGAAAAATCTAGCCGAGTTTTTATTACATGAAACGAGCAAGCAAATGCCTGAAACATGAGTTTTCGTTGCAGACAAAGATTGTGGAGAAATATTTTAAAATAAAAACAAATTTTTGTTTGTATTTGAATAATTTAGTATTTACTATCATTCTTTATGAAAAATCTATCCAAGTTATTTTTGGATGAAACGAGCAAACAAACGCATGAAACATGAGTTATAGGAGCAAAAAAAGATTGTGGAGAAATATTTTAAAATGAAAACAAATTTTGGTTTGCGTTTGAATAATTTAGTATATTCTTTACGAAAAATCTAGCCGAGTTTTTATTACATGAAACGAGTAAGCAAACGCTTGAAACATGAGTTTTCGTTGGAAAAAAGATTGTGGAGAAATATTTTAAAATAAACAAAAATTTTGGTTTGTATTTGAATAATTTAGTATTTACTATCATTCTTTACAAAAAATCTATCGATGTTAATTTTTATATAAGGAGCGAACAATCGAATGAAGCATGAGTTTTTGGTGCAAAGAAATATTGTGGAGAAATAATTTAAAATTAACACAAATTTTGGTTTGTGTTTGAATAATTTAGTATATTCTTTATGAAAAATCTAGCCGAGTTTTTATTACATGAAACAAGCGAGCCAACGCTTGAAACATGAGTTTTCGTTGCAAACAATGATTGTGGAGAAATATTTTAAAATGAAAACAAATTTTTATTTTCATTTGAATAATTTAGTATATTCTTTATGAAAAATCTAGCCGAGTTTTTATTACATGAAACGAGCAGGCAAATGCTTGAAACATGAGTTTTCCTTGCAAACAAAGATTGCGGAGAAATATTTTAAAATAAACATAAATTTTGGTTTGTAATTGAATAATTTATTATTTACAATCATTCTTTACGAAAAGTCTATCCGAGTTTTTTTTGGATGAAACGAGCAAACAAACGCATGTAACATGAGTTTTAGGTGCAAAAAAAGATTGTGGAGAAATATTTTGAAATGATAACAAATTTTGGTTTGCGTTTGAAAATTTTAGTATATTCTTTTCGAAAAATCTTGCCGAGTTTTTATTGCATGAAACGAGCCAACAAACGCATGAAACATGAGTTTGAGGTGCAAACAAAGATTGTGGAGGAATATTTTAAAATGAAAACAAATGATGGTTTGCGTTTGAATAATTTAGTATACTCTTTATGAAAAATCTAGGATAGTTATTATTACATGAAAGGAGCAAGCAAACGCTTCAAACATAAGTTTTTGTTGGAAACAAATATAGTGGAGAAATATTTTAAAATAAACACAAATTTTGGTTTGCATTTGAATAATTTAGTATTCACTATCATTCTTTACGAAAAATCTAGCCGTGTTATTTTTTTATATTACAACAAACGAATGAAACATTAGTTTTAGGTGCAAACAAAGATTGTGGAGAAAATTTTTAAAATGAACACAAATTTTGGTTTGTGTTTGTATAATTTAGTATTACTATCAGTCAATACGAAAAATATATCCGAGTTTTTTTGGGACGAAACGAGCAAACAAACGCATAAAACATGAGTTTTAGATGCAAAAAGAGATTGTGGAGAAATATTTTAAAATGAAAACAAATTTTGGTTTGTTTTTTGAATAATTTAGTTTATTCTCTATGAAAAATCTAGCCGAGTTTTTATTACATGAAACGAGCAGGCAAATGCTTGAAACATGAGTTTTTGTTGCAAACAAAGATTGTGGAGAAATATTTTAAAATAAACACAAATTTTTGTTTGTATTTGAAAAATTTAGTAGTTACTATCATTCTTTATGAAAAATCTACCCAAGTTATTTTTGGATGAAACGAGCAAACAAATGCACGAAACATGAGTTATAGGTGCAAAAAAAGATTTTGGAGAAATATTTTAAAATAGAAACAAATTTTGGTTTGCGTTTGAATAATTTAGTATATTCTTTATGAAAATCCTAGCCGAGTTTTTATTACATGAAACGAGTAAGCAAACGCTTGAAACATGAGTTTTCGTTGGAAAAAAGATTGTGGAGAAATATTTTAAAATAAACACAAATTTTGGTCTGTATTTGAATAATTTAGTATTTACTATCGTACTTTACAAAAAAATTATCCGTGTTAATTTTTATATAACGAGCGAACAAACGAATTAAACATGAGTTTTTCGTGCAAAGAAAGATTGTGGAGAAATATTTTAAAATTAACACAAATTTTGGTTTGTGTTTGAATAATTTAGTATATTCTTTATGAAAAATCTAGTCGAGTTTTTATTACATGAAACTAGCGAGCCAACGCTTGAAACTTGAGTTTTCGTTGCAAACAATGATTGTGGAGAAATATTTTAAAATGAAAACAAATTTTTGTTTTCATTTGAAATAATTTAGTATATTCTTTATGAAAAATCTAGCCGAGTTTTTATTACATGAAACGAGCAAGCAAATGCTTGAAACATGAGTCTTCCTTGCAAACAAAGATTGTGGAGAAATATTTTAAAATAAACATAAATTTTGGTGTGTAATTGAATAATTTATTGTTTACATTCATTCTTTACGAAAAGTCTATCCGAGTTTTTTTTGGACGAAACGAGCAAACAAACGCAAGAAACATGAGTTTTAGGTGCAAAAAAAGATTGTGGAGAAATATTTTAAAATGATAACAGATTTTGGTTTGCGTTTGAAAAATTTAGTATATTCTTTTCGAAAAATCTTGCCGAGTTTTTATTGCATGAAACGAGCGAACAAACGCATGAAACATGAGTTTGAGGTGCAAACAAAGATTGTGGAGGAATATTTTAAAATGAAAACAAATGTTGGTTTGCGTTTGAATAATTTAGTTTATTCTTTATGAAAAATCTAGGATAGTTATTATTACATGAAAGGAGCAAGCAAACGCTTCAAACATAAGTTTTCGTTGGAAACAAATATAGTGGAGAAATATTTTAAAATAAACACAAATTTTGGTTTGCATTTGAATAATTTAGTATTCACTATAATTCTTTACGAAAAATCTTGCCGTGTTATTTTTTTATATAACAACAAACGAATGAAACATTAGTTATAGGTTCAAAAAAAGATTGTGGAGAAATATTTCAAAATAAAAACAAATTTTGGTTTGCGTTTGAATAATTTAGTATATTCTTTATGAAAAATCGACCCGAGTTTTTATTACATGAAACGAGTAAGCAAACGCTAGAAACATGAGTTTTCGTCGGAAAAAAGATTGTGGAGAAATATTTTAAAATAAACACAAATTTTGGTTTGTATTTGAATAATTTAGTATTTACTATCATTCTTTACAAAAAATTTATCCGTGTTAATTTTTATATAACGAGCGAACAGACGAATTAAACATGAGTTTTTGGTGCAAAGAAAGATTGTGGAGAAATATTTTAAAATTAACACAAATTTCGGTTTGTGTTTGAATAATTTAGTATATTCTTTATGAAAAATCTAGCCTAGTTTTTATTACATGAAACGAGCGAGCCAACGCTTGAAACTTGAGTTTTCGTTGCAAACAATAATTGTGGAGAAATATTTTAAAATGAAAACAAATTTTTGTTTTCATTTGAAATAATTTAGTATATTCTTTATGAAAAATCTAGCCGAGTTTTTATTACATGAAACGAGCAAGCAAATGCTTGAAACATGAGTTTTCCTTGCAAACAAAGATTGTGGAGAAATATTTTAAAATAAACATAAATTTTGGTTTGTAATTGAATAATTTATTATTTACAATCGTTCTTTACGAGTCTATCCGAGTCTTTTTTGGATGAAACGAGGAAACAAACGCATGAAACATGAGTTTTATGTGCAAAAAAAGATTGTGGAGAAATATTTTAAAATGATAACATATTTTGGTTTGCGTTTGAAAAATTTAGTATATTCTTTTCGAAAAATCTTGCCGAGTTTTTATTGCATGAAACGAGCGAACAAACGCATGAAATATGAGTTTGAGGTGCAAACAAAGATTGTGGAGGAATATTTTAAGACGAAAACAAATGTTGGTTTGCGTTTGAATAATTTAGTATATTATTTATGAAAAATCTAGGATAGTTATTATTACATGAAAGGAGCAAGCAAACGCTTCAAACATAAGTTTTCGTTGGAAACAAATATTGTGGAGAAAATTTTTAAAATGAACACAAATTTTGGTTTGTGTTTGTATAATTTAGTATTACTATCATTCTTTACGAAAAATCTTGCCGTGTTATTTTTTATATAACAACAAACGAATGAAACATTAGTTTTATGTGCAAACAAAGATTGTGGAGAAAATTTTTAAGATTAACACAAATTTTGGTTTGTGTTTGTATAATTTAGTATTACTATCATTCTTTACGAAAAATATATCCGAGTCTTTTTGGGACGAAACGAGCAAACAAACGCATGAAACATGAGTATTAGATGCAAAAAAAGATTGTGGAGAAATCTTTTAAAATGAAGACAAATTTTGGTTTGTTTTTGAATAATTTAGTTTATTCTTTATGAAAAATCTAGGACAGTTCTTATTACATGAAAGGAGCAAGCAAACGCTTCAAACATGAGTTTTCGTTGGAAACAAATATAGTGGAGAAATATTTTAAAATAAACACAAATTTTGGTTTGTGTTTGTATAATTTAGTATTACTATCATTCTTTACGAAAAATATATCCGAGTTTGTTTGGGATGAAACGAGCAAACAAACGCATGAAACATGAGTTTTAGATGCAAAAAAAGATTGTGGAGAAATATTTTAAAATGAAGACAAATTTTGGTTTGTTTTTGAATAATTTAGTTTATTCTCTATGAAAAATCTAGCCGAGTCTTTATTACATGAAACGAGTAGGCAAACGCTAGAAACATGAGTTTTCGTTGGAAGAAAGATTGTGGAGAAATATTTTAAAATAAACACAAATTTTGGTTTGTATTTGAATAATTTAGTATTTACTATCGTTCTTTACAAAAAATTTATCCGTGTTAATTTTTATATAACGAGCGAACAGACGAATTAAACATGAGTTTTTGGTGCAAAGAAAGATTGTGGAGAAATATTTTAAAATTAACACAAATTTCGGTTTGTGTTTGAATAATTTAGTATATTCTTTATGAAAAATCTAGCCGAGTTTTTATTGCATGAAACGAGCGAGCCAACGCTTGAAACTTGAGTTTTCGTTGCAAACAATGATTGTGGAGAAATATTTTAAAATGAAAACAAATTTTTGTTTTCATTTGAATAATTTAGTATATTCTTTATGAAAAATCTAGCCGAGTTTTTATTACATGAAACGAGCAAGCAAATGCTTGAAACATGAGTTTTCCTTGCAAACAAAGATTGCGGAGAAATATTTTAAAATAAACATAAATTTTGGTTTGTAATTGAATAATTTATTATTTACAATCATTCTTTACGAAAAGTCTATCCGAGTTTTTTTTGGATGAAACGAGCAAACAAACGCATGAAACATGAGTTTTAGGTGCAAAGAAAGTTTGTGGAGAAATGTTTTAAAATGATAACAAATTTTGGTTTGCGTTTGAAAAATTTAGTATATTCTTTTCGAAAAATCTTGCCGAGTTTTTGTTGCATGAAACGAGCGAACAAACGCATGAAACATGAGTTTGAGGTGCAAACAAGGATTGTGGAGGAATATTTTAAAATGAAAACAAATGTTGGTTTGCGTTTGAATAATTTAGTATTTTCTTTATGAAAAATCTAAGATAGTTATTATTACATGAAAGGAGCAAGCAAACGCCTCAAACATAAGTTTTCGTTGGAAACAAATATAGTGGAGAAATATTTTAAAATAAACACAAATTTTGGTTTGCATTTGAATAATTTAGTATTACTATCATTCTTTACGAAAAATCTAGCCGTGTTATTTTTTTATATAACAACAAACGAATGAAACATTAGTTTTAGGTGCAAATAGAGATTGTGGGGAAAATTTTTAAAAATGAACACAAATTTTGGTTTGTGTTTGTAAAATTTAGTATTACTATCATTCTTTACGAAAAATATATCCGAGTTTTTTTGGGATGAAACGAGCAAACAAACGCATGAAACATGAGTTTTAGATGCAAAAAAGGATTGTGGAGAAATATTTTAAAATGAAGACAAATTTTGGTTTGTTTTTGAATAATTTAGTTTATTCTCTATGAAAAATCTAGCCGAGTTTTTATTACATGAAAAGAGCAAGCAAATGCTTGAAACATGAGTTTTCGTTGCAGACAAAGATTGTGGAGAAATATTTTAAAATAAAAACAAATTTTTGTTTGTATTTGAATAATTTATTATCTACTATCATTCTTTATGAAAAATCTACCCAAGTTATTTTTGGATGAAACGAGCAAACAAACGCACGAAACATGAGTCATAGGTGCAAAAAATGATTGTGAGAAATATTTTAAAATGAAAACAAATTTTGGTTTGCGTTTGAATAATTTAGTATATTCTTTATGAAAAATCTAGCCGAGTTTTTATTACATGAAACGAGTAGGCAAACGCTAGAAACATGAGTTTTCGTTGGAAAAAAGATTGTGGAGAAATATTTTAAAATAAACACAAATTTTGGTTTGTATTTGAATAATTTAGTATTTACTATCGTTCTTTACAAAAAATTTATCCGTGTTAATTTTTATATAACGAGCGAACAGACGAATTAAACATGAGTTTTTGGTGCAAAGAAAGATTGTGGAGAAATATTTTAAAATTAACACAAATTTCGGTTTGTGTTTGAATAATTTAGTATATTCTTTATGAAAAATCTAGCCGAGTTTTTATTGCATGAAACGAGCGAGCCAACGCTTGAAACTTGAGTTTTCGTTGCAAACAATGATTATGGAGAAATATTTTAAAATGAAAACAAATTTTTGTTTTCATTTGAATAATTTAGTATATTCTTTATGAAAAATCTAGCCGAGTTTTTATTACATGAAACGAGCAAGCAAATGCTTGAAACATGAGTTTTCCTTGCAAACAAAGATTGCGGAGAAATATTTTAAAATAAACATAAATTTTGGTTTGTAATTGAATAATTTATTATTTACAATCATTCTTTACGAAAAGTCTATCCGAGTTTTTTTTGGATGAAACGAGCAAACAAACGCATGAAACATGAGTTTTAGGTGCAAAGAAAGTTTGTGGAGAAATGTTTTAAAATGATAACAAATTTTCGTTTGCGTTTGAAAAATTTAGTATATTCTTTTCGAAAAATCTTGCCGAGTTTTTGTTGCATGAAACGAGCGAACAAACGCATGAAACATGAGTTTGAGGTGCAAACAAAGATTGTGGAGGAATATTTTAAAATGAAAACAAATGTTGGTTTGCGTTTGAATAATTTAGTATATTCTTTATGAAAAATCTAAGATAGTCATTATTACATGAAAGGAGCAAGCAAACGCTTCAAACATAAGTTTTCGTTGGAAACAAATATAGTGGAGAAATATTTTAAAATAAACACAAATTTTGGTTTGCATTTGAATAATTTAGTATTCACTATCATTCTTTACGAAAAATCTAGCCGTGTTATTTTTTTATATAACAACAAACGAATGAAACATTAGTTTTAGGTGCAAACAAAGATTGTGGGGAAAATTTTTAAAAATGAACACAAATTTTGGTTTGTGTTTGTATAATTTAGTATTACTATCATTCTTTACGAAAAATATATCCGAGTTTTTTTGGGATGAAACGAGCAAACAAACGCATGAAACATGAGTTTTAGATGCAAAAAAGGATTGTGGAGAAATATTTTAAAATGAAGACAAATTTTGGTTTGTTTTTGAATAATTTAGTTTATTCTCTATGAAAAATCTAGCCGAGTTTTTATTACATGAAACGAGCAAGCAAATGCTTGAAACATGAGTTTTCGTTGCAGACAAAGATTGTGGAGAAATATTTTAAAATAAAAACAAATTTTTGTTTGTATTTGAATAATTTAGTATCTACTATCATTCTTTATGAAAAATCTACCCAAGTTATTTTTGGATGAAACGAGCAAGCAAATGCATGAAACATGAGTCATAGGTGCAAAAAAAGATTGTGGAGAAATATTTTAAAATGAAAACAAATTTTGGTTTGCGTTTGAATAATTTAGTATATTCTTTATGAAAAATCTAGCCGAGTTTTTATTACATGAAACGAGCAAGCAAGCCCTTGAAACATGAGTTTTCGTTGCAGACAAAGATTGTGGAGAAATATTTTAAAATAAACACAAATTTTGGTTTGTATTTGAATAATTTAGTACTTACTATCATTCTTTACAAAAAATCTATCCGTGTTAATTTTTATATAACGAGCGAACAAACGAATTAAACATGAGTTTTTGGTGCAAAGAAAGATTGTGGAGAAATATTTTAAAATAAACACAAATTTTTGTTTGTATTTGAAAATTTTAGTATTTACTATCATTCTTTATGAAAAATCTACCCAAGTTATTTTTGGATGAAACGAGCAAACAAACGCACGAAACATGAGTTATAGGTGCAAAAAAAGATTGTGGAGAAATATTTTAAAATAAAAACAAATTTTTGTTTGCGTTTGAATAATTTAGTATATTCTTTATGAAAAATCTAGCCGAGTTTTTATTACATGAAACGAGCAAGCAAACGCTTGAAACATGAGTATTCATTGTAGACAAAGATTGTGGATACATATTTTAAAATAAACACAAATTTTGGTTTGTATTTGAATAATTTAGTATTTACTATCATTCTTTACAAAAAAATCTATCCGTGTTAATTTTTATATTACGAGCGAACAAACGAATTAAACATGAGTTTTTGGTGCAAAGAAAGATTGTGGAGAAATATTTTAAAATTAACACAAATTTGGTTTGTGTTTGAATAATTTAGTATATTCTTTATGAAAAATCTAGCCGAGTTTTTATTACATGAAACGAGCGAGCCAACGCTTGAAACATGAGTTTTCGTTGCAAACAATGAGTGCGGAGAAATCTTTTAAAATGAAAACAAATTTTTGTTTTCATTTGAATAATTTAGTATATTCTTTATGAAAAATCTAGCCGAGTTTTTATTACATGAAACGAGCAAGCAAATGCTTGAAAGATGAGTTTTCCTTGCAAACAAAGATTGTGGAGAAATATTTTAAAATAAACATAAATTTTGCTCTGTAATTGAATAATTTATTGTTTACAATCATTTTTACGAAAAGTCTATCCGAGTCTTTTTTGGATGAAACGAGCAAAAAAACGAATGAAACATGAGTTTTAGGTGCAAAAAAAGATTGTGGAGAAATATTTTAAAATGATAACAAATTTTGGTTTGCGTTTGAAAAATTTAGTATATTCTTTTCGAAAAATCTTGCCGAGTTTTTATTGCATGAAACGAGCGAATAAACGCATGAAACATGAGTTTGAGGTGCAAACAAAGATTGTGGAGGAATATTTTAAAATGAAAACAAATGTTGGTTTGCGTTTGAATAGTTTAGTATATTCTTTACGAAAAATCTAGGATAGTCATTATTACATGAAAGGAGCAAGCAAACGCTTCAGACATAAGTTTTCGTTGGAAACAAATATAGTGGAGAAATATTTTAAAATAAACACAAATTTTGGTTTGCATTTGAACAATTTAGTATTCACTATCATTCTTTACGAAAAATCTAGCCGTGTTATTTTTTTATATAACAACAAACGAATGAAACATTAGTGTTAGGTGCAAACAAAGATTGTGGAGAAAATTTTTAAAATGAACACAAATTTTGGTTTGTGTTTGTATAATTTAGTATTACTATCATTCTTTACGAAAAATATATCCGAGTTTTTTTGGGATGAAACGAGCAAACAAACGCATGAAACATGAGTTTTAGATGCAAAAAAAGATTGTGGAGAACTATTTTAAAATGAAGACAAAATTTGTTTGTTTTTAAATAATTTAGTCTATTCTCAATGAAAAACCTAGCCAAGTTTTTATTACATGAAACGAGCAAGCAAATGCTTGAGACATGAGTTTTCGTTGCAGACAAAGATTGTGGAGAAATATTTTATAATAAACACAAATTTTGGTTTGTATTTGAATAATTAAGTATTTACTATCATTCTTTACAAAAAATCTATCCGTGTCAATTTTTATATAACGAGCTTTTGGTGCAAAGAAAGATTCTGGAGACATATTTTAAAATTAACACAAATTTTGGTTTGTGTTTGAATAATTTAGTATATTCTTTATGTAAAATCTAGCCGAGTATTTATTACATGAAACGAGCGAGCCAACGCTTGAAACATGAGTTTTCGTTGCAAACAATGATTGTGGAGAAATATTTTAAAATGAAAACAAATTTTTGTTTTCATTTGAATAATTTAGTATATTCTTTATGAAAAATCTAGCCGAGTTTTTATTACAAAAAACGAGCAAGCAAATGCTTGAAAGATGAGTTTTCCTTGCAAACAAAGATTGTGGAGAAATATTTTAAAATAAAAATAAATTTTGGTTTGTAATTGAATAATTTATTGTTTACAATCATTCTTTACGAAAAGTCTATCTGAGTTTTTTTTGGACGAAACGAGCAGACAAACGCACGAAACATGAGTTTTAGGTGCAAAAAAAGATTGTGGAGAAATATTTTAAAATGATAACAAATTTTGGTCTGCGTTTGAAAAATTTAGTATATTCTTTTCGAAAAATCTTGCCGATTTTTTATTGCATGAAACGAGCGAACAAACGCATGAAACATGAGTTTGAGGTGCAAACAAAGAATGTGGAGGAATACTTTAAAATGAAAACAAATTTTGGTTTGCGTTCGAATAATTTAGTATATTCTTTATGAAAAATCTAGGATAGTTATTATTACATGAAAGGAGCAAGCAAACGCTTCAAACATGAGTTTTCGTTGGAAACAAATATAGTGGAGAAATATTTTAAAATAAACAAAAATTTTGGTCTGCATTTGAATAATTTAGTATTCACTATCATTCTTTGCGAAAAATCTAGAAGTGTTATTTTTTTATATAACAACAAACGAATGAAACATTAGTTTTAGGTGCAAACAAAGATTGTGGAGAAAAATTTTAAAATTAACACAAATTTTGGTGTGTGTTTGTATAATTTAGTATTTCTATCATTCTTTACGAAAAATATATCCGAGTTTTTTTGGGATGAAACGAGCAGACAAACGAATGAAACATGAGTTTTAGACGCAAAAAAAGATTGTGGAGAAATATTTTAAAATGAAGACAAATTTTGGTTTGTTTTTGAATAATTTAGTTTATTCTTTATGAAAAATGTAGGATAGTTCTTATTACATGAAAGGAGCAAGCAAACGCTTCAAACATGAGTTTTCGTTGGAAACAAATATAGTGGAGAAATATTTTAAAATAAACACAAATTCTGGTTTGCATTTGAATAATTTAGTATTCACTATCATTCTTTGCGAAAAATCTAGAAGTGTTATTTTTTTATATAACAACAAACGAATGAAACATTAGTTTTAGGTGCAAACAAAGATTGTGGAGAAAATTTTTTAAATGAACACAAATTTTGGTTTCTGTTTGTATAATTTAGTATTACTATCATTCTTTACGAAAAATATATCCGAGTTTTTTTGGGATGAAACGAGCAAACAAACGCATAAAACAAGAGTTTTAGATGCAAAAAGAGATTGTGGAGAACTATTTTAAAATGAAGACAAATTTTGGTTTGTTTTTGAATAATTTAGTTTATTCTCTATGAAAAATCTAGCCGAGTTTTTATTACATGAAACGAGAAGGCAAATGCTTGAAACATGAGTTTTCGTTGCAAACAAAGATTGTGGAGAAATATTTTAAAATAAACACAAATTTTTGTTTGTATTTGAAAATTTTAGTATTTACTATCATTCTTTATGAAAAATCTACCCAAGTTATTTTTGGATGAAACGAGCAAACAAACGCACGAAACATGAGTTATAGGTGCAAAAAAAGATTGTGGAGAAATATTTTAAAATAAAAACAAATTTTTGTTTGCGTTTGAATAATTTAGTATATTATTTATGAAAAATCTAGCCGAGTTTTTATTACATGAAACGAGCAAGCAAACGCTTGAAACATGAGTATTCGTTGCAGACAAAGATTGTGGATAAATATTTTACAATAAACACAAATTTTGGTTTGTATTTGAATAATTTAGTATTTACTATCATTCTTTACAAAAAAATCTATCCGTGTTAATTTTTATATTTCGAGCGAACAAACGAATTAAACATGAGTTTTTGGTGCAAAGAAAGATTGTGGAGAAATATTTTAAAATTAACACAAATTTTGGTTTGTGTTTGAATAATTTAGTATATTCTTTATGAAAAATCTAGCCGAGTTTTTATTACATGAAACGAGCGAGCCAACGCTTGAAACTTGAGTTTTCGTTGCAAACAATGATTGTGGAGAAATATTTTAAAATGAAAACAAATTTTTGTTTTCATTTGAATAATTTAGTATATTCTTTCTGAAAAATCTAGCCGAGTTTATATTACATGAGACGAGCAAGCAAATGCTCGAAACATGAGTTTTCCTTGCAAACAAAGATTGTGGAGAAATATTTTAAAATAAACATAAATTTTGGTTTGTAATTGAATAATTTATTATTTACAATCATTCTTTACGAAAAGTCTATCCGAGTTTTTTTTGGATGAAACGAGCAAGCGAACGCACGAAACATGAGTTTTAGGTGCAAAACAAGATTGTGGAGAAATATTTTAAAATGATAACAAATTTTGGTTTGCGTTTGAAAAATTTAGTATATTCTTTTCGAAAAATCTTGCCGAGTTTTTATTGCATGAAACGAGCGAACAAACGCATGAAACATGAGTTTGAGGTGCAAACAAAGATTGTGGAAGAATATTATAAAATGAAAACAAAATTTTGTTTGCATTTGAATAATTTAGTATATTCTTTATGAGAAATCTAGGCTAGTTACTATTACATGAAACGAGCAAGCAAACGCATGAAACATGAGTTTGTGGTGCAAACAAAGATTGTGGAGGAATATTTTAAAATGAAAACAAATTTTGGTTTGTGTTTAAATAATTTAGTATATTCTTTATGAAAAATCTAGCCGAGTTTTTATTACATGAAATGAGTAAGCAAATGATTGAAACATGAGTTTTCGTTGGAAAAAAGAATGTGGAGAAATATTTTAAAATAAACACAAATTTTGGTTTGTATTAGAATAATTTAGTATTTACTATCATTCTTTATAAAAAATCTGTCCGTGTTAATTTTTATATAAAGAGCGAACAAACGAATTAAACATGAGTTTTTGGTGCAAAGAAACATTGTGGAGAAATATTTTAAAATTAACACAAATTTTGGTTTGTGTTTGAATAATTTAGTATATTCTTTATGAAAAATCTAGCCGAGTTTTTATTACATGAAACGAGCGAGCGAATGCTTGAAACATGAGTTTTCGTTGCAAACAATGATTGTGGAGAAATATTTTAAAATGAAAACAAATTTTTTGTTTTCACTTGAATAATTTAGTATATTCTTTAAGAAAAATCTAGCCGAGTTTTTATTACATGAAACGAGCAAGCAAATGCTTGAAACATGAGTTTTCCTTGCAAACAAAGATTGTGGAGAAATATTTTAAAATAAACATAAATTTTGGTTTGTAAATAAATAATTTATTATTTTCAATCATTCTTTACGAAAAGTCTATCCGAGTTTTTTTTGGATGAAACGAGCAAACGAACGCATGAAACATGAGTTTTAGGTGCAAAAAAAGATTCTGGAGAAATATTTTAAAATGATAACAAATTTTGGTTTGCGTTTGAAAAATTTAGTATATTCTTTTCGAAAAATCTTGCCGAGTTTTTATTGCAAGAAACGAGCGAAAAAACGCATGAAACATGAGTTTGAGGTGCAAATAAAGATTGTGGACGAATATTTTAAAATGAAAACAAATTTTGGTTTGCGTTCGAATAATTTAGTATATTCTTTATGAAAAATCTATGATAGTTATTATTACATGAAAGGAGCAAGCAAACGCTTCGAACATGAGTTTTCGTTGGAAACAAATATAGTGGAGAAATATTTCAAAATATACAGAAATTTTGGTTTGCATTTGAATAATTTAGTATTCACTATCATTCTTTACGAAAAATCTAGCCGTGTTATTTTTTTATATAACAACAAACGAATGAAACATTAGTTTTAGGTGCAAACAAAGATTGTGGAGAAAATTTTTTAAATGAAAACAAATTTTGGTTTGCGTTCGAATAATTTAGTATATTCTTTATGAAAAATCTAGGATAGTTATTATTACATGAAAGGAGCAAGCAAACGCTTCAAACATGAGTTTTCGTTGGAAACAAATATAGTGGAGAAATATTTTAAAATAAACACAAATTTTGGTTTTGATTTGAATAATTTAGTATTCACTATCATTCTTTACGAAAAATCTTGCCGTGTTATTTTTTTATATAACAACAAACGAATGAAACATTAGTTTTAGGTGCAACCAAAGATTGTGGAGAAATATTTTAAAATGAACACAAATAATTTAGTATTACTATCATTCTTTACGAAAAATATATCCGAGTTTTTTTGGGATGAAACGAGCAAACAAACGCATGAAACATGAGTTTTAGATGCAAAAAAAGATTGTGGAGAAATATTTTAAAATGAAAAAATTTTATGTTTGTTTTTGAATAATTTAGTTTATTCTCTATGAAAAATCTAGCCGAGTTTTTATTACATGAAACGAGCAGGCAAATGCATGAAACATGAGTTTTCGTTGCAAACAAAGATTGTGGAGAAATATTTTAAAATAAACACAAATTTTTGTTTGTATTTGAATAATTAAGTATTTACTATCATTCTTTATGAAAAATCTACCCAAGTTATTTTTGGATGAAACGAGCAAACAAACGCACGAAACATGAGTTATAGGTGCAAAAAAAGATTGTGGAGAAATATTTTAAAATAAAAACAAATTTGGGTTTGCGTTTGAATAATTTAGTATATTCTTTATGAAAAATCTAGCCGAGTTTTTATTACATGAAACGAGTAAGCAAACGCTTGAAACATGAGTATTCGTTGGAAAAAAGATTGTGGAGAAATATTTTAAAATAAACACAAATTTTGTTTTGTATTTGAATAATTTAGTATTTACTATCATTCTTTGTAAAAAATTTATCCGTGTTAATTTTTATATAACGAGCGAACAAACGAATTAAACATGAGTTTTTGGTGCAAAGAAAGATTGTGGACAAATATTTTAAAATTAACAAAAATTTTGGTTTGTGTTTGAATAATTTAGTATATTCTTTATGAAAAATCTAGCCGAGTTTTTATTACATGAAACGATCGAGCCAACGCTTGAAACATGAGTTTTCATTGCAAACAATGATTGTGGAGAAATATTTTAAAATGAAAACAAAGTTTTGTTTCCATTTGAATAATTTAGTATATTCTATATGAAAAATCTAGCCGAGTTTTTATTACATGAAACGAGCAAGTAAATGCTTGCAACATGAGTTTTCCTTGCAAACAAAGATTGTGGAGAAATATTTTAAAATAAACATAAATTTTGGTTTGTAATTGAATAATTTATTATTTACAATCATTCTTTACGAAAAGTCTATCCGAGTTATTTTTTGGATGAAATGAGCAAACAAACGCATGAAACATGAGTTTTAGGTGCAAAAAAAGATTGTGGAGAAATATTTTAAAATAATAACAAATTTTGGTTTGCGTTTGAAAAATTTAGTATATTCTTTTCGAAAAATCTTGCCGAGTTTTTATTGCATGAAACGAGCGAACGAACGCATGAAACATGAGTTTGAGGTGCAAACAAAGCTTGTGGAGGAATATTTTAAAATGAAAACAAATTTTGGTTTGCGTTTGAATAATTTATTATATTCTTTATGAAAAATCTAGGATAGTTATTATTACATGAAAGGAGCAAGCAAACGCTTCAAACATGAGTTTTCGTTGGAAACAAATATAGTGGAGAAATATTTCAAAATATACACAAATTTTGGTTTGCATTTGAATAATTTAGTATTCACTATCATTCTTTACGAAAAATCTAGCCGTGTTATTTTTTTATATAACAACAAACGAATGAAACATTAGTTTTAGGTGCAAACAAAGATTGTGGAGAAAAATTTTAAAATTAACACAAATTTTGGTTTGTGTTTGAATAATTTAGTATTACTATCATTCTTTACGAAAAATATATCCGAGTTTTTTTGGGACGAAACGAGCAAACAAACGCATGAAACATGAGTTTTAGATGCAAAAAAAGATTGTGGAGAAATATTTTAAAATGAAACAAATTTTGGTTTGTTTTTGAATTATTTAGTTTATTCTCTATGAAAAATCTAGCCGAGATTTTATTACATGAAACGAGCAGGCAAATGCATGAAACATGAGTTTTCGTTGCAAACAAAGATTGTGGAGAAATATTTTAAAATAAACACAAATTTTTGTTTGTATTTGAATAATTAAGTATTTACTATCATTCTTTATGAAAAATCTACCCAAGTTATTTTTGGATGAAACGAGCAAACAAACGCACGAAACATGAGTTATAGGTGCAAAAAAAGATTGTCGAGAAATATTTTAAAATAAAAACAAATTTGGGTTTGCGTTTGAATAATTTAGTATATTCTTTATGAAAAATCTAGCCGAGTTTTTATTACATGAAACGAGTAAGCAAACGCTTGAAACATGAGTTTTCGTTGGAAAAAAGATTGTGGAGAAATATTTTAAAATAAACACAAATTTTGGTTTGTATTTGAATAATTTAGTATTTACTATCATTCTTTATAAAAAATTTATCCGTGTTAATTTTTATATAACGAGCGAACAAACGAATTAAACATGAGTTTTTGGTGCAAAGAAAGATTGTGGACAAATATTTTAAAATTAACACAAATTTTGGTTTGTGTTTGAATAATTTAGTATATTCTTTATGAAAAATCTAGCCGAGTTTTTATTACATGAAACGATCGAGCCAACGCTTGAAACATGAGTTTTCATTGCAAACAATGATTGTGGAGAAATATTTTAAAATGAAAACAAAGTTTTGTTTCCATTTGAATAATTTAGTATATTCTATATGAAAAATCTAGCCGAGTTTTCATTACATGAAACGAGCAAGCAAATGCTTGCAACATGAGTTTTCCTTGCAGACAAAGATTGTGGAGAAATATTTTAAAATAAACATAAATTTTGGTTTGTAATTGAATAATTTATTATTTACAATCATTCTTTACGAAAAGTCTATCCGAGTTATTTTTTGGATGAAACGAGCAAACAAACGCATGAAACATGAGTTTTAGGTGCAAAAAAACATTGTGGAGAAATATTTTAAAATGATGACAAATTTTGGTTTGCGTTTGAAAAATTTAGTATATACTTTTCGAAAAATCTTGCCGAGTTTTTATTGCATGAAACGAGCGAACGAACGCATGAAACATGAGTTTGAGGTGCAAACAAAGCTTGTGGAGGAATATTTTAAAATGAAAACAAATTTTGGTTTGCGTTTGAATAATTTAGTATATTTTTTATGAAAAATCTAGGATAGTTATTATTACATGAAAGGAGCAAGCAAACGCTTCAAACATGAGTTTTCGTTGGAAACAAATATAGTGGAGAAATATTTCAAAATATACACAAATTTTGGTTTGCATTTGAATAATTTAGTATTCACTATCATTCTTTACGAAAAATCTAGCCGTGTTATTTTTTTATATAACAACAAACGAATGAAACATTAGTTTTAGGTGCAAAAAAAGATTGTGGAGAAATATTTTAAAATAAAAACAAATTTTTGTTTGCGTTTGAATAATTTAGTATATTATTTATGAAAAATCTAGCCGAGTTTTTATTACATGAAACGAGCAAGCAAACGCTTGAAACATGAGTATTCGTTGCATACAAAGATTGTGGATAAATATTTTAAAATAAACACAAATTTTGGTTTGTATTTGAATAATTTAGTATTTACTATCATTCTTTACAAAAAAATCTATCCGTGTTAATTTTTATATTTCGAGCGAACAAACGAATTAAACATGAGTTTTTAGTGCAAAGAAAGATTGTGGAGAAATATTTTAAAATTAACACAAATTTTGGTTTGTGTTTGAATAATTTAGTATATTCTTTATGAAAAATCTAGCCGAGTTTTTATTACATGAAACGAGCGAGCCAACGCTTGAAACTTGAGTTTTCGTTGCAAACAATGATTGTGGAGAAATATTTTAAAATGAAAACAAATTTTTGTTTTCATTTGAATAATTTAGTATATTCTTTCTGAAAAATCTAGCCGAGTTTATATTACATGAGACGAGCAAGCAAATGCTTGAAACATGAGTTTTCCTTGCAAACAAAGATTGTGGAGAAATATTTTAAAATAAACATAAATTTTGGTTTGTAATTGAATAATTTATTATTTACAATCATTCTTTACGAAAAGTCTATCCGAGTTTTTTTTGGATGAAACGAGCAAGCGAACGCACGAAACATGAGTTTTAGGTGCAAAACAAGATTGTGGAGAAATATTTTAAAATGATAACAAATTTTGGTTTGCGTTTGAAAAATTTAGTATATTCTTTTCGAAAAATCTTGCCGAGTTTTTATTGCATGAAACGAGCGAACAAACGCATGAAACATGAGTTTGAGGTGCAAACAAAGATTGTGGAAGAATATTTTAAAATGAAAACAAAATTTTGTTTGCATTTGAATAATTTAGTATATTCTTTATGAGAAATCTAGGCTAGTTACTATTACATGAAACGAGCAAGCAAACGCATGAAACCTGAGTTTGTGGTGCAAACAAAGATTGTGGAGGAATATTTTAAAATGAAAACAAATTTTGGTTTGTGTTTGAATAATTTAGTATATTCTTTATGAAAAATCTAGCCGAGTTTTTATTACATGAAATGAGTAAGCAAATGATTGAAACATGAGTTTTCGTTGGAAAAAAGAATGTGGAGAAATATTTTAAAATAAACACAAATTTTGGTTTGTATTAGAATAATTTAGTATTTACTATCATTCTTTATAAAAAATCTGTCCGTGTTAATTTTTATATAAAGAGCGAACAAACGAATTAAACATGAGTTTTTGGTGCAAAGAAACATTGTGGAGAAATATTTTAAAATTAACACAAATTTTGGTTTGTGTTTGAATAATTTAGTATATTCTTTATGAAAAATCTAGCCGAGTTTTTATTACATGAAACGAGCGAGCGAATGCTTGAAACATGAGTTTTCGTTGCAAACAATGATTGTGGAGAAATATTTTAAAATGAAAACAAATTTTTTGTTTTCACTTGAATAATTTAGTATATTCTTTAAGAAAAATCTAGCCGAGTTTTTATTACATGAAACGAGCAAGCAAATGCTTGAAACATGAGTTTTCCTTGCAAACAAAGATTGTGGAGAAATATTTTAAAATAAACATAAATTTTGGTTTGTAAATAAATAATTTATTATTTACAATCATTCTTTACGAAAAGTCTATCCGAGTTTTTTTTGGATGAAACGAGCAAACGAACGCATGAAACATGAGTTTTAGGTGCAAAAAAAGATTCTGGAGAAATATTTTAAAATGATAACAAATTTTGGTTTGCGTTTGAAAAATTTAGTATATTCTTTTCGAAAAATCTTGCCGAGTTTTTATTGCAAGAAACGAGCGAAAAAACGCATGAAACATGAGTTTGAGGTGCAAATAAAGATTGTGGACGAATATTTTAAAATGAAAACAAATTTTGGTTTGCGTTCGAATAATTTAGTATATTCTTTATGAAAAATCTATGATAGTTATTATTACATGAAAGGAGCAAGCAAACGCTTCGAACATGAGTTTTCGTTGGAAACAAATATAGTGGAGAAATATTTCAAAATATACAGAAATTTTGGTTTGCATTTGAATAATTTAGTATTCACTATCATTCTTTACGAAAAATCTAGCCGTGTTATTTTTTTATATAACAACAAACGAATGAAACATTAGTTTTAGGTGCAAACAAAGATTGTGGAGAAAAAATTTTAAATGAAAACAAATTTTGGTTTGCGTTCGAATAATTTAGTATATTCTTTATGAAAAATCTAGGATAGTTATTATTACATGAAAGGAGCAAGCAAACGCTTCAAACATGAGTTTTCGTTGGAAACAAATATAGTGGAGAAATATTTTAAAATAAACACAAATTTTGGTTTTGATTTGAATAATTTAGTATTCACTATCATTCTTTACGAAAAATCTTGCCGTGTTATTTTTTTATATAACAACAAACGAATGAAACATTAGTTTTAGGTGCAACCAAAGATTGTGGAGAAATATTTTAAAATGAACACAAATTTTGGTTTGTGTTTGAATAATTTAGTATTACTATCATTCTTTACGAAAAATATATCCGAGTTTTTTTGGGAAGAAACGAGCAAACAAACGCATGAAACATGAGTTTTAGATGCAAAAAAAGATTGTGGAGAAATATTTTAAAATGAAAAATTTTTTTGTTTGTTTTTGAATAATTTAGTTTATTCTCTATGAAAAATCTAGCCGAGTTTTTATTACATGAAACGAGCAGGCAAATGCATGAAACATGAGTTTTCGTTGCAAACAAAGATTGTGGAGAAATATTTTAAAATAAACACAAATTTTTGTTTGTATTTGAATAATTAAGTATTTACTATCATTCTTTATGAAAAATCTACCCAAGTTATTTTTGGATGAAACGAGCAAACAAACGCACGAAACATGAGTTATAGGTGCAAAAAAAGATTGTGGAGAAATATTTTAAAATAAAAACAAATTTGGGTTTGCGTTTGAATAATTTAGTATATTCTTTATGAAAAATCTAGCCGAGTTTTTATTACATGAAACGAGTAAGCAAACGCTTGAAACATGAGTTTTCGTTGGAAAAAAGATTGTGGAGAAATATTTTAAAATAAACACAAATTTTGTTTTGTATTTGAATAATTTAGTATTTACTATCATTCTTTGTAAAAAATTTATCCGTGTTAATTTTTATATAACGAGCGAACAAACGAATTAAACATGAGTTTTTGGTGCAAAGAAAGATTGTGGACAAATATTTTAAAATTAACACAAATTTTGGTTTGTGTTTGAATAATTTAGTATATTCTTTATGAAAAATCTAGCCGAGTTTTTATTACATGAAACGATCGAGCCAACGCTTGAAACATGAGTTTTCATTGCAAACAATGATTGTGGAGAAATATTTTAAAATGAAAACAAAGTTTTGTTTCCATTTGAATAATTTAGTATATTCTATATGAAAAATCTAGCCGAGTTTTTATTACATGAAACGAGCAAGCAAATGCTTGCAACATGAGTTTTCCTTGCAAACAAAGATTGTGGACAAATATTTTAAAATAAACATAAATTTTGGTTTGTAATTGAATAATTTATTATTTACAATCATTCTTTACGAAAAGTCTATCCGAGTTATTTTTTGGATGAAATGAGCAAACAAACGCATGAAACATGAGTTTTAGGTGCAAAAAAAGATTGTGGAGAAATATTTTAAAATAATAACAAATTTTGGTTTGCGTTTGAAAAATTTAGTATATTCTTTTCGAAAAATCTTGCCGAGTTTTTATTGCATGAAACGAGCGAACGAACGCATGAAACATGAGTTTGAGGTGCAAACAAAGCTTGTGGAGGAATATTTTAAAATGAAAACAAATTTTGGTTTGCGTTTGAATAATTTAGTATATTCTTTATGAAAAATCTAGGATAGTTATTATTACATGAAAGGAGCAAGCAAACGCTTCAAACATGAGTTTTCGTTGGAAACAAATATAGTGGAGAAATATTTCAAAATATAAACAAATTTTGGTTTGCATTTGAATAATTTAGTATTCACTATCATTCTTTACGAAAAATCTAGCCGTGTTATTTTTTTATATAACAACAAACGAATGAAACATTAGTTTTAGGTGCAAACAAAGATTGTGGAGAAAAATTTTAAAATTAACACAAATTTTGGTTTGTGTTTGAATAATTTAGTATTACTATCATTCTTTACGAAAAATATATCCGAGTTTTTTTGGGATGAAACGAGCAAACAAACGCATGAAACATGAGTTTTAGATGTAAAAAAAGATTGTGGAGAAATATTTTAAAATGAAACAAATTTTGGTTTGTTTTTGAATTATTTAGTTTATTCTCTATGAAAAATCTAGCCGAGATTTTATTACATGAAACGAGCAGGCAAATGCATGAAACATGAGTTTTCGTTGCAAACAAAGATTGTGGAGAAATATTTTAAAATAAACACAAATTTTTGTTTGTATTTGAATAATTAAGTATTTACTATCATTCTTTATGAAAAATCTACCCAAGTAATTTTTGGATGAAACGAGCAAACAAATGCACGAAACATGAGTTATAGGTGCAAAAAAAGATTGTGGAGAAATATTTTAAAATAAAAACAAATTTGGGTTTGCGTTTGAATAATTTAGTATATTCTTTATGAAAAATCTAGCCGAGTTTTTATTACATGAAACGAGTAAGCAAACGCTTGAAACATGAGTTTTCGTTGGAAAAAAGATTGTGGAGAAATATTTTAAAATAAACACAAATTTTGGTTTGTATTTGAATAATTTAGTATTTACTATTATTCTTTATAAAATATTTATCCGTGTTAATTTTTATATAACGAGCGAACAAACGAATTAAACATGAGTTTTTGGTGCAAAGAAAGATTGTGGACAAATATTTTAAAATTAACACAAATTTTGGTTTGTGTTTGAATAATTTAGTATATTCTTTATGAAAAATCTAGCCGAGTTTTTATTACATGAAACGATCGAGCCAACGCTTGAAACATGAGTTTTCATTGCAAACAATGATTGTGGAGAAATATTTTAAAATGAAAACAAAGTTTTGTTTCCATTTGAATAATTTAGTATATTCTATATGAAAAATCTAGCCGAGTTTTCATTACATGAAACGAGCAAGCAAATGCTTGCAACATGAGTTTTCCTTGCAGACAAAGATTGTGGAGAAATATTTTAAAATAAACATAAATTTTGGTTTGTAATTGAATAATTTATTATTTACAATCATTCTTTACGAAAAGTCTATCCGAGTTATTTTTTGGATGAAACGAGCAAACAAACGCATGAAACATGAGTTTTAGGTGCAAAAAAAGATTGTGGAGAAATATTTTAAAATGATGACAAATTTTGGTTTGCGTTTGAAAAATTTAGTATATTCTTTTCGAAAAATCTTGCCGAGTTTTTATTGCATGAAACGAGCGAACGAACGCATGAAACATGAGTTTGAGGTGCAAACAAAGCTTGTGGAGGAATATTTTAAAATGAAAACAAATTTTGGTTTGCGTTTGAATAATTTAGTATATTTTTTATGAAAAATCTAGGATAGTTATTATTACATGAAAGGAGCAAGCAAACGCTTCAAACATGAGTTTTCGTTGGAAACAAATATAGTGGAGAAATATTTCAAAATATACACAAATTTTGGTTTGCATTTGAATAATTTAGTATTCACTATCATTCTTTACGAAAAATCTAGCCGTGTTATTTTTTTATATAACAACAAACGAATGAAACATTAGTTTTAGGTGCAAACAAAGATTGTGGAGAAAAATTTTAAAATTAACACAAATTTTGGTTTGTGTTTGAATAATTTAGTATTACTATCATTCTTTACGAAAAATATATCCGAGTTTTTTTGGGATGAAACGAGCAAACAAACGCATGAAACATGAGTTTTAGATGCAAAAAAAGATTGTGGAGAGATATTTTAAAATGAAGACAAATTTTGGTTTGTTTTTGAATAATTTAGTTTATTCTCTATGAAAAATCTAGCTGAGTTTTTATTACATGAAACGAGCAGGCAAATGCTTGAAACATGAGTTTTCGTTGCAAACAAAGATTGTGGAGAAATGTAAACCGCGTAAAACCGTCGTTAAATTTCACACAATTTAGCAAAACAATTTATAATTTTCCCTAGCTTCACTCTTAAGTGTATATGTGGTCTTTTGAGTTTTAGGGGTCGAACACAAGGAGAATGGCCTTGAGGTATTACAATTCTTTTCAAAAGTAGGTTTTGTTTTGTTCAAATGTTGTAGATTGTTTAAGAAAGTTAATGATGTATTAGATGGAATTTAATCAAGTTCGTGCACAATTCTTTTGAAAATTCTTTAATAATAGTTCCAAATGTCCAAAAGTTGCAAATGATATGTCAATGAAAACTAGAGAATGAGATCTTCACAATGCAAGGCAAATCAATCACTTTTATTCATATTTTTATGTAAATTTTCGTTTTAGTCCACACTTTTCATAATCAATCAATAGAGTTATTCATAAAATCACAGAAAATCGAAAATTACTTCAAAAATTACCAAAATTTAACAGAAATTAGAAAAGCAAGTTCAGATTAAGTGGTAAAAATCTCAGATCAAAGAGATTGATATTCCAAAACTTATGGTCAAAACTCAGAACATATAACAGAACTAGGCAGAGAATGGTATGTGATGCCAAAAGAGGATGTAATTCAAATTTTATCCAAACAACAATTTAATTAAAATTCAGATCAGGAAACTACACTTCAAATTGATTTACTGAGATCCAGATTTTTTATTTATAGGATTTGTTTATCTAATTTCTAAAAATCGTAGAAAAACAGACAGATTCAAAAATCAAGAACAGAAATTTCAAAAGTCAAAACTTTGCACAGATTTTATTTTACAAATTTAACATAAAAGAATTGGGCACATATTACATGAAAGTTGTTTTAAAATATCTAAAGAAACACAAAATATTTTTTTTATAATTTTCTTAGATCAGATCTGAAGTCAAACAATTTTTTTACTGAAACTGACAGAAACAAATGCAGAAAGATGTATTTTTTCAATTAATAGGATAAAAGTAGGGATTTTTAAGGCAATTTGATCAAGAATTGTATCATTAATCACAAAATATTCAATTTATCAGATTTGGCACAAATTTGAATTATTTCCGACCAGAAAAACTCAGCAAATAGATCAAAATTTCAGATCAAACACCAGTCAACTAACTAGTGTTTGATCTCAATTTTTGAACTAAAAACTTCACTAAATCAAGCAAAAACCTCAACCAAGATTCAAGATGATAAAATGGACTGACATTCAGGAAAATTCAGTTCTAAATGACCTAATTAATTCAACCAAATCGATTAAATCAAGAAAAACCAAATTAAACAGCACATTATGAACAGTAACCAAATCAGTCAATTTAACTCAAATTAAAGCAAGATTTCAAACAATTCTATCACAAAAAACCTATCCCTACAAAGATTCTACTCACACATGATAAGATCAACCGAAATTAGGCATGTGTTCATCATATTTTTTTACAAATTGGATCTTGTGATCTAAAATTGGATACAAGAGATTAAATGAAAATTGGATCAAACCGAGACGTAGAAGATCAACCAGAAGCTTCCTTGAGTCGATTTGAACCTCCAATTGATGCTTGATCCAGCCGGAACCGATCAATTGCCTTTTTCACCAAAATCAGCCGAAATTGGTGAATTTTCACTCAAACTCGAAAATTGAAGCTCGAAAAGCTCTGAGATTCAGTAATGGAGTTATTGAACCTTAAAGAAGATGATTGGAGAGTGGTGTGTTGAAAGAATTTGGAGAATGGAAGAATGAATGATCATGAATGGGTTGATCGGTCGAATTTTATAGAGAGGCTGGTCTGGAGAGTGGGGGACAAACCGAGCGATTTCATTGGCTCAGGCAGATCAAGTGGGGTGTACTGAAGATCTGTGCGAAATTTCGTTGAATTTGGTTGAGAAATGAACGGGTTTGAATCATCGGATTTTTCATCATAATATTCGCGCGAACTGAACTGAGTTCAGTTCAGATGCGATTTGAATCGCATTACTGAGACTGACAGTGGGTCCCTTCAGCATAAGTTGTGGTGAAACGGGTCGTAATCGCGTGAAATGAGTCGCTATTTCTGTTATTAATCTCTGAGTTTTCAAACAGTCTTTTTGATTTTCTATGGCGAAACGGGTCAAAACATGCGAAACGGGTCGTCTTCTTATTCAGCCTTTGGCGCCGAGTTTTGAATTAGATTCCCGGATTTCATGCGGCGAAACGAGCTGCAGCTCGCTTGAAACGAGTCGCTTTGTGTGAGCTGGGTACTGACTCGTTTTAACTCGTTCCGCTGATCTGGTGTGGCGAACCGGTTTGAATCGCGTGAGACGAGTCATAACTGATGAAACGAGTCGTCTTCTTCTTCAGAATTGGCGCTGAATTCCTTTTCTCGATCTTCTGTGGCCTGCGATCGTGTGCTCGTCCTAAAACAATCCTCTGACAGCCTTGTAAGTTTCGAATTTGGACTTTGGATCGATTTTTCTCTTGGATTTCAGACCCGTTTACCCGTTTCTCATAACCATCGATTCGAGCTCGTGATTCTGTACATTTCGCTGTGATTCATCAACCTAGATCTCTTCTCCATCTTCTCACGAATCCACAGGGCTTTGAATGGTTGAAAACCGTTGAGTAAAACTCGAGTTTTGCTGATCTGAGTATCATCCGTCGCTGTTCCGCCATTGCTGACCAGAGTGTGCAAATCGATCTTTTGTTCGCATTTCACACAACGAAATCCAAAACGGTGACTCAGGCTTCGTTCGCAACTTCCTCACGATGCTTCCCAACCATTATGACTTCCCAATTCGCCTCGAATCCAGACAATTCCTCCATTAACCAACTCGGTTTCAATTTCGCGAAAATAACCAAAAACTGCTGAACTCGTGAATCAAACTATGATTTTGAGTTGTTTTTCCATCGAATTGAGGCTTCGTAATTCATTGTGAGCCTTTACTAAAGCTTTACGATACAAAAAGAATCATCTTTGATTGAGAAAAACGGAAATGGTTGATCGAATTCATTCGCTGTTCGAAACTCGACCGTTGCTTCATCCAGTTTGAAAAGTTCATTGAGGATTTCGTCGAACAGATTACGGAAACACGGATTTCTCGCTCGATTTCGCATCATTCGATGAGTTCTTCATACGGTTAGAAAGGGTAGACGATGGAGAAGAGAATGAGATCGGTTTTGGCTCGAATGGATGATGGTGGACGGCACGGCAGATCAACCATGGTTTCGGTCCGTTTTTTGGCACTTGTTTTGGCCGAATTCCGGCGATCGCCGGAACTTCCAAGGCCGGAGAATGGCATCGGCATGTTCGTCTCGTCATGCTGAATCCATGGCTGGCTTGTTTGTTCGATTTCGAGCAGAATTGTGAGTTATGAGGTTTGAAGAAGATGGGTTTGACCTGGTCAATTCGTTGACTTTGACCAATTTTGACCTGATTTTCAATTTGTGATTCTGAGAGTTCTAGAAGGTTTCTGATCACGAGGATTGTACCGTTGGGTTCGTTTCGTCGAGCTCTTCGTTTTGGTATACCGTTTGACCCATTTTGGAGAAGTTGACTTTTGGTCAACTTGGCGATTTTTGGCGTTTGGCTCGGTTTGACTTGGTTGTAGAAGGTTTTTGAATTGTCGTAAAAGTTTGGGGAATTTTTTGTAAAGTGTTTGAGGTTTTTAGTTGGCCATCTTTGGCCCATTATTTGCGTTTTGGTCCAATTCTTCATTTTATGGCCTTTTCGCCTGTAAAAACACACAAAAATGTATTAAGAGGTTTCAAATTATGTTTATGAATTATGAGTATTTTTCATACATTTGATGTGAATTATGATTGAATTTGAGATGATAAAAACCCTAAAAATGTGTATAAAAATACACATTACAAATTCCACCACACTTAAACCAAGCTTGCCCTCAAGCGTAAATAAAATCAAGTCTTAGGGTTTTAGAATCAGTTAAAGCGTTTTGAAAAAAAAAAAAAAAAAAAAATGGTGCGGTGAGCGTGGAAAATATGGCATTCATGATGATAATTAATCTCTTTTTGAATTTTCAAATCTTTTCATCATTTTCCAAGACCCTAAGTGTTTTCAAAATTTTTCTTGAAAGGCTTAGTTTTAAAATTTGTTTTACAAAACCTTTTATTTCTTTTCATTTAAAATCTCTTTCTTTTAAAACACACAACCCCTTTTCTGAAATTAAATGACCTAATACAATTCCTTGGCTCACCATAAAGTGGCACTTCTCAAAATTTAAGACAAGATTAGCTTCGACGCACTTTTCCATTATTAGGCTCAAGTTATGGAGACACTCATCGAACGAGTTGCCATAAATGGAAAAGTCGTCCATGAATACTTCAATAAATTTAGAAATATACTCAGAAAAGATCAAAATCATACACCTTTGAAAAGTTCCAGGCGCATTGCATAATCCAAACGGCATTCTTCGATATGCGAAAGTTCCAAAGGGGCAAGTGAATGTCGTCTTCCTCTGATCTTCTGGATCAATGGCGATTTGAAAATAGCCCGAGTACCCATCCAAAAAGCAATAGTAGGGCCGCCCCGCTAATCTTTCGAGCATTTGATCGATGAAGGGAAGAGGAAAGTGATCCTTTTTTGTCGCCGCATTGAGTTTGCGATAGTCGATGCAAACTCTCCATCCGTTTTGCACTCGTGTTGGCACTTTCTCTCCTTCGGCATTTTCCACAATCGTGATTCCCGTCTTCTTGGGAACTACATGGATTGGAGATACCCATTCCGAATCGGCCACCGCGTAAATAATCCCCGCATCAAGAAGCTTGAGAAGCTCCTTTTTCACCACCTCCATCATTACTGGATTTAACCTTCTTTGTGCTTCTCTTGATGGTTTTGATCCCTCCTCCAAAACAATTTTGTGCATACATGTCGAGGGGCTTATACCTGGCATATCGGCCAATGTCCATCCGATCGCCTTCTTATGGTTTCCAAGAGTTTCCACCAATCGGGTTTCTTGGTCAAGGGTTAGATTCGATGCGATGATGACGGGTAATGTGTTGTTTGGCCCGAGGTACGCGTATTTGAGGTGATCGGGAAGAGGTTTGAGTTCGAGAGTAGGAGCTTCTTCGATTGATGGCTTACTGCATTCTTGCGATATTTGGAGTTTGTCGTGAGGGGAACCCGAAATGAATTTTATTTCTTCATTATGTTCTTTGTAAACCGCGTAAAACCGTCGTTAAATTTCACACAATTTAGCAAAACAATTTATAATTTTCCCTAGCTTTACTCTTAAGTGTATATGTGGTCTTTTGAGTTTTAGGGGTCGAACACAAGGAGAATGGCCTTGAGATATTACAATTCTTTTCAAAAGGAGGTCTTGTTTTGTTCAAATGTTGTAGATTGTTTAAGAAGGTTAATTATGTATTAGATGGAATTTAATCGAGTTCGTACACAATTCTTTTGAAAATTCTTTAATAATATTTCCAAATGTCCAAAAGTTGCAAATGATATGTCAATGAAAACTAGAGAATGAGATCTTCACAATGCAAGGCAAATCAATTATCACTTTTATTCATATTTTTATGTAAATTTTCGTTTTAGTACACTTTTCATAATCAATCAACAGAGTTTTTCATAAAATCACAGAAAATCGAAAATTAATTCAAAAATCACCAAAATTTAACAGAAGTTATGAAAGCACGTTCAGATTATGTGGTAAAAATCTCCGATCAAAAGGACTAATAGTCCAAAAATTATGGTCAAAACTCAGAACATATGACAGAATTGGACAGAGAATGGTATGTGTTACCAAAAGAGGGTGGAATTCAAATTTTATCCAAACAAAAATTCAATTAAAATTCAGATCAAGAAACTAAACTTCAAAATGATTTACTGAGACCTAGATTTTTCATTTATAGGATTTTTTTACTAATTTCTAAAAATTGTAGAAAAACAGTCAGATTCAAAATCAAGAACAGAAAATTTAAAAAAATCAAAACTTTGCACAGATTTTATCTTACAAATTTAACATAAAAGTATTGGGCACATATTATATGAAACTTGTTCTAAAATATCTAAAGAAACACAAAATATTTTTTTTTATAATTTTCTTTGATCATATCTGAAGTCAAACAATTTTTTGCTGAACTGACAGAAACAAAATGCAGAAAAATGTATTTTTGAATTTAGAGGATAAAAGTAGGGATTTTTAAGGCAATTTGATCAAGAATTGTATCATTAATCACAAAATATTCAATTTATCAGATTTGGCACAAGTTTGAATTATTTCCAACCATAAAAACTCAGCAAATAGATCAAAATTTCAGATCAAACACCAGTCAACCAACTAGTGTTTGATCTCAATTTTTGAACTAAAAACTTCACTAAATCAAGCAAAAACCTCAACCAAGATTCAAGATGATAAAATGGACTAATATGCAGGAAAATTCAGTCCTAAATGACCTAATTAATTCAACCAAACCGATTAAATCAAGAAAAACCAGATTTAACAGCACATTATGAACGGTAACCAAATCAGTCAATTTACTTCAAATTAAAGCAAGATTTCAAACAATTCAATCACAAAAAGCCTATCCCTACAAGATTCTACTCACACATGATGAGATCAACCGAAATTAGGCATGTGTTCATCATATTTTTTTTTACAAATTGGATCTTGTGATCTAAAATTGAATACACGAGATTAAATGAAAATTGGATCAAACCGAGACGTAGAAGATCAACCAGAAGCTTCCTTGAGTCGATTTGAACCTCCAATTGATGCTTGATCCAGCCGGAACCGATCAATTGCCTTTTTCACCAAAATCAGCCCGAATTGGTGAATTTTCACTCAAACTCGAAAATTGAAGCTCGAGAAGCTCTGATATTCAGTAATGGAGTTACCGAAACTTAAAGAAGATGATTGGAGAGTGGTGTGTTGAAAGAATTTGGAGAATGGAAGAATGAATGATCATGAATGGGTTGATCGGTCGAATTTTATAGAGAGGCTGGTCTGGAGAGTGGGGGACAAACCGAGCGATTCCATTGGCTCAGGCAGATCAAGTGGGGTGTACTGAAGATCTGTGCAAAATTTCGTTGAATTTGGTCGAGAAATGGACGGGTTTGAATCATCGGATTTTTCATCAGAATATTCGCGCGAAAATGAACTGAGTTCAGTTCAGACGATTTGAATCGCATTACTGAGACTGACAGTGGGTCCCTTCAGAATAAGTTGTGGTGAAACGGGTCGTAATCGCGTGAAATGAGTCGCTAATTCCGTTATTAATCTCTGAGTTTTCAAACTGTCTTTTTGATTTTCTGTGGCGAAACGGGTCGAAACATGTGAAACAAGTCGTCTTCTTATTCAGACTTTGGCGCTGAGTTTTGAATTAGATTTCCGAATTTCATGCGGCGAAACGAGCTGCAGCTCGCTTGAAACGAGTCGCTTTTGTGTGAGCTGGGTACTGACTCGTTTTAAGCTCGTTCCGCTGATCTGGTGTGGCGAACCGGTTTGAATCGCGTGAGACGAGTCATAACTGGTGAAACGAGTCGTCTTCTTCTTCAGATTTGGTGCTGAATGCCTTTTCTCGATCTTCTGTGGCCTGCGATCGTGTGCTCGTCCTAAAACAATCCTCTGACAGCCTTGTAAGTTTCGAATTTGGACTTTGGATCGATTTTTCTCTTGGATTTCAGACCCGTTTACCCGTTTCTCACAACCATCGATTCGAGCTCGTGATTCTGTACATTTCGCTGTGATTCATCAACCCAGATCTCTTCTCCATCTTCTCACGAATCCACAGGGCTTTGAATGGTTGAAAACCGTTGAGTAAAACTCGAGTTTTGCTGATTTGAATATCATCAGTTCGCTGTTCCGCCATTGCTGACCAGAGTGTGCAAATCGACCTCTTGTTCGAAATTCACACAACGAAATCCAAAACGGTGACTCAGGCTTCGTTCGCAACTTCCTCACGATGCTTCACAACCATTATGACTTCCCAATTCGCCTCGAATCCAGAGAATTCCTCCATTAACCAACTCGGTTTCAGTTTCGCGAAAATAACCAAAATCTGCTGAACTCGTGAATCAAACTATGATTTTGAGTTGTTTTTCCATCGAATTGAGGCTTCTTAATTCATTGTGAGCCTTCACTAAAGCTTTACGACACGAAAAGAATCATCTTTGCTTGAGAAAAACGGAAATGGTTGATCGAATTCATTCGCTGTTCGAAACTCGACCGTTGGTTCATCCAGTTTGAAAAGTTCATTGAGGATTTCGTCGAACAGATTACGGAAACATGGATTTCTCGCTCGATTTCGCATCATTCGATGAGTTCTTCATACGGTTAGAAAGGGTAGACGATGGAGAAGAGAATGAGATCGGTTTCGGCTCGAATGGATGATGGTGGAAGGCACGGCAGATCAACCATGGTTTCGGTCCGTTTTTGGCACTTGTTTTGGCCGAATTCCGGCGATCGCCGGAACTTCCAAGACCGGAAAATGGCACCGGCATGTTCGTCTCGTCATGCTGAATCCATGGATGGCTTGTTTGTTCGATTTCGAGCAGAATTGTGAATTATGAGGTTTGAAGAAGATGGGTTTGACCTGATCTTCCTTTGACCAATTTTGACCTGATCTTCAATTGGTGATTTTGAGAGTTCTAGAAGGTTTCTGATCGCGAGGATTGTACCGTTGGGTTCGTTTCGTCGAGCTCTTCGTTTTGGTATACCGTTTGACCCATTTTGGAGAAGTTGACTTTTGGTCAACTTGGCGATTTTTGGCGTTTGGCCTGGTTTGACTTGGTTGTAGAAGGTTTTTGAATTGTCGTAAAAGTTTGGGGAATTTTTTGTAGAGTGTTTGAGGTTTTTAGTTGGCCATCTTTGGCCCATTATTTGCGTTTTGTTCCAATTCTTCATTTTATGCCCTTTTCGCCTGTAAAATCACACAAAATTGTATTAAGGGGTTTCAAATTATGTTTTATGAATTATGAGCATTTTTCATACATTTAATGTGAATTATGATTGAATTTGAGATGATAAAAACCCTAAAAATGTGTATAAAAATACACATTACAAATTCCACCACACTTAAACCAAGCTTGCCCTCAAGCGTAAATAAAATCAAGTTTTAGGGTTTTTAGAATCAGTTTAAAGTACTTTGAAAAGAGATTTAGTTATTGCCATGAATGTTATATATAATATGCGATTATTATAATAATACACGAAGGTCGATGAATATCCATTAATAATTTCAAATTCAAGTTTATTTAAAATTCCCCAATCCTTCAAATACGAACCTTTTTCCAAAAAATAATGCCCTAATTTTGTTTTTGATACTTTCTCCCCCTAAATTTAAAATGGTGAATTTATAAAATTTACCCCAAAAGTTTCAACTAACTCAACTTTCTCTTTTATAAACACGTAAAGGTTGGTATGCTATCCACTCAAGTTATCAAAAAAACAAGCTGTGCTTTGCACGTACATAAAATCCTTCATTTTCTATTGCGGATATGTAAAATTTTTTTTTTTTTTCAAGGGTTTAAAAATAATTTTTCACATTTTTGAATTCTTTTTTGTGAAGGGATAACAGGTTACGATTTCGGTCACTTGCTTTTAGTGCGAAAATTAGAGATGGACATACGAGTCATTAGCTATGTCATGAAAGATAGGTTGAGTTAGAAAAATTTTGCGAAACTAGTGGTATTAAAAGTAAGGTTTGATTTCTCAAAAGCTTTAATCACAGCATTACTTTAAAGAAAACGATTTATAATTTCATTAAAGGGGCAAGTGAAGTATTTATGAATTTTCGAAACGTTTAATGGATTTTAAATGGATATTATAGATGAGATGAGGTGGAAAATATGGCATTCATGATAATTAATCTCTTTTTGAATTTTCAAATCTTTTCATCATTTTCCAAAACCCTAAGTGTTTTCAAAATTTTGCTTGAAAGGGCTTAGTTTTAAAATTTGTTTTTACAAAACCTTTTATTTACTTTTCATTTAAAATCTTTTTCTTTTAAAACACACAACATTTTATTCACAAAAACGAAAGAAAAATAAGTAAAAATTTAAATTTTTATGGTATTTATGAGTTTTGTTGTTGTTTTTGAAATTTTGAATTTTTTATATGAATTTTCACTTTTTTACAAGAAAACAAAACTTGGTTTTACATAAAACCACCCCACCACACTTAAACCTTTGTTTGTCCTCAAACAAAAAGTTCAAGAATGAGACATTTGTGGAAATTGGAAAAATTATTGGGGTTTTATGCAAAACCTCCCCCACCACACTTAAACTTTTTGCGTAGCAAATGTTTAAGTGTGAAAGAGAGTTTTGTAAAAAGAAGAAAGATAAAATAAAGAAAGGAAAAATACGACCTGACACGACGAGTTGCCTCTCGCCAAGCGCCCTTGTTTTACGTCTTCAGCTCGACGCATTTGTGCTTTTCATTCTTTCCGTCCCTCGCTTTGTGGCATCGCTTCTAAATCATGCTCATCGAACCACCTTGTATCATGATTCTCGTAAAAAGCCTTCAAACGATGACCATTAACCTTGAATTTGATGTCTTCTCCCCTATAAATTTCAAATACTCCAAACGGCAAAATATGGGTAATTATGTAAGGACCTGTCCATCGGCTCTTCAACTTCCCGGGATGTAATCTCAACCGAGAGTTGAATAACAAGACCTTATCGCCAGTTTTAAATTCCCTTTTGCGAATAAGTTTGTCGTGAGCGATGGTTAGTTTTTCTTTGTAAATTCGAGAATTATCATAAGCCTCAATGCGAAGCTCTTCTAATTCTTGAATTTGCAATTTCCGCAACCCCGCATCTTTTGGGTAATCTTGATTTACCTTTTTGATTGCCCAAAATGCTTTGTGCTCAATTTCCACCGGTAGGTGACAACTCTTTCCATAAACGAGTTTAAAAGGAGTCATCCCTATCGGTGTTTTGTATGCGGTGCGGTAAGCCCATAAAGCATCCCCAAGCCTTTGACTCCAATCCTTGCGAGAGGGATTAACCACTTTCTCAAGGATTGATTTTATTTCCCTATTGGATATTTCGGCTTGCCCATTAGTTTGGGGATGATAAGCGGTTGACATGCGGTGTTGTACATGATAATTTTTCAAAAGGGATTCGAGGTACTTATTATTGAAATGTGAACCCCTATCGCTAATGATAGCTTTAGGCACCCCAAAACGCTGAAAAATATTCTTTTTAAGGAATTCAATCACCGTTTTGGAGTTGGCATCCCTTGTTGGTATGGCCTCAACCCATTTTGAAACATAATCAACACACACAAGAATATATAAATACCCATTTGATTGAGGAAAGGGGCCCATGAAATCTATCCCCCAAACATCGAAAAGCTCAAAAAACAATAAAGCTTTAAGAGGCATTTCGTTTTTGCGGGTTAGATTGCCCGTTTTTTGGCAATTTTCACAACTCTTTACAAAGGAATGAGCATCTTTATAAAGAGTTGACCAATATAATCCACTTTGGAGTACCTTATGACTTGTGCGTTGCCCTCCAAAGTGTCCCCCACATTCTAAAGTGTGACAAAAAGAGAGTACCGAATTTATCTCGTGGTCGGGCACGCATTTTCGTACCATTTGATCGGAGCAAATGTTGTAGAGGTAGGGGTCTTCCCAGAGGTAATAGCGCGAGTCGTTGTAAACCGCGCAAAACCGTCGTTAAATTTCACACAATTTAGCAAAAATATTTATAATTTCCCTAGCTTTACTCTTAAGTGTATATGTGGTCTTTCGAGTTTTAGGGGTCGAACACAAGGAGAATGGCCTTGAGATATTACAATTTTTTTCAAAAGTAGGTCTTGTTTTGTTCAAATGTTGTAGATTGTTTTTAAGAAGGTTAATTATGTATTAGATGGAATTTAATCAATTTCGTACACAATTCTTTTGAAAATTCTTTAATAATATTTCCAAATGTCCAAAAGTTGCAAATGATATGCCAATGAAAACTAGAGAATGAGCTCTTCACAATATAAGGCAAATTAATTATCACTTTTATTCATATTTTTGTGTAAATTTTCGTTTTAGTCCACACTTTTCATAATCAATCAACAGAGTTTTTCATAAAATCGCAGAAAATCGAAAATTACTTCAAAAATCACCAAAATTTAACAGAAATTAGGAAGGCAAGTTCAGATTATGTGGTAAAAATCTCAGATTAAAAGGACTGATATTCCAAAAGTTATGGTCAAAACTCAGAATATATGACAGAATTGGACAGAGAATGGTATGTGTTATCAAAAGAGGGTGTAAATCAAATTTTATCCAAACAACAATTCAATTAAATTTCAGATTGAGAAACTACACTTCAAATAGATTTACTGAGACCTAGATTTTTTATTTATAGGAATTTTTTACTAATTTCTAAAAATCATAGAAAAACAGTCAGATTCAAAAATCAAAAAAAACAGAAAATTTTAAAAGTCAAAACTTTGCACAGATTTTATCTTACAAATTTAACATAAAAGCATTGGGCACATATTATATGAAAGTTGTTCTAAAATATCTAAAGAATCACAAAATATTTTTTTATAATTTTCTTTGATCAGATCTGAAGTCAAACAATTTTTTTACTGAAACTGACAGAAACAAAATGCAGAAAAATGTATTTTTGAATTTAGAGGGTAAAAGTAGGGATTTTTAAGGCAATTTGATCAAAAATTGTATCATTAATCACAAAATATTCAATTTATCAGATTTGGAACAAGTTTGAATTATTTCCAACCAGAAAAACTCAGCAAATAGATCAAAATTTCAGATCAAACACCAGTCAACCAACTAGTGTTTGATCTCAATTTTTGAACTAAAAACTTCACTAAATCAAGCAAAAACCTCAACCAAGATTCAAGACGATAAAATGGACTTAACATGCAGGAAAATTCAGTTCTAAATGACCTAATTAATTCAACCAAATCGATTAAATCAGAAAAAACCAGATTTAACAGCACATTATGAACAGTAACCAAATCAGTCAATTTAATTCAAATTAAAGCAAGATTTCAAACAATTCAATCACAAAAGGCCTATCCCTACAAGATTCTACTCACACATGATAAAATCAACCGAAATTAGGCATGTGTTCATCATATTTTTTACAAATTGGATCGTGTGATCTAAAATTGAATACAAGAGATTAAATGAAAATTGGATCAAACCGAGACGTAGAAGATCAACCAGAAGCTTCCTTGAGTCGATTTGAACCTCCAATTGATGCTTGATCCTGCCGGAATCGATCAATTGCCTTTTTCACCAAATTCAGCCCGAATTGGTGAATTTTCACTCAAACTCGAAAATTGAAGCTCGAAACGCTCTGAGATTCAGTAATGGAGTTACTGAATCTTTAAGAAGATGATTGAAGAGTGGTGTGTTGAAAGAATTTGGAGAATGGAAGAATGAATTTCAGAGATTGGATTCATCGGTCTAATTTATAGAGAGACTGGTATGTAGAGTGGGGGACAAACCGAGCGATTCCATTGGCTCAGGCAGATCAAGTGGGGTGTACTGAAGATCTGGGCGAAATTTCGTTGAATTTGGCTGAGAATTGAACGAGATTCAGGCGGAAGATTGATGAGGTTTTTGGCGAAAATTGCTTCAGATCGAATCTGAGATTTTAAACGCGCGCGGTTAATTCTGTTGAGTCACTGACAGTGGTCCCCACTTGGATTTGCTACGCTGAAACGGGTCATAAGTCGCGTGAAACGAGTCGCGTGCTATTCTTCAGATGGCGCTGAGTTTTTGAATGTCCGTTTGATCTTCTATGGCGGAACGGGTCGAACGCGCGTGAAACGAGTCATTTCTGAGAATGGCGCTGAATTCATTTTGAACGAAGATTGCTTGATCTTCTGTGGATCGCGAGCTACAAACGGTCCTAAAACGAAGCTCTGACAGACTAATGTGAAACGAATATGTATTTTGGATCCAATTTCGCATTGGTTTCAGACCCGTATTCGCTTCTTCTTCAATCCGTGAGTTGAGCTCGCACGATTCTTCACTTCTGCTCGTGTTCTCACTACCAATGGCTTCCTCTCATCGCCACGAATATACAGAGCTTTGAAACGCAGAAAATGGTTGAGAGTTCATCGAGTTTTCCTCATTTTTCTCCCGTTCAGTCCGTTTCCGCCATTGATGGCTGTTCGAGCTTAAAGCTCGCTCTTTGAGCAGCGACAGTTCAAACCAGAGCTCAGGCTTCCTTCTTCACTTCCTCACGATGCTCTGCGTTGCGTTTCATGCGTCAATTCTTCCCTTAATTCCTGAATTTCCGCCATTAACCAACTCGGTTTCAGTTTCGCGAAAATAACCAAAATTTGCTGAACTCGTGAATCAAACTATGATTTGGAGTTGTTTTTCCATCGAATTGAGGCTTCTTAATTCATCGTGAGCCTTCACTAAAGCTTTACGACACAAAAAGAATCATCTTTGCTTGAGAAAAACGGAGAAGACCGATCGAATTCATCACACTGCCGAAATTTCGACCGTTGGATCATCCAGTTTGAAAAGTTCATTGAGGATTTCGTCGAACAGTTGATTTAACTTCAGATTTCTCACGCGATTCTGCACCATTTGATGAGTTCTTCATACGGATAGAAAGGGCAGGAAGAGAGGAAGAGAATAGAGTTGGTTTTGGCTCCAATGGTGGACTGTAGAAGGCAAGGTTGCTCGAAGAAGCTTTCTCAGGTCAGAAACATGGCTGGTTTGCTTTTGGCTGGCGGATTCCGGCGATCGCCGGCGTTCTCAGGGGCAGAGAATAATACCAAACGATTCGTCTTGTCGTGCTGAATCCAAGGATATGCAGTTTGATCGATTTTGAGCTTGTTTGAAAATCGGTTATTTGGGTGAATTTGTGTAGGGTTTTGGTAGACTTGGTCGGCCATCTTTGGCCCATGATTTGCGTTTTGGTCCAGTTCTTCATTTTATAGCCTTTTTGCCTGTAAAATCACACAAAAATGTATTAAGAGGTTTCAAATTATATTTTGTGAATTATGACTGTTTTTCATACATTTTATGTGAATTATGATTGAATTTGAGATGATAAAAACCCTAAAAATGTGTATAAAAATACACATTACAAATTCCACCACACTTAAACCAAGCTTGCCCTCAAGCGTAAATAAAATCAAGTTTTAGGGTTTTTAGAATCAGTTTAAGCGTTTTGAAAAGAGATTTAATTATTGCCATGAATGTTATATACTAATATTTGATTATTATAATAATACACGAAGGTCGAAGAATATCCATTAATAATTTCAAATTCAAGTTTATTTAAAATTCCCCAATCCTTCAAATACGAACCTTTTTCCAAAAAATAATGCCCTAATTTTGTTTTTGATACTTTCTCCCCCTAAATTTAAAATGGTGAATTTATAAAATTTACCCCAAAAGTTTCAACTAACTCAACTTTCTCTTTTATAAACACGTAAAGGTTGGTATGTTATCCACTCATGTTATCAAAAGACAAGCTGTGCTTTGCACGTACAAAAAATCCTTCATTTTCTATTGCGGATATGTAAAATTTTTCTTTTTCAAGGGTTTAAAAATAATTTTTCACATTTTTGAATTCTTTTTGTGAAGGGATAACAGGTTACGATTTCGGTCACTTGCTTTTAGTGCGAAAATTAGAGATGGACATACGAGTCATTAACTATGCCATGAAAGATAGGTTGAGTTAGAAAAATTTTGCGAAGCTAGTGGTATTAAAAGTAAGGTTTGATTTTTCAAAAGTTTTAATCACAGCATTACTTTAAAGAAAACGATTTATAATGTCATTAAAGGGGTAAGTGAAATATTTATGAATTTTCGAAACGTTTAATGGATTTTAAATGGATATTATAGATGAGATGAGGTGGAAAATATGGCATTCATGATGATAATTAATCTCTTTTTTGAATTTTTCAAATCTTTTCATCATTTTCCAAAACCCTAAGTGTTTTCAAAATTTTGCTTGAAAGGGCTTAGTTTTAAAATTTGTTTTTACAAAACCTTTTATTTATTTTCATTTAAAATCTTTTTCTTTTAAAACACACAAAAATTTATTCAAAACAAACAAAAATGAAAGAAAAACAAACAAAAAGTTTAAATTTTTATGGTATTTATGAGTTTTGTTGTTGTTTTTTTTTTTTTTTTTTTTTTTGAAATTTTGAATTTTTTATATGAATTTTCACATTTTTACAAGAAAACAAAACTTGGTTTTGCACAAAACCACCCCACCACACTTAAACCTTTGTTTGTCCTCAAACAAAAAGGTCAAAAATGAGACATTTGTGGAAATCGGAAAAATTATTGGGGTTTTATGCAAAACCTCTCCCACCACACTTAATCTTTTGCATAGCAAAAATTTAAGTGTGAAAGAGAGTTTTGTAAAAAGAAGAAAAATAAAATAAAGAAAGGAAAAATACGACCTGACACGACGAGTTGCCTCTCGCCAAGCGCCCTTGTTTTACGTCTTGAGCTCGACGCATTTATGCTTCATTCTTTCCTTCCCTCGCTTTGTGGCGTCGCTTCTAAATCATGCTCATCGAACCACCTTGTATCATGATTCTCGTAAAAAGCCTTCAAGCGATGACCATTGACCTTGAATTTGATGTCTTCTCCCCTAGAAATTTCAAATACTCCAAACGGCAAAATATGGGTAATTATGTAAGGACCTGTCCATCGGCTCTTCAACTTCCCGGGATGTAATCTCAACCGAGAGTTGAATAACAAGACTTTATCGCCAGTTTTAAATTCCTTTTTGCGAATAAGTTTGTCGTGAGCGATGGTTAATTTTTCTTTGTAAATTCGAGAATTATCATAAGCCTCAATGCGAAGCTCTTCTAATTCTTGAATTTGCAATTTCCGCAACCCCGCATCTTTTGGGTAATCTTGATTTACCTTTTTGATTGCCCAAAATGCTTTGTGCTCAATTTCCACCGGTAGGTGACAACTCTTTCCATAAACGAGTTTAAAAGGAGTCATCCCTATCGGTGTTTTGTATGCGGTGCGGTAAGCCCATAAAGCATCCCCAAGCCTTTGACTCCAATCCTTGCGAGAGGGATTAACCACTTTCTCAAGGATTGATTTTATTTCCCTATTGGATATTTCGGCTTGCCCATTAGTTTGGGGATGATAAGCGGTTGACATGCGGTGTTGTACATGATAATTTTTCAAAAGGGATTCGAGGTACTTATTATTGAAATGCGAACCCCTATCGCTAATGATAGCTTTAGGCACCCCAAAACGCTGAAAGATATTCTTTTTAAGGAATTCAATCACCGTTTTGGAGTTGGCATCCCTTGTTGGTATGGCCTCAACCCATTTTGAAACATAATCAACACACACAAGAATATATAAATACCCATTTGATTGAGGAAAGGGGCCCATGAAATCTATCCCCCAAACATCGAAAAGCTCGAAAAACAATAAAGCTTTAAGAGGCATTTCGTTTTTGCGGGTTAGATTGCCCGTTTTTTGGCAATTTTCACAACTCTTTACAAAGGAATGAGCATCTTTATAAAGAGTTGGCCAATACAATCCACTTTGGAGTACCTTATGACTTGTGCGTTGCCCTCCAAAGTGTCCCCCACATTCTAAAGTGTGACAGAAAGAGAGTACCGAATTTATCTCGTGGTCGGGCACGCATTTTCGTACCATTTGATCGGAGCAAATTTTGTAGAGGTAGGGGTCTTCCCAGAGGTAATAGCGCGAGTCGTTTTTTATTTTGTCCTTTTGAGCTCGAGAGAGGGTGTTTGGCAATTCGCGAGTTTCAAGGTAGTTGACGATGTCGGCGTACCAAGGCGCCATGCCATGGATCGCGTAGAGTTGCTCGTCAGGAAAGAGTTCGTTGATCGGAATGATATCGCCTTCGTTTGTTGGGAGTCGGCTAAGATGATCGGCCACCAAGTTTTCGGCTCCCTTTTTATCCCGAATCTCCACGTTAAACTCTTGAAGGAGAAGGATCCATCGGAGGAGGCGCGGCTTGCATTCCTTCTTCTTCATTAAGTGCTTGAGCGCGGCATGATCTGAAAATACAACAACTTTTGTCCCGACCAAGTATGATCGGAACTTTTCCAATGCAAAGACAATGGCCAATAGTTCTTTTTCCGTTGTTGTGTAATTCCGTTGGGCGTCATCTAAGGTCCTAGAGGCATAGTAAATTACGTGGGGTACCTTCCCGATGCGTTGCCCCAAAACCGCCCCGACACTTAGATCGCTTGCGTCGCACATGATCTCAAAGGGGAGATTCCAATCCGGTGGTTGAATAATGGGCGCTTCGCACAGTTTCCCCTTTAGCTTGTCGAATGCTGCCTTGCACGCATCGTTGAACTCGAATTTGATCTCTTTTTGGAGAAGCCTGCACATTGGTTGCGCGATTTTTGAGAAGTCTTGAATGAAACGCCGATAGAAGCCGGCGTGTCCAAGGAACGAGCGGACATCTTTCACATTGCGAGGGTATGGAAGTGTCTTGATAACATCGATCTTCGCTTTGTCGACTTCCAACCCCTTTTCTGAAATTAAATGACCTAATACAATTCCTTGGCTCACCATAAAGTGGCACTTCTCAAAATTTAAGACAAGGTTAGCTTCGACGCACTTTTCCATTATTAGGCTCAAGTTATGGAGACATTCATCGAACGAGTTGCCATAAATGGAAAAGTCGTCCATGAATACTTCAATAAATTTAGAAATATACTCAGAAAAGATCGAAATCATACACCTTTGAAAAGTTCCAGGCGCATTGCATAATCCAAACGGCATTCTTCGATATGCGAAAGTTCCAAAGGGGCAAGTGAATGTCGTCTTCCTCTGATCTTCTGGATCGATGGCGATTTGAAAATAGCCCGAGTACCCATCCAAAAAGCAATAGTAGGGCCGCCCCGCTAATCTTTCGAGCATTTGATCGATGAAGGGAAGAGGAAAGTGATCCTTCTTTGTCGCCGCATTGAGTTTGCGATAGTCGATGCAAACTCTCCATCCGTTTTGCACTCGTGTTGGCACTTTCTCTCCTTCGGCATTTTCCACAATCGTGATCCCCGTCTTCTTGGGAACTACATGGATTGGAGATACCCATTCCGAATCGGCCACCGCGTAAATAATCCCCGCATCAAGAAGCTTGAGAAGCTCCTTTTTCACCACCTCCATCATGACTGGATTTAACCTTCTTTGTGCTTCTCTTGATGGTTTCGATCCCTCCTCCAACACAATTTTGTGCATACATGTCGAGGGGCTTATACCTGGCATATCGGCCAAGGTCCATCCGATCGCCTTCTTGTGTTTTCCAAGAGTTTCCACCAATCGGGTTTCTTGGTCAAGAGTTAGGTTCGATGCGATGATGACGGGTAATGTGTTGTTTGGTCCGAGGTACGCGTATTTGAGGTGATCGGGAAGAGGTTTGAGTTCGAGAGTAGGAGCTTCTTCGATTGATGGCTTAATGCGTTCTTGCGATATTTGGAGTTTGTCGTGAGGGGAACCCGAAATGAATTTTATTTCTTCATTATGTTCTTGCTCTATTTCTTGATTCTCATTCGTTTGTGCGATCTCCCCCCAAACATCCTCAAAAATCGCATCGTATCCCTTCGAGTACTCTTCTTCCAAGTGTTCTTCAACCATTTCATCAATCTCGTCAGTAATGGTTATGCTCGATACATTGTAGTCGTTCGGGTATTTGATGGTGTCAAATATGTTGAAGGTGATTTTCTCGTTGTCGAATTCCATGGACATCGTTCCTGAGTGGCAGTCTATGCATGTTCGCGCGGTTCTCAAAAAGGGTCTTCCTAAGAGGATGGCGGACGAATCGGCGTTGTCGCCCATTTCAAGAATGTAGAAGTCGGCTGGGAAAACCAACCCATTCACCTTGACGAGTACATCTTCCGCGACACCTAGGACGGCGGCCGTCGAACGGTCGGCGAGTTGCACCATCACCCTTGTATCCTTTAGGTCGCCCAAACCCAAAGTCTCGTAAACGGACCTAGGCATTACGTTTATGGAGGCTCCTAAGTCGAGCATGCATCTCGCGAGTTGTTGAAGACCAATGGTGCACGGAATGGCGAAAACTCCAGGGTCTTTCTCTTTTTGTGCGACTCGCGTGTTGATGCTCATTACAGAGGGTAGGTTTATCGTCTCGTTCCCCTTTAATTTCCTCTTATTTGTGCATAGATTCTTGAAGAACTTGGCATATGGGGGGTGCATTCGGATTGCATCGATAATCGGAATGTTTACCTCCACTTTCTTGAACACCTCCAAAATATCTTTATCGAGTTCATCCTTTCGGGAGTTAACCGCTAGTCGAGTTGGGAATGGTGCGCGCTTCTTTTCCTTTTCTTGCGCGATTTCCTTCTCTTCGTTCTTTCCTTGTTCTTTCTCTTGAATTTGCTCTTCCTCTTTCCCGATCTCTTCTTGTGCCTCATCTTGTTTACACGCGCTTGAACTCGTTTCCTCATCTTGCTTTCTTGGAACTACTAACTCTTCTTCTTCGTCGTGTGAGCCAACCTCTCTCCCACTTCTTAGGCGTATCGCGTTGATGGGCTTGTACTCCGGTGGTCCCGAACCTTGAGAAGGCAACCGATTACCCCCTTGTCCTTTCAATACATTGACTTCCCCCGCGATTTGCTTGATTTGCATTTCCAAGTTTTGCATTTGACGCCCTTGCGTAGCTTGGTTTTGGTTAAGTGAGCTTACATCATTCTTGACGGTTCCCAACTCGGTTGTGAGGCCCGTCATTAATGCCATCATTTTATCAAGCTTTTCGTCAAGAGAAGAGATTTGGGAATTCGATGTAGAGGGTTGAGGAGGTTGTTGTGGCGCTTGTGCATTTGGATGAACATACGCATTCGGTTTTTGGTAATTGGATTGTGGGAATTGAGGTGGCGCATCCTCATTCTTCCAACGAAAATTTGGGTGTTTCTTCCATGACTCATTGTAGGTTTGCGAGAAGGGTTGGCGTTGGTTTGAATAGCTTCCGATGGCATTGGCATCTTCTTGTAGCCTATCGCACTCATCGGTCGCATGATTTGTATCCCCACAAAACTCGCACTTCCTTGGTTCGATCTTCGCGCCCACAGCTTTGAGCATTTGACTAAATCTTGTCTCGAAGTTTTGTGTGATTCTTGATTCCATTGCCTTGAGGTCAACCGTACTTGTCATGTTCACTTGACCCATTCTTCCCCCGCGTCCTTGGTTTCCTTCAGCCATGGTTTCGATAAGAGCTCGCACTTCCGATGGGGTCATGTTATTGAACGATCCTCCAGCCGAGCATTGGAGTAATCGCGCATCGAGATCGTTCATCCCTTGTAGAAATTGGTCGATAAGTGAGGTCTCGTCGAGGTTATGGTTGGGGCATGATGCGCATAATCGCACAAATCGCTCGTAATATTCTTGAAGTGTCTCCCCTCCTCCTTGTTGGATCCCCGTGATTTCCTTGCGGATTTTGGCCGTCAACGTGCTTGGGTAGTATCGTTTTAGAAAACGCGTTCCTACCTCTTGAAACGTTGTAAAAGGACCCCCTTGCAAGTGGGTTAGCCAATCCCTTGGTGCTTCCCCAAGTGTGTGGGAGAAGAGGATCAATTTGATATTATCCAAGTTATCGGATTTACCAAACAATGCTGTGCATTTACGATCTAGATTATCTAAATGTGCATATGGGTTGTCATTTTTATGTCCTTCAAATATGGGTAATACATTTAATATAGATGGACTTAGTTTAAAATTGGGCACAGTTGGTATAACAATATTTCCTGGATTTCGAGGGATTTGATGGTCTAAAAGTTCTCCTAATGTTCTTTCTTGAGCCATTTTATGAATTTGAGTCGATGATGGTGTTGAATGAGAATTAGAATTAAAAAGAGTTTGAGAGTTTAGCTTGGATGATAATGAGTGAACGGTTGGAGAGATTGGAGTTCTTTCTTGTGGCCCTTCCACTCGTTGTTGCTCCCAATTTTGTTCTTCTTCTTCTTGAGGCCCTTGGATGGAAGGAGAAGCCTCGTTACGTCCTTTTTGCCTTGAGTAAGTTTCGTCTTGCTTGCTTCGTGCCTTATCTTTCTTCACCTTTCTTAGATGCTTGTTAATGTCCTTCTTTACAGGTGTGTGCACTTCGCCTTGCGATCTCGTCTTTCTCATGCACCTTCAAAATTCAAATGAAACAAAAACACTAGACAATTGATTAGAAGTTAGTAATAAACTCAATTAAAGCCGTCTCCCCGGCAACGGCACCATTTGTAAACCGCGCAAAACCGTCGTTAAATTTCACACAATTTAGCAAAAATATTTATAATTTCCCTAGCTTTACTCTTAAGTGTATATGTGGTCTTTCGAGTTTTAGGGGTCGAACACAAGGAGAATGGCCTTGAGATATTACAATTTTTTTCAAAAGTAGGTCTTGTTTTGTTCAAATGTTGTAGATTGTTTTTAAGAAGGTTAATTATGTATTAGATGGAATTTAATCAATTTCGTACACAATTCTTTTGAAAATTCTTTAATAATATTTCCAAATGTCCAAAAGTTGCAAATGATATGCCAATGAAAACTAGAGAATGAGCTCTTCACAATATAAGGCAAATTAATTATCACTTTTATTCATATTTTTGTGTAAATTTTCGTTTTAGTCCACACTTTTCATAATCAATCAACAGAGTTTTTCATAAAATCGCAGAAAATCGAAAATTACTTCAAAAATCACCAAAATTTAACAGAAATTAGGAAGGCAAGTTCAGATTATGTGGTAAAAATCTCAGATTAAAAGGACTGATATTCCAAAAGTTATGGTCAAAACTCAGAATATATGACAGAATTGGACAGAGAATGGTATGTGTTATCAAAAGAGGGTGTAAATCAAATTTTATCCAAACAACAATTCAATTAAATTTCAGATTGAGAAACTACACTTCAAATAGATTTACTGAGACCTAGATTTTTTATTTATAGGAATTTTTTACTAATTTCTAAAAATCATAGAAAAACAGTCAGATTCAAAAATCAAAAAAAACAGAAAATTTTAAAAGTCAAAACTTTGCACAGATTTTATCTTACAAATTTAACATAAAAGCATTGGGCACATATTATATGAAAGTTGTTCTAAAATATCTAAAGAATCACAAAATATTTTTTTATAATTTTCTTTGATCAGATTTGAAGTCAAACAATTTTTTTACTGAAACTGACAGAAACAAAATGCAGAAAAATGTATTTTTGAATTTAGAGGGTAAAAGTAGGGATTTTTAAGGCAATTTGATCAAAAATTGTATCATTAATCACAAAATATTCAATTTATCAGATTTGGAACAAGTTTGAATTATTTCCAACCAGAAAAACTCAGCAAATAGATCAAAATTTCAGATCAAACACCAGTCAACCAACTAGTGTTTGATCTCAATTTTTGAACTAAAAACTTCACTAAATCAAGCAAAAACCTCAACCAAGATTCAAGACGATAAAATGGACTTAACATGCAGGAAAATTCAGTTCTAAATGACCTAATTAATTCAACCAAATCGATTAAATCAGAAAAAACCAGATTTAACAGCACATTATGAACAGTAACCAAATCAGTCAATTTAATTCAAATTAAAGCAAGATTTCAAACAATTCAATCACAAAAGGCCTATCCCTACAAGATTCTACTCACACATGATAAAATCAACCGAAATTAGGCATGTGTTCATCATATTTTTTACAAATTGGATCGTGTGATCTAAAATTGAATACAAGAGATTAAATGAAAATTGGATCAAACCGAGACGTAGAAGATCAACCAGAAGCTTCCTTGAGTCGATTTGAACCTCCAATTGATGCTTGATCCAGCCGGAATCGATCAATTGCCTTTTTCACCAAATTCAGCCCGAATTGGTGAATTTTCACTCAAACTCGAAAATTGAAGCTCGAAACGCTCTGAGATTCAGTAATGGAGTTACTGAATCTTTAAGAAGATGATTGAAGAGTGGTGTGTTGAAAGAATTTGGAGAATGGAAGAATGAATTTCAGAGATTGGATTCATCGGTCTAATTTATAGAGAGACTGGTATGGAGAGTGGGGGACAAACCGAGCGATTCCATTGGCTCAGGCAGATCAAGTGGGGTGTACTGAAGATCTGGGCGAAATTTCGTTGAATTTGGCTGAAAATTGAACGAGATTCAGGCGGAAGATTGATGAGGTTTTTGGCGAAAATTGCTTCAGATCGAATCTGAGATTTTAAACGCGCGCGGTTAATTCTGTTGAGTCACTGACAGTGGTCCCCACTTGGATTTGCTACGCTGAAACGGGTCATAAGTCGCGTGAAACGAGTCGCGTGCTATTCTTCAGATGGCGCTGAGTTTTTGAATGTCCGTTTGATCTTCTATGGCGGAACGGGTCGAACGCGCGTGAAACGAGTCATTTCTGAGAATGGCGCTGAATTCATTTTGAACGAAGATTGCTTGATCTTCTGTGGATCGCGAGCTACAAACGGTCCTAAAACGAAGCTCTGACAGACTAATGTGAAACGAATATGTATTTTGGATCCAATTTCGCATTGGTTTCAGACCCGTATTCGCTTCTTCTTCAATCCGTGAGTTGAGCTCGCACGATTCTTCACTTCTGCTCGTGTTCTCACTACCAATGGCTTCCTCTCATCGCCACGAATATACAGAGCTTTGAAACGCAGAAAATGGTTGAGAGTTCATCGAGTTTTCCTCATTTTTCTCCCGTTCAGTCCGTTTCCGCCATTGATGGCTGTTCGAGCTTAAAGCTCGCTCTTTGAGCAGCGACAGTTCAAACCAGAGCTCAGGCTTCCTTCTTCACTTCCTCACGATGCTCTGCGTTGCGTTTCATGCGTCAATTCTTCCCTTAATTCCTGAATTTCCGCCATTAACCAACTCGGTTTCAGTTTCGCGAAAATAACCAAAATTTGCTGAACTCGTGAATCAAACTATGATTTGGAGTTGTTTTTCCATCGAATTGAGGCTTCTTAATTCATCGTGAGCCTTCACTAAAGCTTTACGACACAAAAAGAATCATCTTTGCTTGAGAAAAACGGAGAAGACCGATCGAATTCATCACACTGCCGAAATTTCGACCGTTGGATCATCCAGTTTGAAAAGTTCATTGAGGATTTCGTCGAACAGTTGATTTAACTTCAGATTTCTCACGCGATTCTGCACCATTTGATGAGTTCTTCATACGGATAGAAAGGGCAGGAAGAGAGGAAGAGAATAGAGTTGGTTTTGGCTCCAATGGTGGACTGTAGAAGGCAAGGTTGCTCGAAGAAGCTTTCTCAGGTCAGAAACATGGCTGGTTTGCTTTTGGCTGGCGGATTCCGGCGATCGCCGGCGTTCTCAGGGGCAGAGAATAATACCAAACGATTCGTCTTGTCGTGCTGAATCCAAGGATATGCAGTTTGATCGATTTTGAGCTTGTTTGAAAATCGGTTATTTGGGTGAATTTGTGTAGGGTTTTGGTAGACTTGGTCGGCCATCTTTGGCCCATGATTTGCGTTTTGGTCCAGTTCTTCATTTTATAGCCTTTTTGCCTGTAAAATCACACAAAAATGTATTAAGAGGTTTCAAATTATATTTTGTGAATTATGACTGTTTTTCATACATTTTATGTGAATTATGATTGAATTTGAGATGATAAAAACCCTAAAAATGTGTATAAAAATACACATTACAGTCGTTTTTTATTTCGTCCTTTTGAGCTCGAGGGAGAGTGTTTGGCAATTCACGAGTTTCGAGGTAGTTGACGATGTCGGCGTACCAAGGCGCCATGCCATGGATAGCATAGAGTTGCTCGTCAGGAAAGAGTTCGTTGATCGGAATGATATCGCCTTCGTTTGTTGGGAGTCGGCTAAGATGATCGGCCACCAAGTTTTCGGCTCCCTTTTTATCCCGAATCTCCACGTTAGAAGGATCCATCGGAGGAGGCGGGACTTGCATTCCTTCTTCTTCATTAAGTGCTTGAGCGCGGCATGATCTGAAAATACAACAACTTTTGCCCCGACCAAGTATGATCGGAACTTTTCCAATGCAAAGACAATGGCCAATAATTCTTTTTCCGTTGTTGTGTAATTCCGTTGGGCGTCGTCTAGGGTCCTAGAGGCATAGTAAATTACGTGGGGTACCTTCCCGATGCGTTGCCCCAAAACCGCCCCGACACTTAAATCGCTCGCGTCGCACATGATCTCAAAGGGGAGATTCCAATCCGGTGGTTGAATAATGGGCGCTGCGCACAGTTTCCCCTTTAGCTTGTCGAATGCCGCCTTGCACGCATCGTTGAACTCGAATTTGATCTCTTTTTGGAGAAGCCTGCACATTGGTTGCGCGATTTTTGAGAAGTCTTGAATGAAACGCCGATAGAAGCCGGCGTGTCCAAGGAATGAGCGGACATTTTCACATTGCGAGGGTATGGAAGTGTCTTGATAACGTCGATCTTCGCTTTGTCGACTTCCAACCCTTTTTCTGAAATTAAATGACATAATACAATTCCTTGGCTCACCATAAAGTGGCACTTCTCAAAATTTAAGACAAGGTTAGCTTCAACGCACTTTTCCATTATTAGGCTCAAGTTATGGAGACACTCATCGAACGAGTTGCCATAAATGGAAAAGTCGTCCATGAATACTTCAATAAATTTAGAAATATACTCAGAAAAGATCGAAATCATAAACCTTTGAAAAGTTCCAGGCGCATTGCATAGTCCAAACGGCATTCTTCGATAGGCGAAAGTTCCAAAGGGGCAAGTGAATGTCGTCTTCCTCTGATCTTCTGGATCGATGGCGATTTGAAAATAGCCCGAGTACCCATCCAAAAAGCAATAGTAGGGCCGCCCCGCTAATCTTTCGAGCATTTGATCGATGAAGGGAAGAGGAAAGTGATCTTTTTTTGTCGCCGCATTGAGTTTGCGATAGTCGATGCAAACTCTCCATCCGTTTTGCACTCGTGTTGGCACTTTCTCTCCTTCGGCATTTTCCACAATCGTGATTCCCGTCTTCTTGGGAACTACATGGATTGGAGATACCCATTCCGAATCGGCCACCACGTAAATAATCCCCGCATCAAGAAGCTTGAGAAGCTCCTTTTTCACCACCTCCATCATTACTGGATTTAACCTTCTTTGTGCTTCTCTTGATGGTTTTGATCCCTCCTCCAAAACAATTTTGTGCATACATGTCGAGGGGCTTATACCTGGCATATCGGCCAATGTCCATCCGATCGCCTTCTTATGGTTTCCAAGAGTTTCCACCAATCGGGTTTCTTGGTCAAGGGTTAGATTCGATGCGATGATGACGGGTAATGTGTTGTTTGGCCCGAGGTACGCGTATTTGAGGTGATCGGGAAGAGGTTTGAGTTCGAGAGTAGGAGCTTCTTCGATTGATGGCTTAATGCGTTCTTGCGATATTTGGAGTTTGTCGTGAGGGGAACCCGAAATGAATTTTATTTCTTCATTATGTTCTTGCTCTATTTCTTGCTTCTCATTCGTTTGTGCGATCTCCCCCCAAACATCCTCAAAAATCGCATCGTATCCCTTCGAGTACACTTCTTCCAAGTGTTCTTCAACCATTTCATCAATCTCGTCAATAATGGTTATGCTCGATACATTGTAGTCGTTCGGGTATTTGATGGTGTCAAATATGTTGAAGGTGATTTTCTCGTTGTCGAATTCCATGGACATCGTTCCTGAGTGGCAGTCTATGCATGTTCGCGCGGTTCTCAAAAAGGGTCTTCCTAAGAGGATGGCGGACGAATCGGCGTTGTCGCCCATTTCAAGAATGTAGAAGTCGGCTGGGAAAACCAACCCATTCACCTTGACGAGTACATCTTCCGCGACACCTAGGACGGCGGCCGTCGAACGGTCGGCGAGTTGCACCATCACCCTTGTATCATCCTTTAGGTCGCCCAAACCCAAGGTCTCGTAAACGGACCTAGGCATAACGTTAATGGAGGCTCCTAAGTCGAGCATGCACCTCGCGAGTTGTTGAAGACCAATGGTGCACGGAATGGCGAAAACTCCAGGGTCTTTCTCTTTTTGTGCGACTCGCGTGTTGATGCTCATTACAGAGGGTAGGTTTATCGTCTCGTTCCCCTTTAATTTTCTCTTATTTGTGCATAGATTCTTGAAGAACTTGGCATATGGGGGGTGCATTCGGATCGCATCGATAATCGGAATGTTTACCTCCACCTTCTTGAACACCTCCAAAATATCTTTATCGAGCTCATCCTTTCGAGAGTTAACCGCTAGTCGAGTTGGGAATGGTGCGTGCTTCTTTTCCTTTTCTTGCGCGATTTCCTTTTCTTCGTTCTTTCCTTGTTCTTTCTCTTGAATTGGTTTTTCCTCCTTCCTTATCTCTTCTTGTGCCTCATCTTGTTTACACGCACTTGAACTCGTTTCCTCATCTTGCTTCCTTGGAACCATTAACTCTTCTTCTTCGTCGTGCGAGCCAACCTCTCTCCCACTTCTTAGGCGTATCGCGTTGATGGGTTTGTATTCCGGTGGTCCCGAACCTTGAGAAGGCAACCGATTGCCCCCTTGTCCTTTCAATAAATTGACTTCCCCCGCGATTTGCTTGATTTGCATTTCCAAGTTTTGCATTTGACGCCCTTGCGTAGCTTGGTTTTGGTTGAGTGAGCTTACATCGTTCTTGACGGTTCCCAACTCAGTTGTGAGGTTTGTGAAATTCCCCGCCATTAATGCCATCATTTTATCAAGCTTTTCGTCAAGAGAAGAGATTTGGGAATTCGATGTGGAGGGTTGAGGAGGTTGTTGATGAGGGTGAGCTTGAGGTTGTTGTGGCGCTTGTGCATTTGGATGAACATACACATTTGGTTTTTGGTAATTGGATTGTGGGAATTGAGGCGGCGCATCATCATTCTTCCAACGAAAATTTGGGTGTTTCTTCCATGACTCATTATAGGTTTGCGAGAAAGGTTGGCGTTGGTTTGAATAGCTTCCGATGGCATTGACATCTTCTTGTAGCCTATCGCATTCATCGGTCGCATGATTTGTATCCCCACAAAACTCGCACTTTCTTGGCTCGATCTTGGCCCCCACAGCCTTGAGCATTTGACTAAATCTTGTCTCGAAGTTTTGTGTGATTCTTGATTCCATTGCCTTGAGGCCAACCGTACTTGTCATGTTCACTTGACCCATTCTTCCCCTGCGTCCTTGGTTTCCTTCGGCCATGGTTTCGATAAGAGCTCGCACTTCCGATGGGGTCATGTTATTGAACGATCCTCCAGCCGAGCATTGGAGTAATCGCGCATCGAGATCGTTCATCCCTTGTAGAAATTGGTCGATAAGTGAGGTCTCGTCGAGGTTATGGTTGGGGCATGATGCGCATAATCGCACAAATCGCTCGTAATATTCTTGAAGTGTCTCCCCTCCTCCTTGTTGGATCCCCGTGATTTCCTTGCGGATTTTGGCCGTCAACGTGCTCGGGTAGTATCGTTTTAGAAAACGCGTTCCTACCTCTTGAAACGTTGTAAAAGGACCCCCTTGCAAGTGGGTTAGCCAATCCCTTGGTGCTTCCCCATGTGTGTGGGAGAAGAGGATCAATTTGATATTATCCAAGTTATCGGATTTACCAAACAATGCTGTGCATTTACGATCTAGATTATCTAAATGTGCATATGGGTTCTCATTTTTATGTCCTTCAAATATGGGTAATACATTTAATATAGATGGACTTAGTTTAAAATTGGGCACAGTTGGTATAACAATATTTCCAGGATTTCGATGGATTTGATGGTCTAAAAGTTCTCCTAATGTTCTTTCTTGAGCCATTTTATGAATTTGAGATGATGATGGTGTTGAATGAGAATTAGAATTAAAAAGAGTTTGAGAGTTTAGCTTGGATGATAATGACTGAACGGTTGGAGAGATTGGAGTTCTTTCTTGTGGCCCTTCCACTCATTGTTGCTCCCAATTTTGTTCTTCTTCTTCTTGAGGCCCTTGGATGGAAGGAGAAGCCTCGTTACGTCCTTTTTGCCTTGAGTAAGTTTCGTCTTGCTTGCTTCGTGCCTTATCCTTCTTGACCTTTCTTAGATGCTTGTTAATGTCCTTTTTTACAGGTGTGTGCACTTCGCCTTGCGATCTCGTCTTTCTCATGCACCTTCAAAATTCAAATGAAACAAAAACACTAGACAATTGATTAGAGGTTAGTAATAAACTCAATTAAAGCCGTCTCCCCGGCAACGGCGCCATTTGTAAACCGCGTAAAACCGTCGTTAAATTTCACACAATTTAGCAAAATAATTTATAATTTTCCCTAGCTTTACTCTTAAGTGTATATGTGGTCTTTTGAGTTTTAGGGGTCGAACACAAGGAGAATGGCCTTGAGATATTACAATTCTTTTCAAAAGGAGGTCTTGTTTTGTTTCATAAAATCACAGAAAATCTAAAATTACTTCAAAAATCACCAACATTTAACAGAAATTAGGAAAGCACGTTCAGATTATGTGGTAAAAATCTCAGATCAAAAGGACTGATATTCCAAAAATTATGGTCAAAACTCAGAACATATGACAGAATTGGACAGAGAATGGTATGTGTTACCAAAAGAGGGTGGAATTCAAATTTTATCCAAACAACAATTCAATTAAAATTCAGATCAAGAAACTACACTTCAAAATGATTTACTGAGACCTAGATTTTTCATTTATAGAATTTTTTTACTAATTTCTAAAAATTGTAGAAAAACAGTCAGATTCAAAATCAAGAACAGAAAATTTAAAAAAATCAAAACTTTGCACAGATTTTCTCTTACAAATTTAACATAAAAGCATTGGGCACATATTATATGAAAGTTGTTCTAAAATATCTAAAGAAACACAAAATATTTTTTTTTATAATTTTCTTAGATCAGATCTGAAGTCAAACAATTTTTTTACTGAAACTGACAGAAACAAAATGCAGAAAAATGTATTTTTGAATTTAGAGGATAAAAGTAGGGATTTTTAAGGCAATTTGATCAAGAATTGTATCATTAATCACAAAATATTCAATTTATCAGATTTGGCACAAGTTTGAATTATTTCCAACCAGAAAAACTCAGCAAATAGATCAAAATTTCAGATCAAACACCAGTCAACCAACTAGTGTTTGATCTCAATTTTTGAACTAAAAACTTCACTAAATCAAGCAAAAACCTCAACCAAGATTCAAGATGATAAAATGGACTAATATGCAGGAAAATTCAGTCCTAAATGACCTAATTAATTCAACCAAATCGATTAAATCAAGAAAAACCAGATTTAACAGCACATTATGAACAGTAACCAAATCAGTCAATTTACTTCAAATTAAAGCAAGATTTCAAACAATTCAATCACAAAAAGCCTATCCCTACAAGATTCTACTCACACATGATGAGATCAACCGAAATTAGGCATGTGTTCATCATATTTTTTTTTACAAATTGGATCTTGTGATCTAAAATTGAATACACGAGATTAAATGAAAATTGGATCAAACCGAGACGTAGAAGATCAACCAGAAGCTTCCTTGAGTCGATTTGAACCTCCAATTGATGCTTGATCCAGCCGGAACCGATCAATTGCCTTTTTCACCAAAATCAGCCCGAATTGGTGAATTTTCACTCAAACTCGAAAATTGAAGCTCGAGAAGGTCTGATATTCAGTAATGGAGTTACCGAAACTTAAAGAAGATGATTGGAGAGTGGTGTGTTGAAAGAATTTGGAGAATGGAAGAATGAATGATCATGAATGGGTTGATCGGTCGAATTTTATAGAGAGGCTGGTCTGGAGAGTGGGGGACAAACCGAGCGATTCCATTAGCTCAGGCAGATCAAGTGGGGTGTACTGAAGATCTGTTCGAAATTTCGTTGAATTTGGTTGAGAAATGGACGGGATTGAATCATCAGATTTTTCATCAGAATATTCGCGCGAAAATGAACTGAGTTCAGTTCAGACGATTTGAATCGCATTACTGAGACTGACAGTGTGTCCCTTCAGAATAAGTTGTGGTGAAACGGGTCGTAATCGCGTGAAACGAGTCGCTAATTCCGTTATTAATCTCTGAGTTTTCAAACTGTCTTTTTGATTTTCTGTGGCGAAACGGGTCGAAACATGCGAAACGAGTCGTCTTCTTATTCAGACTTTGGCGCCGAGTTTTGAATTAGATTTCCGGATTTCATGCGGGGAAACGAGCTGCAGCTCGCTTGAAACGAGTCGCTTTTGTGTGAGCTGGGTACTGACTCGTTTTAAGCTCGTTCCGCTGATCTGGTGTGGCGAACCGGTTTGAATCGCGTGAGACGAGTCATGACTGGTGAAACGAGTCGTCTTCTTCTTCAGATTTGGCGCTGAATGCCTTTTCTCGATCTTCTGTGGCCTTCGATCGTGTGCTCGTCCTAAAACAATCCTCTGACAGCCTTGTAAGTTTCGAATTTGGACTTTGGATCGATTTTTCTCTTGGATTTCAGACCCGTTTACCCGTTTCTCATAACCATCGATTCGAGCTCGTGATTCTATACATTTCGCTGTGATTCATCAACCTAGATCTCTTCTCCATCTTCTCACGAATCCACAGGGCTTTGAATGGTTGAAAACCGTTGAGTAAAACTCGAGTTTTGCTGATCTGAGTATCATCCGTCGCTGTTCCGCCATTGCTGACCAGAGTGTGCAAATCGATCTTTTGTTCGCATTTCACACAACGAAATCCAAAACGGTGACTCAGGCTTCGTTCGCAACTTCCTCACGATGCTTCCCAACCGTTATGACTTCCCAATTCGCCTCGAATCCAGAGAATTCCTCCATTAACCAACTCGGTTTCAATTTCGCGAAAATAACCAAAAACTGCTGAACTCGTGAATCAAACTATGATTTTGAGTTGTTTTTCCATCGAATTGAGGCTTCGTAATTCATTGTGAGCCTTTACTAAAGCTTTACGACACAAAAAGAATCATCTTTGATAGAGTAAAACGGAAATGGTTGATCGAATTCATTCGTTGTTCGAAAATCGACCGTTGGTTCATCCAGTTTGAAAAGTTCATTGAGGATTTCGTCGAACAGATTACGGAAACACGGATTTCTCGCTCGATTTCGCATCATTCGATGAGTTCTTCATACGGTTAGAAAGGGTAGACGATGGAGAAGAGAATGAGATCGGTTTTGGCTCGAATGGATGATGGTGGACGGCACGGCAGATCAACCATGGTTTCGGTCCGTTTTTTGGCACTTGTTTTGGCCGAATTCCGGCGATCGCCGGAACTTCCTAGGCCGGAGAATGGCACCGGCATGTTCGTCTCGTCATGCTGAATCCATGGCTGGCTTGTTTGTTCGATTTCGAGCAGAATTGTGAGTTATGAGGTTTGAAGAAGATGGGTTTGACCTGGTCAATTCGTTGACTTTGACCAATTTTGACCTGATTTTCATTTTGTGATTCTGAGAGTTCTAGAAGGTTTCTGATCACGAGGATTGTACCGTTGGGTTCGTTTCGTCGAGCTCTTCGTTTTGGTATACCGTTTGACCCATTTTGGAGAAGTTGACTTTTGGTCAACTTGGCGATTTTTGGCGTTTGGCTCGGTTTGACTTGGTTGTAGAAGGTTTTTAAATTGTCGTAAAAGTTTGGGGAATTTTTTGTAGAGTGTTTGAGGTTTTTAGTTGGCCGTCTTTGGCCCATTACTTGCGTTTTGGTCCAATTCTTCATTTTATGGCCTTTTCGCTTGTAAAAACAAACAAAAATGTATTAAGAGGTTTCAAATTATGTTTTATGAATTATGAGTATTTTTCATACATTTGATGTGAATTATGATTGAATTTGAGATGATAAAAACCCTAAAAATGTGTATAAAAATACACAATACAAGAAATATTTTAAAATAAACACAAATTTTTCTTTGTATTTGAATAATTTAGTATTTACTATCATTCTTTATGAAAAATCTACCCAAGTTATTTTTGGATGAAACGAGCAAACAAACGCATGAAACACGAGTTATAGGTGCAAAAAAAGATTGTGGAGAAATATTTTAAAATGAAAACAAATTTTGGTTTGCGTTTGAATAATTTAGTATATTCTTTATGAAAAATCTAGCCGAGTTTTTATTACATGAAACGAGTAAGCAAACGCTTGAAACATGAGTTTTCGTTGGAAAAAAGATTGTGGAGAAATATTTTAAAATAAACACAAATTTTGGTTTGTATTTGAATAATTTAGTATTTACTATCATTCTTTACAAAAAATCTATCCGTGTTAATTTTTATATAACGAGCGAACAAACGAATTAAACATGAGTTTTTGGTGCAAAGAAAGATTGTGGAGAAATATTTTAAAATTAACACAAATTTTGGTTTGTGTTTGAATAATTTAGTATATTCTTTATGAAAAATCTAGCCGAGTTTTTATTACATGAAACGAGCGAGCCAACGCTTGAAACATGAGTTTTTGTTGCAAACAATGATTGTGGAGAAATATTTTAAAATGAAAACAAAGTTTTGTTTTCATTTGAATAATTTAGTATATTCTTTATGAAAAATCTAGCCGAGTTTTTATTACATGAAACGAGCGAGCAAATGCTTGAAACATGAGTTTTCCTTGCAAACAAAGATTGTGGAGAAATATTTTAAAATAAACATAAATTTTGGTTTGTAATTGAATAATTTATTATTTACAATCATTCTTTACGAAAAGTCTATCCGAGTTTTTTTTGGATGAAACGAGCAAACAAACGCATGAAACATGAGTTTTAGGTGCAAAAAAAGATTGTGGAGAAATATTTTAAAATGATAACAAATTTTGGTTTGCGTTTGAAAAATTTAGTATATTCTTTTCGAAAAATCTTGCCAAGTGTTTATTCCATGAAACGAGCGAACAAACGCATGAGACATGAGTCTGTGGTGCAAACAAAGATTGTGGAGGAATATTTTAAAATGAAAACAAATTTTGGTTTGCGTTTGAATAATTTAGTATATTCTTTATGAAAAATGTAGGATAGTAATTATTACATGAAACGAGCAAGCAAACGCTTGAAACATGAGTTTTCGTTGGAAACAAATATAGTGCAGAACTATTTTAAAATAAACACAAATTTTGGTTTGCATTTGAATAATTTAGTATTCACTGTCATTCTTTACGAAAAATCTAGCCGTGTTATTTTTTTATATAACAACAAACGAATGAAACATTAGTTTTAGGTGCAAACAAAGATTGTGGAGAAAAATTTTAAAATGAACACAAATTTTGGTTTGTGTTTGATTAATTTAGTATTACTATCATTCTTTACGAAAAATATATCCGAGTTGTTTTGGGATGAAACGAGCAAACAAACGCATGAAACATGAGTTTTAGACGCAAAAAAAGATTGTGGAGAAATATTTTAAAATGAAGACAAATTTTGGTTTGATTTTGAATAATTTAGTTTATTCTCTATGAAAAATCTAGCCGAGTTTTTATTACATGAAACGAGCAAGCAAATGCTTGAAATATGAGTTTTCGTTGCAAACAAATATAGTGGAGAAATATTTTAAAATAAACACAAATTTTGGTTTGCATTTGAATAATTTAGTATTCACTATCATTCTTAACGAAAAATCTAGCCATGTTATTTTTTTATATAACAACAAAAGAATGAAACATTAGTTTTAGGTGCAAACAAAGATTGTGGAGAAATATTTTAAAATGAACACAAATTTTGATTTGTGTTTGAATAATTTAGTATTACTATCATTGTTTACGAAAAATATATCCGAGTTTTTTTGGGACGAAACGAGCAAACAAACGCATGAAACAAGAGTTTTAGATGCAAAAAAAGATTGTGGAGAAATATTTTAAAATGAAGACAAATTTATTTAGTTTATTCTCTATGAAACGAGCAGGCAAATGCTTGAAACATGAGTTTTCGTTGCAAACAAAGATTGTGGAGAAATATTTTAAAATGAACACAAATTTTGGTTTGCGTTTGAAAAATTTAGTATATTCTTTTCGAAAAATCTTGCCGAGTTTTTATTGCACCAAACGAGCGAACAAACGCATGAAACATGAGTTTGAGGTGCAAACAAAGAATGTGGAGGAATATTTTAAAATGATTACAAATTTTGGTTTGCGTTTGAATAATTTAATATATTCTTTATGAAAAATCTAGGATAGTTATTATTACATGAAAGGAGCAAGCAAACGCTTCAAACATGAGTTTTCGTTGGAAACAAATATAGTGGAGAAATATTTTAAAATAAACACAAATTTTGGTTTGCATTTGAATAATTTAGTATTCACTATCATTCTTTACAAAAAATCTAGCCGTGTTATTTTTTTATATAACAACAAACGAATGAAACATTAGTTTTAGGTGCAAACAAAGATTGTGGAGAAAAATTTTATAATGAACACAAATTTTGGTTTGTGTTTGTATAATTTAGTATTACTATCATTCTTTACGAAAAATATATCCGAGTTTTTTTGGGATGAAACGAGCAAACAAACGCATGAAACATGAGTTTTAGATGCAAAAAAAGATTGTGGAGAAATATTTTAAAATGAAAACAAATTTTGGTTTGCGTTTGAAAAATTTAGTATATTCTTTTCGAAAAATCTTGCCGAGTTTTTATTGCATGAAACGAGCGAACGTACGCATGAAACATGAGTTTGAGGTGCAAGCAAAGATTGTGGAGGAATATTTTAAAATGATAACAAATTTTTGTTTGCGTTTGAAAAATTTAGTATATTCTTTTCGAAAAATCTTGCCGAGTTTTTATTGCATGAAACGAGCGAACAAACGCACGAAACATCAGTTTGAGGTGCAAACAAAGATTGTGGGGAAATATTTTAAAATGAAATCAAATTTTGGTTTGCGTTTGAATAATTTAGTATATTCTTTATGAAAAATCTAGGATACTTATTATTACATGAAAGGAGCAGGCAAATGCTTGAAACATGAGTTTTCGTTGGAAAAAAGATTGTGGAGCAATATTTTAAAATAAACAGAAATTTTTGTTCGTATTCGAATAATTTAGTATTTACAATCATTCTTTATGAAAAATCTACCCAAGTTATTTTTGGATGAAACGAGCAAACAAACGCACGAAACATGAGTTATAGGTGCAAAAAAAGATTGTGGAGAAATATTTTAAAATAAAAACAAATTTTGGTTTGCGTTTGAATAATTTAGTATATTCTTTATGAAAAATCTAGCCGAGTTTTTATTACATGAAACGAGTATGCAAACGCTTTAAACATGAGTTTTCGTTGGAAAAAAGATTGTGGAGAAATATTTTAAAATAAACAGAAATTCTGGTTTGTATTTGAATAATCTAGTATTTACTATCATTCTTTACAAAAAATTTATCCGTGTTAATTTTTATACAACAAGCGCACAAACGAATTAAACATGAGTTTTTGGTGCAAAGAAAGATTGTGGAGAAATATTTTAAAATGAAGACAAATTTTGATTTGTTTTTGAATAATTTAGTTTATTCTTTATGAAAAATCTAGCCGATTTTTTATTGCATGAAAGGAGCGAACAAATGTATGCAACATGAGTTTGAGGTGCAAACAAAGATTGTGTAGAAATATTTTAAAATGAAAACAAATTTTGGTTTGCGTTTGAATAATTTAGTTTCTTCTTTATGAAAAATCTAGCCAGGTTTTTATTACATGAAACGAGCAAGCAAACGCTTGAGACATGAGTTTTCGTTTCAAACAATGATTGTGGAGAAATATTTTAAAATGAACACAAATTTTGGTTTGTGTTTGAATAATTTAGTATTACTATCATTCTTTACGAAATATATATCCGAGTTTTTTTGGGATGAAACGAGCAAACAAACGCATGAAACATGAGTTTTAGATGCAAAAAAAGATTGTGGAGAAATATTTTAAAATGAAGACAAATTTTTGTTTGTTTTTGAATAATTTAGTTTATTCTCTATGAAAAATCTAGCCGAGTTTTTATTACAGGAAACGAGCAAGCGAATGCTTGAAACATGAGTTTTCGTTGCAAACAAAGATTGTGGAGAAATATTTTAAAATAAACACAAATTTTTCTTTGTATTTGAATAATTTAGTATTTACTATCATTCTTTATGAAAAATCTACCCAAGTTATTTTTGGATGAAACGAGCAAACAAACGCATGAAACATGAGTAATAGGTGCAAAAAAAATTGTGGGGAAATATTTTAAAATGAAAACAAATTTTGGTTTGCGTTTGAAATTTAGTATATTCTTTATGAAAAATCTAGCCGAGTTTTTATTACATGAAACGAGTAAGGAAACGCTTGAAATATGAGTTTTCGTTGGAAAAAAGATTGTGGAGAAATATTTTAAAATAAACACAAATTTTGGTTTGTATTTGAATAATTTAGTATCTACTATCATTCTTTACAAAAAATCTATCCGTGTTAATTTTTATATAACGAGCGAACAAACGAATTAAACATGAGTTTTTGGTGCAAACAAAGATTGTGGAGAAATATTTTAAAATTAACACAAATTTTGGTTTGTGTTTGAATAATTTAGTCTATTCTTTATGAAAAATCTAGCCGAGTATTTATTACATGAAACGGCGAGCCAACGCTTGAAACATGAGTTTTCGTTGCAAAAAATGATTGTGGAGAAATATTTTAAAATGAAAACAAAGTTTTGTTTTCATTTGAATAATTTAGTATATTCTTTATGAAGAATTTAGCCGAGTTTTTATTACATGAAACGAGCGAGCAAATGCTTGAAACATGAGTTTTCCTTGCAAACAAAGATTGTGGAAAAATATTTTAAAATAAACATAAATTTTGGTTTGTAATTGAATAATTTATTATTTACAATCATTCTTTACGAAAAGTCTATCCGAGTTTTTTTTGGATGAAACGACCAAACAAACGCATGAAACATGAGTTTTAGGTGCAAAAAAAGATTGTGGAGAAATATTTTAAAATGATAACAAATTTTGGTTTGCGTTTGAAAAATTTAGTATATTCTTTTCGAAAAATCTTGCCGAGTTTTTATTGCATGAAACGAGCGAACAAACGCATGAAACATGAGTTTGAGGTGCAAACAAAGATTGTGGAGAAATATTTTAAAATGAAAACAAATTTTGGTTCGCGTTTGAATAATTTAGTATATTCTTTATGAAAAATCTAGGATACTTATTATTACATGAAAGGAGCAAGCAAACGCTTCAAACATGAGTTTTCGTTGGAAACAAATATAGTGGAGAAATATTTTCAAATAAACACAAATTTTGGTTTGCATTTGAAAAATTTAGTATTCATTATTATTCTTTACGAAAACTCTAGCCGTGTTATTTTTTTATATAACAACAAAGGAATGAAACATTAGTTTTAGGTGCAAACAAAGTTTGTGGAGAAATATTTTAAAATGAAGACAAATTTTGGTTTGTTTTTGAATAATTTAGTTTTTTCTCTATGAAAAATCTAGCAGAGTTTTTATTACATGAAACGAGCGGGCAAATGCTTGAAACATGAGTTTTCGTTGCAAACAAAGATTGTGGAGAAATATTTTAAAATAAACACAAGTTTTTGTTTGTATTTGAATAATTTAGTATTTACAATCATTCTTTATGAAAAATCTACCCAAGTTATTTTTGGATGAAACGAGCAAACAAACGCACGAAACATGAGTTATAGGTGCAAAAAAAGATTGTGGAGAAATATTTTAAAATAAAAACAAATTTTGGTTTGCGTTTGAATAATTTAGTATATTCTTTATGAAAAATCTAGCCGAGTTTTTATTACATGAAACGAGTAAGCAAACGCTTTAAACATGAGTTTTCGTAGGAAAAAAGATTGTGGAGAAATGTTTTAAAATAAACACAAATTTTGGTTTGTATTTGAATAATTTAGTATTTACTATCATACTTTACAAAAAATTTATCCGTGTTAATTTTTATATAACAAGCGAACAAACGAATTAAACATGAGTTTTTGGTGCAAAGAAAGATTGTGGACAAATATTTTAAAATGAAGAGAAATTTTGATTTGTTCTTGAATAATTTAGTTTATTCTTTATGAAAAATCTAGCCGATTTTTTATTGCATTAAAGGAGCGAACAAATGTATGCAACACGAGTTTGAGGTGCAAACAAAGATTGTGTAGTAATATTTTAAAATGAAAACAAATTTTGGTTTGCGTTTGAATAATTTAGTTTCTTCTTTATGAAAAATCTGGCCGAGTCTTTATTACATGAAACGAGCAAGCAAACGCTTGAGACATGAGTTTTCGTTTGAAACAATGATTGTGGAGAAATATTTTAAAATCAACACAAATTTTGGTTTGTGTTTGAATAATTGAGTATTACTATCATTCTTTATGAAAAATATATCCGAGTTTTTTTGAGAAGAAACGAGCAAACAAACGCATGAAACATGAGTTTTAGATGCAAAAAAAGATTGTGGAGAAATATTTTAAATTGAAGACAAATTTTTGTTTGTTTTTGAATAATTTAGTTTATTCTCTATGAAAAATCTAGCCGAGTTTTTATTACATGAAACGAGCAAGCAAATGCTTGAAACATGAGTTTTCGTTGCAAACAACGATTGTGGAGAAATATTTTAAAATAAACACAAATTTTTCTTTGTATTTGAATAATTTAGTATTTACTATCATTCTTTATGAAAAATCTACCCAAGTTATTTTTGGATGAAACGAGCAAACAAACGCATGAAACATGAGTCAAAGGTGCAAAAAAAGATTGTGGGGAAATATTTTAAAATGAAAACAAATTTTGGTTTGCGTTTGAAATTTAGTATATTCTTTATGAAAAATCTGGCCGAGTTTTTATTACATGAAACGAGTAAGCAAACGCTTGAAATATGAGTTTTCGTTGGAAAAAAGATTGTGGAGAAATATTTTAAAATAAACACAAATTTTGGTTTGTATTTGAATAATTTAGTATTTACTATCATTCTTTTCAAAAAATCTATCCGTGTTAATTTTTATAAAACGAGCGAACAAACGAATTAAACATGAGTTTTTGGTGCAAAGAAAGATTGTGGAGGAATATTCTTAAATTAACACAAATTTTGGTTTGCGTTTGAAAAATTTAGTATATTCTTTTCGAAAAATCTTGCCGAGTTTTTATTGCACGAAACGAGCGAACAAACGCATGAAACATGAGTTTGAGGTGCAAACAAAGATTGTGGGGGAATATTTTAAAATGATAACAAATTTTTGTTTGCGTTTGAATAATTTAATATATTCTATATGAAAAATCTAGGATAGTTATTATTACATGAAAGGAGCAAGCAAACGCTTCAAACATGAGTTTTCGTTGGAAACAAATATAGTGGAGAAATATTTTAAAATAAACACAAATTTTGGTTTGCATTTGAATAATTTAGTATTCACTATCATTCTTTACGAAAAATCTAGCCGTGTTATTTTTTTATATAACAACAAACGAATGAAACATTAGTTTTAGGTGCAAACAAAGATTGTGGAGAAAAATTTTATAATGAACACAAATTTTGGTTTGTGTTTGTATAATTTAGTATTACTATCATTCTTTACGAAAAATATAGCCGAGTTTTTTTGGGATGAAACGAGCAAACAAACACATGAAACATGAGTTTTAGATGCAGAAAAAGATTGTGGAGAAATATTTTAAAATGAAAACAAATTTTGGTTTGCGTTTGAAAAATTTAGTATATTCTTTTCGAAAAATCTTGCCGAGTTTTTATTGCATGAAACGAGCGAACAAACGCATGAAACATGAGTTTCAGGTGCAAGCAAAGATTGTGGAGGAATATTTTAAAATGATAACAAATTTTGGTTTGTGTTTGAAAAATTTAGTATATTCTTTTCGAAAAATCTTGGCTTGTTTTTATTGCATGAAACGAGCGAACAAACACATGAAACATGAGTTTGAGGTGCAAACAAAGATTGTGGAGGAATATTTTAAAATGAAACAAATTTTGGTTTGCGTTTGAATAATTTAGTATATTCTTTATGAAAAATCTAGGATAGTCATTATTACATGAAAGGAGCAAGCAAACGCTTCAAACATGAGTTTTCGTTGGAAACAAATATAGTGGAGAACGATTTTAAAATAAACACAGATTTTGGTTTGCATTTGAATAATTTAGTATTCACTATCATTCTTTACGAAAAATCTAGCCGTGTTATTTTTTTATATAACAACAAACGAATGAAACATTAGTTTTAGGTGCAAACAAAGATTGTGGTGAAAATTTTAAAATGAACACAAATTTTGGTTTGTGTATGTATAATTTAGTATTACTATCATTCTTTACGAAAAATATATCCGAGTTTCTTTGGGATGAAACGAGCAAACAAACGCATGAAACATGAGTTTTAGATGCAAAAAAAGATTGTGGAGAAATATTTTAAAATGAAGACAAATTTTGGTTTGTTTTTGAATAATTTAGTTTATTCTCTATGAAAAATCTAGCCGAGTTTTTATTACATGAAATGAGCAGGCATATGCTTGAAACATGAGTTTTCGTTGCAAACAAACATTGTGGAGAAATATTTTAAAATAAACACAAATTTTTCTTTGTATTTGAATAATTTAGTATTTACTATCATTCTTTATGAAAAATCTACCCAAGTTATTTTTGGATGAAACTAGCAAACAAACGCATGAAACATGAGTTATAGGTGCAAAAAAAGATTGTGGAGAAATATTTTAAAATGAAAACAAATTTTGGTTTGCGTTTGAATAATTTAGTATATTCTTTATGAAAAATCTAGCCGAGTTTCTATTACATGAAACGAGTGAGCAAACGCTTGAAACATGAGTTTTCGTTGGAAAAAAGATTGTGGAGAAATATTTTAAAATAAACACAAATTTTTGTTTGTATTTGAATAATTTAGTATTTACTATCATTCTTTACAAAAAATCTATCCGTGTTAATTTTTATATAACGAGCAAACAAACGAATTAAACATGAGTTTTTGGTGCAAAGAAAGATTGTGGACAAATATTTTAAAATTGACACAAATTTTGTTTTGTGTTTGAAAAATTTAGTATATTCTTTTCGAAAAATCTTGCCGAGTTTTTATTGCATGAAACGAGCGAACAAACGCATTAAACACGAGTTTGAGGTGCAAACAAAGCTTGTGGAGAATATTTTAAAATGAAAACAAATTTTGGTTTGCTTTTGAATAATTTAGTATATTCTTTATGAAAAATCTGGGATAGTTATTATTACATGAAAGGAGCAAGCAAATGCTTCAAACTTGAGTTTTCGTTGGAAACAAATTTAGTGGAGAAATATTTTAAAATAAACACAAATTTTGGTTTGCATTTGAATAATTTAGTATTCACTATCATTCTATACGAAAAATCTAGCCGTGTAATTTTTTTATATAACAACAAACGAATGAAACATTAGTTTTAGGTGCAAACAAAGATTGTGGAGAAAATTTTTAAAACGAACACAAAATTTGGTTTGTGTTTGTATAATTTAGTATTACTATCATTCTTAACGGAAAATATATCCGAGTTTTTTTGGGATGAAACGAGCAAACAAACGCATGAAACATGAGTTTTAGATGCAAAAAAAGATTGTGGAGAAATATTTTAAAATGAAGACAAATTTTGGTATGTTTTTGAATAATATAGTTTATTCTCTATGAAAAATCTAGCCGAGTTTTTATTACATGAAACAAGCAAGCAAATGCTTGAAACATGAGTTTTCTTTGCAATCAAAGATTGTGGAGAAATATTTTAAAATAGACACAAATTTTTGTTTGTATTTGAATAATTTAGTATTTACTATCATTCTTTACAAAAAATCTATCCGTGTTAATTTTTATATAACGAGCGAACAAACGAATTAAACATGAGTTTTTGGTGCAAAGAAAGATTGTGGACAAATATTTTAAAATTCACAAAAATTTTGGTTTGTGTTTGAAAAATTTTGTATATTCTTTTCGAAAAATCTTGCCGAGTTTTTATTGCATGAAACGAGCGAACAAACGCATTAAACACGAGTTTGAGGTGCAAACAAAGCTTGTGGAGAATATTTTAAAATGAAAAGAAATTTTGGTTTGCTTTTGAATAATTTAGTATATTCTTTATGAAAAATCTGGGATAGTTATTATTACATGAAAGGAGCAAGCAAACGCTTCAAACATGAGTTTTCGTTGGAAACAAATATAGTGGAGAAATATTTTAAAATAAACACAAATTTTGGTTTGCATTTGAATAATTTAGTATTCACTATCATTCTTTACGAAAAATCTAGCCGTGTAATTTTTTTATATAACAACAAACGAATGAAACATTAGTTTTAGGTGCAAACAAAGATTGTGGAGAAATTTTTTAAAATGAACACAAAATTTGGTTTGTGTTTGTATAATTTAGTATTACTATCATTCTTAACGGAAAATATATCCGAGTTTTTTTGGGATGAAACGAGCAAACAAACGCATGAAACATGAGTTTTAGATGCAAAAAAAGATTGTGGAGAAATATTTTAAAATGAAGACAAATTTTGGTATGTTTTTGAATAATATAGTTTATTCTCTATGAAAAATCTATCCGAGTTTTTATTACATGAAACAAGCAAGCAAATGCTTGAAACATGAGTTTTCTTTGCAATCAAAGATTGTGGAGAAATATTTTAAAATAGACACAAATTTTTGTTTGTATTTGAATAATTTAGTATTTACTATCATTCTTTACAAAAAATCTATCCGTGTTAATTTTTATATAACGAGCGAACAAACGAATTAAACATGAGTTTTTGGTGCAAAGAAAGATTGTGGACAAATATTTTAAAATTCACAAAAATTTTGGTTTGTGTTTGAAAAATTTTGTATATTCTTTTCGAAAAATCTTGCCGAGTTTTTATTGCATGAAACGAGCGAACAAACGCATTAAACACGAGTTTGAGGTGCAAACAAAGCTTGTGGAGAATATTTTAAAATGAAAAGAAATTTTGGTTTGCTTTTGAATAATTTAGTATATTCTTTATGAAAAATCTGGGATAGTTATTATTACATGAAAGGAGCAAGCAAACGCTTCAAACATGAGTTTTCGTTGGAAACAAATATAGTGGAGAAATATTTTAAAATAAACACAAATTTTGGTTTGCATTTGAATAATTTAGTATTCACTATCATTCTTTACGAAAAATCTAGCCGTGTAATTTTTTTATATAACAACAAACGAATGAAACATTAGTTTTAGGTGCAAACAAAGATTGTGGAGAAATTTTTTAAAATGAACACAAAATTTGGTTTGTGTTTGTATAATTTAGTATTACTATCATTCTTAACGGAAAATATATCCGAGTTTTTTTGGGATGAAACGAGCAAACAAACACATGAAACATGAGTTTTAGATGCAAAAAAAGATTGTGGAGAAATATTTTAAAATGAAGACAAATTTTGGTTTGTTTTTGAATAATATAGTTTATTCTCTATGAAAAATCTAGCCGAGTTTTTATTACATGAAACGAGCAAGCAAATGCTTGAAACATGAGTTTTCTTTGCAATCAAAGATTGTGGAGAAATATTTTAAAATAAACACAAATTTTTCTTTGTATTTGAATAATTTAGTATTTACTATCATTCTTTATGAAAAATCTACCCAAGTTATTTTTGGATGAAAGCAGCAAACAAACGCATGAAACATGAGTTATAGGTGCAAAAAAAGATTGTGGAGAAATATTTTAAAATGAAGACAAATTTTGGTTTGTTTTTGAATAATTTAGTTTATTCTCTATGAAAAATCTAGCCGAGTTTTTATTACATGAAACGAGTAAGCAAACGCTTGAAACATGAGTTTTCGTTGGAAAAAAGATTGTGGAGAAATATTTTAAAATAAAAACAAATTTTTGTTTGTATTAGAATAATTTAGTATTTAATATCATTCTTTATAAAAAATCTATCCGTGTTAATTTTTATATAACGAGCGAACAAACGAATTAAACATGAGTTTTTGGTGCAAAGAAAGATTGTGGAGAAATATTTTAAAATTAACACAAATTTTGGTTTGTGTTTGAATAATTTAGTATATTCTTTATGAAAAATCTAGACGTGTTTTTATTACATGAATCGAGCGAGCCAACGCTTGAAACATGAGTTTTCGTTGCAAACAATGATTGTGGAGAAATATTTTAAAATGAAAACAAATTTTTGTTTTCATTTGAATAATTTAGTATATTCTTTATGAAAAATCTAGCCGAGTTTTTATTACACGAAACGAGCAAGCAAATGCTTGAAACATGAGTTTTCCTTGCAAACAAAGATTGTGGAGAAATATTTTAAAATAAACATAAATTTTTGTTTGTAATTGAATAATTTATTATTTACAATCATTCTTTACGAAAAGTCTATCCGAGATTTTTTTGGACGAAACGCGCAAACAAACGAATGAAACATGAGTTTTTGGTGCAAAAAAAGATTGTGGAGAAATATTTTAAAATGATAACAAAGTTTGGTTTGCGTTTGAAAAATTTAGTATATTCTTTTCGAAACATCTTGCCGTGTTTTTATTGCATGAAACGAGCGAACAGACGCATGAAACATGAGTTTGAGGTTCAAACAAAGATTGTGGAGGAATATTTTAAAATGAAAACAAATTTTGGTTTGCGTTTGAATAATTTAGTATATTCTTTATGAAAAGTCTAGGATAGTTATTATTACACGAAAGGAGCAAGCAAACGCTTCGAACATGAGTTTTCGTTGGAAAGAAATATAGTGGAGAAATATTTTAAAATAAACACAAATTTTGGTTTGCATTTGAATAATTTAGTACTCACTATCATTCTTTACGAAAAATCTAGCCGTGTTATTTTTTTGTATAACAACAAACGAATGAAACATTAGTTTTAGGTGCAAACAAAGATTGTGGAGAAAAATTTTAAAATGAACACAAATTTTGGTTGGTGTTTGTATAATTTAGTATTACTATCATTCTTTACGAAAAATATATCCGAGTTTTTTTGGGACGAAACGAGCAAACAAACGCATGAAAGATGAGTTTTTGATGCAAAAAAAAATTACGGAGAAATATTTTAAAATGAAGACGAATTTTGGATTGTTTTCGAATAATTTAGTTTATTCTTTATGAAAAATCTGGCCGAGTTTTTATTGCATGAAAGGAGCGAACAAATGCATGAAACATGAGTTTGAGGTGCAGGCAAAGATTGTGGAGAAATATTTTAAAATGAAAACAAATTTTTGTTTTCATTTGAATAATTTAGAATATTCTTTATGAAAAATCTAGCTTAGTTTTTATTACATGAAACGAGCAAGCAAATGCTTGAAACATGAGTTTTCCTTGCAAACAAAGATTGTGGAGAAATATTTTAAAATAAACATAAATTTTGGTTTGTAATTGAATAATTTATTATTTACAATCATTCTTTACGAAAAGTCTATCCGAGTTTTCTTTGGATGAAACGAGCAAACAAACGCATGAAACATGAATTTTAGGTGCAAAAAAAGATTGTGGAGAAATATTTTAAAATGATAACAAATTTTGGTTTGCGTTTGAAAAATTTAGTATATTCTTTTCGAAAAATCTTGCCGAGTTTTTATTGCATGAAACGAGCGAACAAACGCTTGAAACATGAGTTTGAGCTGCAAACAAAGATTGTGGAGGAATATTTTAAAATTAAAACAAATTTTGGTTTCCGTTTGAATAATTAAGTATATTCTTTTTGAAAAATCTAGGATAGTTATTATTACATGAAAGGTGCAAGCAAACGCTTCAAACATGAGTTTTCGTTGGAAACAAATATAGTGGAGAAATATTTTAAAATAAACACAAATTTTAGTTTGCATTTGAATAATTTAGTATTCACTATCATTCTTTACGAAAAATCTAGCCGTGTTATTTTTTTATATAACAACAAACGAATGAAACATTAGTTTTAGGTGCAAACAAAGATTGTGGAGAGTTTTCCTTGCAAACAAAGATTGTGGAGAAATATTTTAAAATAAACATAAATTTTGGTTTGTAATTGAATAATTTATTATTTACAATCATTCTTTACGAAAAGTCTATCCGAGTTTTCTTTGGATAAAACGAGCAAACAAACGCATGAAACATGAGTTTTAGGTGCAAAAAAAGATTGTGGAGAAATATTTTAAAATTATAAGAAATTTTGGTTTGCGTTTGAAAAATTTAGTATATTCTTTTCGAAAAATCTTGCCGAGTTTTTATTGCATGAAACGAGCGAACATACGCATGAAACATGAGTTTGAGGTGCAAACAAAGATTGTGTAGGAATTTTTTAAAATGAAAACAAATTTTGGTTTGCGTTTGAATAATTTAGTATATGCTTTATGAAAAATCTAGTAGAGTTTTTATTACATGAAACGAGCGAGCCAACGCTTGAAACATGAGTTTTCGTTGCAAATAATGATTGTGGAGAAATATTTTAAAATGAAAACAAATTTTTGTTTTCATTTGAATAATTTAGTATATTCTTTATGAAAAATCAAGCCGAGTTTTTATTACATGAAACAAGCAAGCAAATGCTTGAAACATGACTTTTCCTTGCAAACAAAGATTGTGGAGAAATATTTTAAAATAAACATAAATTTTGGTTTGTAATTGAATAATTGATTATTTACAATCATTCGTTACGAAAAGTCTATCTGAGTTTTTTTTGGATGAAACGAGCAAAAAAACGCATGAAACATGAGTTTTAGGTGCAAAAAAAGATTGTGGAGAAATATTCAAAAATGATGACAAATTTTGGTTTGCGTTTGAAAAATTTAGTATATTCTTTTCGAAAAATCTTGCCGAGTTTTTATTGCATGAAACGAGCGAACAAACGCATGAAACATGAGTTTGAGGTGCAAACAAAGATTGTGGAGGAATATTTTAAAATGAAAACAAATTTTTGTTTGCGTTTGAATAATTTAGTATATTCTTTATGAAAAATCTAGGATAGTTATTATAACATGAAACAAGGAAGCAAACGCTTCAAACATGAGTTTTGGTCGGAAACAAATATAGTGGAGAAATATTTCAAAATAAACATAAATTTTGGTTTGCATTTGAATAATTTAGTATTAACTATCATTCTTTACGAAAAATCTAGCCGTGTTATTTTTTTATATAACAACAAACGAATGAAACATTAGTTTTAGGTGCAAACAAAGATTGTGGAGAAAAAATTTTAAATGAACACAAATCTTGGTTTGTGTTTGTATAATTTAGTATTACTATCATTCATTACGAAAAATATATCCGAGTTTTTTTGGGATGAAACGAGCAAACAAACGCATGAAACATGAGTTTTAGATGCAAAAAAAGATTGTGGAGAAATATTTTAAAATGAAGACAAATTTTGGTTTGTTTTTGAATAATTTAGTTTATTCTTCATGAAAAATCTTGCCGATTTTTTATTGCACGAAAGGAGCGAGGAAATGTATGAAACATGAGTTTGACGTGCAAACAAAGATTGTGGAGAAATATTTTAAAATGAAAACAAATTTTGGTTCGCGTCTGATTAATTTAGTATATTCTTTATGAAAAATCTAGCCGAGTTTTTATTACATGAAACGAGCAAGCAAATGCTTGAAACAAGAGTTTTCCTTGCAAACAAAGATTGTGGAGAAATATTTTAAAATAAACATAAATTTTGGTTTGTAATTGAATAATTTATTATTTACAATCATTCTTTACGAAGAGTCTATCCGAGTTTTTTTTGGATGAAACGAGCAAACAAACGCATGAAACATGAGTTTTAGGTGCAAAAAAAGATTGTGGAGAAATATTTTAAAATGATAACAAATTTTGGTTTGCGTTTGAAAAATTTAGTATATTCTTTTCGAAAAATCTTGCCGAGTTTTTATTGCATGAAACGAGCGAACAAACGCATGAAACATGAGTTTGAGGTGCAAACAAAGATTGTGGAGAAATATTTTAAAATGAAAACAAATTTTGGTTTGCGTTTGAATAATTTAGTATATGCTTTATGAAAAATCTAGGATAGTTATTATTACATGAAAGGAGCAAGCGAACGCTTCAAACATGAGTTTTTGTAGGAAACAATTATAGTGGAGAAATATTTCAAAATAAACACAAATTTTGGTTTCCATTTGAATAATTTAGTATTCACTATCATTCTTTACGAAAAATCTAGCAGTGTTATTTTTTTATATAACAACAAACGAATGAAACATTAGTTTTAGGTGCAAACAAAGATTGTGGAGAAAAATTTTAAAATGAACACAAATTTTGGTTTGTGTTTGTATAATTTAGTATTACTATCATTCTTTACGAAAAATATATCCGAGTTTTTTTGGGATGAAACGAGCAAACAATCGCATGAAACATGAGTTTTAGATGCAAAAAAAGATTGTGGAGAAATATTTTAAAATGAAGACAAATTTTGGTTTGTTTTTGAATAATTTAGTTTATTCTTCATGAAAAATCTAGCCGATATTTTATTGCATGAAAGGCGCAAGCAAATGTATGAAACATGAGTTTGACGTGCAAACAAAGATTGTGGAGAAATATTTCAAAATGAAAACAAATTTTGGTTTGCGTTTGAAAAATTTAGTATATTCTTTATGAACAATCTAGCCGAGTATTTATTACATGAAACGAGTAAGCAAACGCTTGAAACATGAGTTTTCATTGGAAAAAAGATTGTGGAGAAATATTTTAAAATAAACACAAATTTTGGTTTGTATTTGAATAATTTAGTATTTACTAGCATTCTTTACAAAAAATCTATCCGTGTTAATTTTTATATAACGAGCGAACAAACGAATTAAACATGAGTTTTTTGTGCCAAGAAAGATTGTGGAGAAATATTTTAAAATTAACAAAAAATTTTGGTTTGTGTTTGAATAATTTAGTATATTCTTTATGAAAAATCTAGCCGAGTTTTTATTACATGAAACGAGCGAGCCAACGCTTGAAAACTGAGTTTTCGTTGCAACCAATGATTGTGGAGAAATATTTTAAAATGATAACAAATTTTGGTTTGCGTTTGAAAAATTTAGTATATTCCTTTCGAAAAATCTTGCGTAGTTTTTATTGCATGAAACGAGCGAACAAACGCATGAAACATGAGTTTTTCTTGCAAACAAAGATTGTGGAGAAATATTTTAAAATAAACATAAATTTTGGTTTGTAATTGAATAATTTATTATTTACAATCATTCTTTACGTAAAGTATATCTGAGTTTTATTTGGATGAAACGAGCAAACAAACGCATAAAACATGAGTGTTAGGTGCAAAAAAAGATTGTGGAGAAATAGTTTAAAATGATAACAAATTCTGGTTTGCGTTTGAAAAATTTAGTATGTTCTTTTCGAAAAATCTTGCCGAGTTTTTATTGCATGAAACGAGCGAACAAACGCATGAAACATGAGTTTGAGGTGAAAACCAAGATTGTGGAGGAATAGTTTAAAATGAACACAAATTTTGGTTTGTGTTTGAATAATTTAGTACTACCATCATTCTTTACGAAAAATATATCCGAGTTTTTTTGGGATGAAACGAGCAAACAAACGCATGAAACATGAGTTTTAGATGCAAAAAAAGATTGTGGAGAAATATTTTAAAATGAAAACAAATTTTGGTTTGTTTTTAAATAATTTAGTTTATTCATTATGAAAAATCTAGCCGATTTTTTATTGAATGAAAGCAGCGAACAAAAGCATGAAACATGAGTTTGAGGTGCAAACAAAGATTGTGCAGAAATATTTTAAAATGAAAACAAATTTTGGTTTGAGTCTGAATAATGAAGTTTCTTCTTTATGAAAAATCAAGCCGAGTTTTTATTACATGAAACGAGCAAGCAAACGCTTGAGACATGAGTTTCCATTTCAAACAATGATTGTGGAGAAATATTTTAAAATGAACACAAATTTTGGTTTGTGTTTGAATAATTTAGTATATGCTTTACGAAAAATCTAGCCGAGTTTCTATTGCATGAAACGTGCGAACAAACGCAAGAAACATGAGTTTGAGGTGCAAACAAAGATAGTGGAGAAATATTTTAAAATAAAAACAAATTTTGGTTTGCGTATGTACAATTTAGTTTATTCTCTATGAAAAATCTAGCCGAGTTTTTATTACATGAAACGAGCAAGCAAATGCTTGAAACATGAGTTTTCGTTGCAAACAAAGATTGTGGAGAAATATTTTAAAATAAACACAAATTTTTGTTTGTATTTGAATAATTTAGTATCTACTATCATTCTATATGAAAAATCTACCCGAGTTATTTTTGGATGAAACGAGCAAACAAACGCATGAAACATGAGTTTTAGGTGCAAAAAAAGATTGTGGAGAAATATTTTAAAATGAAAACAAATTTTGGTATGCGTTTGAATAATTTAGTATATTCTTTATGAAAAATCTAGGATAGTTATTATTACACGAAAGGAGCAAGCGAACGCTTCAAACATGAGTTTTCGTTGGAAACAAATATAGTGGAGAAATATTTTAAAATAAACACAAATTTTGGTTTGTATTTGAATAATTTAGTATTCACTATCATTCTTTACGAAATATGTTGCCGTGTTATTTTTTTATATAATCACAAACGAATGAAATATTAGTTTTAGGTGCAAAAAAAGAGTGTGGAGAAATATTTTAAAATGAACACAAATTTTGGTTTGTGTTTGAATAATTTAGTATTACTATCATTCTTTTCGAAAACTATATCCGATTTTTTTTGGGATGAAACGAGTAAACATACGCACGAAACGTGAGTTTTACATGCCAAAAAAGATTGTGGAGAAATGTTTTAAAATGAAAACAAATTTTTGTTTGTTTTTGAATAATTTAGTTTATTCTTTGTGAAAAATCTAGCCGATTTTGTATTGCATGAAAGGAGCAAACAAATGCATGAAACATGAGTATGAGGTGCAAACGAAGATTGTGGAGAAATATTTTAAAATGAAAACAAATTTTGGTTTGAGTTTGAATAATTTAGTTTCTTCTTTATGAAAAATCTAGCCGAGTTTTTATTACATGAAATGAGGAAGCAAACGCTTGAGACATGAGTTTTCGTTTCAAACAATGATTGTGGAGAAATATTTCAAACTGAACACAAATTTTGGTTTGTGTATGAAAAATTAGTATATGCTTTACGAAAAATCTAGCCGAGTCTTTATTGCATGAAACGTGCGAACAAACGCACGAAACATGAGTTTGAGGTGCAAACAAAGATAGTGGAGACATATTTTAAAATAAAAACAAATTTTTGTTTGCGTTTGTACAATTTAGTTTATTCTCTATGAAAAATCTAGCCGAATTTTTATTACGTGAAACGAGCAAGCAAATGCTTGAAACATTAGTTTTCGTTGCAAACAAAGATTGTGGAGATATATTTTAAAATAGACACAAATTTTTGTTTGTATTTGAATAATTCAGTATCTACTATCATTCTTTATGAAAAATCTACCCGAGTTATTTTTGGATGAAACGAGCATACAAACGCATGAAACATGAGTTTTAGGTGCAAAAAAATATTGTGGAGAAATATTTTAAAATGAAAACAAATTTTGGTTTGCGTTTGAATAATATAGTATATTCTTTATGAAAAATCTAGGATAGTTATTATTGCACGAAAGGTGCAAGCGAACGCTTCAAACATGAGTTTTCGTTGGAAACAAATATAGTGGAGAAATATTTTAAAATAAACACAAATTTTGGTTTGTATTTGAATAATTTAGTATTCACTATCATTCTTTACGAAATATGTAGCTGTGTTATTTTTTTATATAACCACAAACGAATGAAACATTAGTTTTAGGTGCAAAAAAAGATTGTGGAGAAATATTTTAAAATGAACACAAATTTTGGTTTGTGTTTGAATAATTTAGTATTACTATCATTCTTTTCGAAAACTATATCCGATTTTTTTTGGGATGAAACGAGCAAACATACGCACGAAACATGAGTTTTACATGCAAAAAAAGATTGTGGAGAAATATTTTAAAATGAAAACAAATTCATGTTTGTTTTTGAATAATTTAGTTTATTCTTTATGAAAAATCTAGCCGATTTTTTATTGCATGAAAGGAGCGAACAAATGCATGAAACATGAGTTTGAGGTGCAAACCAAGATTGTGGAGAAATATTTTAAAATGACAACAAATTTTGGTTTGAGTTTGAATAATTTAGTTTCTTCTTTATGAAAAATCTAGCCGAGTTTTTATTACATGAAACGAGAAAGCAAACGCTTGAGACATGAGTTTTCGTTTCAAACAATGATTGTGGAGAAATATTTCAAACTGAACACAAATTTTGGTTTGTGTTTGAATAATTTAGTATATGCTTTACGAAAAATCTAGCCGAGTCTTTATTGCTTGAAACGTGCGAACAAACGCACGAAACATGAGTTTGAGGTGCAAACAAAGATAGTGGAGAAATATTTTAAAATAAAAACAAATTTTTGTTTGCGTTTGTACAATTTAGTTTATTCTCTATGAAAAATCTAGCCGAGTTTTTATTACATGAAACGAGCAAGCAAATGCTTCAAACATTAGTTTTCGTTGCAAACAAAGATTGTGGAGATATATTTTAAAATAAACACAAATTTTTGTTTGTATTTGAATAATTTAGTATCTAGTATCATTCTATATGAAAAATCTACCCGAGTTATTTTTGGATGAAACGAGCAAACAAACGCATGAAACATGAGTTTTAGGTGCAAAAAAAGATTGTGGAGAAATATTTTAAAATCAAAACAAATTTTAGTTTGCGTTTGAAGAATTTAGTATATTCTTTATGAAAAATCTAGGATAGTTATAATTACACGAAAGGAGGAAGCGAACGCTTCAAACATGACTTTTCGTTGGAAACAAATATAGTGGAGAAATATTTTAAACTAAACACAAATTTTGGTTTGTATTTGAATAATTTAGTATTCACTATCATTCTTTACGAAATATGTAGCCGTGTTATTTTTTTATATAACAACAAACGAATGAAACATTAGTTTTAGGTGCAAAACAAGATTGTGCAGAAATATTTTAAAATGAACACAAATTTTGGTTTGTGTTTGAATAATTTAGTATTACTATCATTCTTTTCGAAAACTATATCCGATTTTTTTTGGGACGAAACGAGCAAACATACGCACGAAACATGAGTTTTACATGCAAAAAAAGATTGTGGAGAAATATTTTAAAATGAAAACAAATTCTTGTTTGTTTTTGAATAATTTAGTTTATTCTTTATGAAAAATCTAGCCGATTTTTTATTGCATGAAAGGAGCGAACAAATGCATGAAACATGAGTTTGAGGTGCAAACGAAGATTGTGGAGAAATATTTTAAAATGACAACAAATTTTGGTTTGAGTTTGAATAATTTAGTTTCTTCTTTATGAAAAATCTAGCCGAGTTTTTATTACATGAAACGAGAAAGCAAACGCTTGAGACATGAGTTTTCGTTTCAAACAATGATTGTGGAGAAATATTTCAAACTGAACACAAATTTTGGTTTGTGTTTGAATAATTTAGTATATGCTTTACGAAAAATCTAGCCGAGTCTTTATTGCATGAAACGTGCGAATAAACGCACGAAACATGAGTTTGAGGTGCAAACAAAGATAGTGGAAAAATATTTTAAAATAAAAACAAATTTTTGTTTGCGTTTGTACAATTCAGTTTATTCTCTATGAAAAATCTAGCCGAGTTTTTATTACATGAAACGAGCAAGCAAATGCTTGAAACATTAGTTTTCGTTGCAAACAAAGATTGTGGAGATATATTTTAAAATAAACACAAATTTTTGTTTGTATTTGAATAATTTAGTATCTACTATCATTCTATATGAAAAATCTACCCGAGTTATTTTTGGATGAAACGAGCAAACAAACGCATGAAACATGAGTTTTAGTTGCAAAAAAAGATTGTGAAGAAATATTTTAAAATCAAAGCAAATTTTAGTTTGCGTTTGAAGAATTTAGTATATTCTTTATGAAAAATCTAGGATAGTTATTATTACACGAAAGGAGGAAGCGAACGCTTCAAACATGAGTTTTCGTTGGAAACAAATATAGTGGAGAAATATTTTAAAATAAACACAAATTTTGGTTTGTATTTGAACAATTTAGTATTCACTATCATTCTTTACGAAATATGTAGCCGTGTTATTTTTTTATATAACCACAAACGAATGAAACATTAGTTTTAGGTGTAAAAAAAGATTGTGGACAAATATTTTAAAATGAACACAAATTTTGGTTTGTGTTTGAATAATTTAGTATTACTATCATTCTTTTCGAAAACTATATCCGATTTTTTTTGGGATGAAACGAGCAAACATACGCACGAAACATGAGTTTTACATGCAAAAAAAGATTGTGGAGAAATATTTTAAAATGAAAACAAATTTTTGTTTGTTTTTGAATAATTTAGTTTATTCTTTGTGAAAAATCTAGCCGATTTTGTATTGCATGAAAGGAGCGAACAAATGCATGAAACATGAGTTTGAGGTGCAAACGAAGATTGTGGAGAAATATTTTAAAATGAAAACAAATTGTGGTCTGAGTTTGAATAATTTAGTTTCTTCTTTATGAAAAATCTAGCCGAGTTTTTATTACATGAAACGAGGAAGCAAACGCTTGAGACATGAGTTTTCGTTTCAAACAATGATTGTGGAGAAATATTTCAAACTGAACACAAATTTTGGTTTGTGTATGAAAAATTTAGTATATGCTTTACGAAAAATCTAGCCGAGTCTTTATTGCATGAAACGTGCGAACAAACGCACAAAACATGAGTTTGAGGTGCAAACAAAGATAGTGTAGAAATATTTTAAAATAAAAACAAATTTTTGTTTGCGTTTGTACAATTTAGTTTATTCTCTATGAAAAATCTAGCCGAGTTTTTATTACATGAAACGAGCAAGCAAATGCTTGAAACATTAGTTTTCGTTGCAAACAAAGATTGTGGAGATATATTTTAAAATAAACACAAATTTTTGTTTGTATTTGAATAATTTAGTATCTACTATCATTCTATATGAAAAATCTACCCGAGTTTTTTTGTTTGAAACGAGCAAACAAACGCATGAAACATGAGTTTTAGGTGCAAAAAAAGATTGTGGAGAAATATTTTAAAATCAAAAACAATTTTAGTTTGCGTTTGAAGAATTTAGTATATTCTTTATGAAAAATCTAGGATAGTTATTATTACACGAAAGGAGCAAGCGAACGCTTCAAACATGAGTTTTCGTTGGAAACAAATATAGTGGAGAAATATTTTAAAATAAACACAAATTTTGGTTTGTATTTGAATAATTTAGTATTCACTATCATTCTTTACGAACACAGATATATAATTTAGTATTCACTATCATTTGAATAATTTAGTGTTATTTTTTTATATAACCACAAATGAATGAAACATTAGTTTTAGGTGCAAAAAAAGATTGTGGAGATATATTTTAAAATGAACACAAATTTTGGTTTGTGTTTGAACTCGTTTCATCCAAAAAAAACTCGGATAGACTTTTCGTAAAGAATGATTGTAAATAATAAATTATTCAATTACAAACCAAAATTTATGTTTATTTTAAAATATTTCTCCACAATCTTTGTTGCAAGGAAAACTCATGTTTCAAGCATTTGCTTGCTCGTTTCATGTAATAAAAACTCGGCTAGATTCTTCATAAAGAATATACTAAATTATTCAAATGAAAACAAAAATTTGATTTCGTTTTAAAATATTTCTCCACAATCATTGTTTGCAACGAAAACTCATGTTTCAAGCGTTGGCTCGCTCGTTTCATGTAATAAAAACTCGGCTATATTTTTCATAAAGAATATACTAAATTATTCAAACACAAACCAAAATTTGTGTTAATTTTAAAATATTTCTCCACAATCTTTCATTGCACCAAAAACTCATGTTTAATTCGTTTGTTCGCTCGTTATATAAACATTAACACAGATAAATTTTTTGTAAAGAATGATAGTAAATACTAAATTATTCAAATACAAACCAAAATTTGTGTTTATTTTAAAATACTTCTCCACAATCTTTGTTTGCAACGAAAACTCATGTTTCAAGCATTTGCTTGCTCGTTTCTTGTAATAAAAACTCGGCTAGATTTTTCATAGAGAATAAACTAAATTATTCAAAAACATACGAAAATTTGTCTTCAATTTAAAATATTTCTCTACAATCTTTTTTTGCATCTAAAACTCAAGTTTCATGCGTTTGTTTGCTCGTTTCATCCCAAAAAAACTCGGATATATTTTTCGTAAAGAATGGTAGTAATACTAAATTATACAAACACAAACCAAAATTTTTGTTAATTTTAAAATATTTCTCCACAATCTTTGTTTGCACCTAAAACTAATATTTCATTCGTTTGTTGTTATATAAAAAAATAACACGGCTAGATTTTTCGTATAGAATGATAGTGAATACTAAAATATTCAAATGCAAACCAAAATTTGTGTTCATTTTAAAATATTTCTCCACAATCTTTGTTTGCACCTAAAACTAATGTTTCATTCGTTTGTTGTTATATAAAAAAATGACACGGCTAGAGTTTTCGTAAAGAACGATAGTGAATACTAAATTATTCAAATGCAAACCAAAATTTGTGTTTATTTTAAAATATTTCTCCACTATATTTGTTTCCAACGAAAACTCATGTTTGAAGCGTTTGCTTGCTCCTTTCATGTAATAATAACTATCCTAGATTTTTCATAAAGAATATAATAAATTATTCAAACGCAAAGCAAAATTTGTTTCGTTTTAAAATATTCCTCCACAATCTTTGTTTGCACCTCAAACTCATGTATCATGCGTTTGTTCGCTCGTTTCATGCAATAAAAACTCGGCAAGATTTTTCGAAAAGAATATTCTAAATTTTTCAAACGCAAACCCAAATTTGTTATCAGTTTAAAATATTTCTCCACAATCGTTTTTTGCACCTAAAACTCATGTTTCATGCGTTTGTGTGCTCGTTTCATCCAAAAAAAACTCGGATAGACTTTTCGTAAATAATGATTGTAAATAATAAATTATTCAATTACAAACCAAAAGTTATGTTTATTTTAAAATATTTCTCCACAATCTTTGTTTGCAAGGAAAACTCATGTTTCAAGCATTTGCTTGCTCGTTTCATGTAATAAAAACTCGGCTAGATTCTTCATAAAGAATATATACTAAATTATTCAAATACAAACAAAAATTTGTATTCATTTTAAATATTTCACCACAATCATTGTTTGCAACGAAAACTCATGTTTCAAGCGTTGACTCGCTCGTTTCATGTAATAAAAACTCGGTTAGATTTTTCATAAAGAATATACTAAATTATTCAAACACAAACCAAAATTTGTGTTAATTTTAAAATATTTCTCCACAATCTTTCTTTGCACCAAAAACTCATGTTTAATTCGTTTGTTCGCTCGTTATATAAACATTAACACAGATAAATTTTTTGTAAAGAATGATAGTAAATACTAAATTATTCAAATACAAACCAAAATTTGTATTTATTTTAAAATACTTCTCCACAATCTTTGTTTGCAACGAAAACTCATGTTTCAAGCATTTGCTTGCTCGTTTCGTGTAATAAAAACTCGGCTAGATTTTTCATAGAGAATAAACTAAATTATTCAAAAACAAACCAAAACTTGTCTTCATTTAAAAATATTTCTCCACAAACTTTTTTTGCATCTAAAACTCATGTTTCATGCGTTTGTTTGCTCGTTTCGTCCCAAAAAAACTCGGATATATTTTTCGTAAGGAATGATAGTAATACTAAATTATACAAACACAAACCAAAATTTGTGTCAATTTTAAAATATTTCTCCACAATCTTTGTTTGGACCTAAAACTAATGTTTCATTCGTTTGTTGTTATATAAAAAAATGACACGGCTAGAGTTTTCGTAAAGAACGATAGTGAATACTAAATTATTCAAATGCAAACCAAAATTTGTGTTTATTTTAAAATATTTCTCCACTATATTTGTTTCCAACGAAAACTCATGTTTGAAGCGTTTGCTTGCTCCTTTCATGTAATAATAACTATCCTAGATTTTTCATAAAGAATATAATAAATTATTCAAACGCAAACCAAAATTTGTTTCGTTTTAAAATATTCCTCCACAATCTTTGTTTGCACCTCAAACTCATGTATCATGCGTTTGTTCGCTCGTTTCATGCAATAAAAACTCGGCAAGATTTTTCGAAAAGAATATTCTAAATTTTTCAAACGCAAACCCAAATTTGTTATCAGTTTAAAATATTTCTCCACAATCGTTTTTTGCACCTAAAACTCATGTTTCATGCGTTTGTGTGCTCGTTTCATCCAAAAATAACTCGGATAGACTTTTCGTAAATAATGATTGTAAATAATAAATTATTCAATTACAAACCAAAAGTTATGTTTATTTTAAAATATTTCTCCACAATCTTTGTTTGCAAGGAAAACTCATGTTTCAAGCATTTGCTTGCTCGTTTCATGTAATAAAAACTCGGCTAGATTCTTCATAAAGAATATACTAAATTATTCAAATGAAAACAAAAATTAGTTTTCATTTTAAAATATTTCTCCACAATCATTGTTTGCAACGAAAACTCATGTTTCAAGCTTTGGCTCGCTCGTTTCATATAATAAAAACTCGGCAGGATTTTTCATAAAGAATATACTAAATTATTCAAACACAAACCAAAATTTGTGTTAATTTTATAATTTTCTCCACAATCTTTCTTTGCACCAAAAACTCATGTTTAATTCGTTTGTTCGCTCATTATATAAACATTAACTCGGATAATTTTTTTGTAAAGGATGATAGTAAATACTAAATTATTCAAATACAAACCAAAATTTGTGTTTATTTTAAAAAATTTCTCCACATTCTTTGTTTGCAACGAAAACTCATGTTTCAAGCATTTCCTTGCTCGTTTCATGTAATAAAAACGCGGCTAGATTTTTCATAGAGAATAAACTAAATTATTCAAAAACAAACCAAAATTTGTCTTCATTTTAAAATATTTCTCCACAATCTTCTTTTGCATCTAAAACTCATGTTTCATGCGTTTGTTTGCTCGTTTCGTCCCAAAAAAACTCGGATATATTTTTCGTAAAGAATGATTGTAATACTAAATTATTTAAACACAAACCAAAATTTGTGTTAATTTTAAAATTTTTCTCCACAATCTTTGTTTGCACCTAAAACTAATGTTTCATTCGTTTGTTGTTATATAAAAAAATAACACGGCTAGATTTTTCGTAAAGAGTGATAGTGAATACTAAATTATTCAAATGCAAACCAAAATTTGTGTTTATTTTAAAATATTTCTCCACTATATTTATTTCCAACGAATACTCATGTTTAAAGCGTTTGCTTGCTCCTTTCATGTAATAATAACTATCCTAGATTTTTCATAAAGAATATAATAAATTATTCAAACGCAAACCAAAATTTGTTTTCATTTTAAAATATTCCTCCACAATCTTTGTTTGCACCTCAAACTCATGTATCATGCGTTTTTTCGCTCGTTTCATGCAATAAAAGCTCGGCAAGATTTTTCGAAAAGAATATACTAAATTTTTCTAACGCAAACAAAAATTTGTTATCATTTTAAAATATTTCTCCACAATCCTTTTTTGCACCTAAAACTCATGTTTCATGCGTTTGTTTGCTCGTTTCATCAAAAAAAAACTCGGATAGACTTTTCGTAAAGAATGATTGTAAATAATAAATTATTCAATTACAAACCAAAATTTATGTTTATTTTAAAATATTTCTCCACAATCTTTGTTTTCAAGGAAAACTCATGTTTCAAGCATTTGCTTGCTCGTTTCATGTAATAAAAACTCGGCTAGATTCTTCATAAAGAATATATACTAAATTATTCAAATAAAAACAAAAATTTGTATTCATTTTAAATATTTCACCACAATCATTGTTTGCAACGAAAACTCATGTTTCAAGCGTTGACTCGCTCGTTTCATGTAATAAAAACTCGGTTAGATTTTTCATAAAGAATATACTAAATTATTCAAACACAAACCAAAATTTGTGTTAATTTTAAAATATTTCTCCACAATCTTTCTTTGCACCAAAAACTCATGTTTAATTCGTTCGTTCGCTCGTTATATAAACATTAACACGGATAAATTTTTTGTAAAGAATGATAGTAAATACTAAATTATTCAAATACAAACCAAAATTTGTATTTATTTTAAAATACTTCTCCACAATCTTTGTTTGCAACGAAAACTCATGTTTCAAGCATTTGCTTGCTCGTTTCGTGTAATAAAAACTCGGCTCGATTTTTCATAGAGAATAAACTAAATTATTCAAAAACAAACCAAAACTTGTCTTCATTTAAAAATATTTCTCCACAATCTTTTTTTGCATCTAAAACTCATGTTTCATGCGTTTGTTTGCTCGTTTCATCCCAAAAAAACTCGGATATATTTTTCGTAAGGAATGATAGTAATACTAAATTATACAAACACAAACCAAAATGTGTGTCAATTTTAAAATATTTCTCCACAATCTTTGTTTGCACCTAAAACTAATGTTTCATTCGTTTGTTGTTATATAAAAAAATAACACGGCTAGATTTTTCGTAAAGAATGATAGTGAATACTAAATTATTCAAATGCATACCAAAATTTGTGTTTATTTTAAAATATTTCTCCACTATATTTGTTTCCAACAAAAACTCATGTTTGAAGCGTTAGCTTGCTCCTTTCATGTAATAATAACTATCCTAGATTTTTCATAAAGAATATACTAAATTATTCAAACGCAAACCAAAATTTGTTTTCATTTTAAAATATTCCTCCACAATCTTTGTTTGCACCTCAAACTCAAGTATCATGCGTTTGTTCGCTCGTTTCATGCAATAAAAACTCGGCAAGATTTTTCGAAAAGAATATTCTAAATTTTTCAAACACAAACCAAAATTTGTTACCATTTTAAAATATTTCTCCACAATAGTTTTTTGCACCTAAAACTCATGTTTCATGCGTTTGTTTGCTCGTTTCATCCAAAAAATACTCGGATAGACTTTTCGTAAAGAATGATTGTAAATAATAAATTATTCAATTACAAACCAAAATTTGTGTTTATTTTAAAATATTTCTCCACAATCTTTGTTTGCAAGGAAAACTCATGTTTCAAGCATTTGCTTGCTCGTTTCATGTAATAAAAACTCGGCTAGATTCTTCATAAAGAATATACTAAATTATTCAAATGAAAACAAAAATTAGTTTTCATTTTAAAATATTTCTCCACAATCATTGTTTGCCACGAAAACTCATGTTTCAAGCTTTGGCTTGCTCGTTTCATGTAATAAAAACTCGGCTGGATTTTTCATAAAGAATATACTAAATTATTCAAACACAAACCAAAATTTGTGTTAATTTTATAATTTTCTCCACAATCTTTCTTTGCACCAAAAACTCATGTTTAATTCGTTTGTTCGCTCGTTATATAAACATTAACTCGGATAATTTTTTTGTAAAGGATGATAGTAAAAACTAAATTATTCAAATACAAACCAAAATTTGTGTTTATTTTAAAATATTTCTCCACAATCTTTGTTTGCAACGAAAACTCATGTTTCAAGCATTTGCTTGCTCGTTTCATGTAATAAAAACTCGGCTAGATTTTTCATAGAGAATAAACTAAATTATTCAAAAACAAACCAAAATTTGTCTTCATTTTAAAATATTTCTCCACAATCTTCTTTTGCATCTAAAACTCATGTTTCATGCGTTTGTTTGCTCGTTTCGTCCCAAAAAAACTCGGATATATTTTTCGTAAAGAATGATTGTAATACTAAATTATTAAAACACAAACCAAAATTTGTGTTAATTTTAAAATTTTTCTCCACAATCTTTGTTTGCACCTAAAACTAATGTTTCATTCGTTTGTTGTTATATAAAAAAATAACACGGCTAGATTTTTCGTAAAGAATGATAGTGAATACTAAATTATTCAAATGCAAACCAAAATTTGTGTTTATTTTAAAATATTTCTCCACTATATTTATTTCCAACGAATACTCATGTTTAAAGCGTTTGCTTGCTCCTTTCATGTAATAATAACTATCCTAGATTTTTCATAAAGAATATACTAAATTATTCAAACGCAACCCAAAATTTGTTTTCATTTTAAAATATTCCTCCACAATCTTTGTTTGCACCTCAAACTCATGTATCATGCGTTTTTTCGCTCGTTTCATGCAATAAAAACTCGGCAAGATTTTTCGAAAAGAATATACTAAATTTTTCAAACGCAAACAAAAATTTCTTATCATTTTAAAATATTTCTGCACAATCGTTTTTTGCACCTAAAACTCATGTTTCACGCGTTTGTTTGCTCGTTTCATCCAAAAAAAACTCGGATAGACTTTTCGTAAAGAATGATTGTAAATAATAAATTATTCAATTACAAACCAAAATTTATGTTTATTTTAAAATATTTCTCCACAATCTTTGTTTTCAAGGAAAACTCATGTTTCAAGCATTTGCTTGCTCGTTTCATGTAATAAAAACTCGGCTAGATTCTTCATAAAGAATATATACTAAATTATTCAAATGAAAACAAAAATTTGTATTCATTTTAAAATATTTCTCAACAATCATTGTTTGCAACGAAAACTCATGTTTCAAGCGTTGGCTCGCTCGTTTCATGTAACAAAAACTCAGCTAGATTTTTCATAAAGAATATACTAAATTATTCAAACACAAACCAAAATTTGTGTTAATTTTAAAATATTTCTCCACAATCTTTCTTTGCACCAAAAACTCATGTTTAATTCGTTTGTTCGCTCGTTATATAAACATTAACACGGATAAATTTTTTGTAAAGAATGATAGTAAATACTAAATTATTCAAATACAAACCAAAATTTCTGTTTATTTTAAAATACTTCTCCACAATCTTTGTTTGCAACGAAAACTCATGTTTCAAGCATTTGCTTGCTCGTTTCGTGTAATAAAAACTCGGCTAGATTTTTCATAGAGAATAAACTAAATTATTCAAAAACAAACCAAAATTTGTCTTCATTTTAAAATATTTCTCCACAATCTTTTTTTGCATCTAAAACTCATGTTTCATGCGTTGGTTTGCTCGTTTCATCCCTAAAAAACTCGGATATATTTTTCGTAAAGAATGATAGTAATACTAAATTATACAAACACAAACCAAAATTTGTGTTAATTTTAAAATATTTCTTCACAATCTTTGTTTGCACCTAATACTAATGTTTCATTCGTTTGTAGTTATATAAAAAAATAACACGGCTAGATTTTTCGTAAAGAAAGATAGTGAATACTAAATTATTCAAAATGCAAACCAAAATTTGTGTTTACTTTAAAATATTTCTCCACTATATTTGTTTCCAACGAAACCTCATGTTTGAAGCGTTTGCTTGCTCCTTTCATGTAGTAATAACTATCCTAGATTTTTCATAAAGAATATACTAAATTATTCAAACGCAAACAAAAATTTGTTTTCATTTTAAAATATTCCTCCACAATCTTTGCTTGTACCTCAAACTCATGTACAATGCGTTTGTTCGCTCGTTTCATGCAATAAAAACTCGGCAAGATTTTTCGAAAAGAATATACTAAATTTTTCAAACGCAAACCAAAATTTGTTATCATTTTCAAATATTTCCCCACAATCGTTTTTTGCACCTAAAACTCATGTTTCATGCGTTTGTTTGCTCGTTTCATCCAAAAAAAACTCGGATAGACTTTTCGTAAAGAATGATTGTAAATAATAAATTATTCAATTACAAACCAAATTTATGTTTATTTTAAAATATTTCTCCACAATCTTTGTTTGCACCAAAAACTCATGTTTAATTTGTTTGTTCGCTCGTTATATAAACATTAACACGGATAAATTTTTTGTAAAGAATGATAGTAAATACTAAATTATTCAAATACAAACCAAAATTTGTGTTTATTTTAAAATACTTCTCCACAATCTTTGTTTGCAACGAAAACTCATGTTTCAAGCATTTGCTTGCTCGTTTCGTGTAATAAAAACTCGGCTAGATTTTTCATAGAGAATAAACTAAATTATTCAAAAACAGACAAAAATTTGTCTTCATTTTAAAATATTTCTCCACAATCTTTTTTTGCATCTAAAACTCATGTTTCATGCGTTTGTTTGCTCGTTTCATCCCTAAAAAACTCGGATATATTTTTCGTAAAGAATGATAGTAATACTAAATTATACAAACACGAACCAAAATTTGTGTTAATTTCAAAAATTTTCTCCACAATATTTGCTTGCACCTAAAACTAATGTTTCATTCGTTTGTTGTTATATAAAAAAATAACACGGCTAGATTTTTCGTAAAGAATGATAGTGAATACTAAATTATTCAAATGCAAACCAAAATTTGTGTTTATTTTAAAATTTTTCTCCACTATATTTGTTTCCAACGAAAACTCATGTTTGAAGCGTTTGCTTGCAACTTTCATGTAATAATAACTATCCTAGAATTTTCATAAAGAATATACTAAATTATTCAAACGCGAACCAAAATTTCTTTTCATGTTAAAATATTCCTCCACAATCTTTGTTTGCACCTCAAACTCATGTTTCATGCGTTTGTTCGCTCGTTTCATGCAATAAAAACTCGGCAAGATTTTTCGAAAAGAATATACTAAATTTTTCAAACGCAAACCAAAATTTGTTATCATTTTCAAATATTTCCCCACAATCGTTTTTTGCACCTAAAACTCATGTTTCATGCGTTTGTTTGCTCGTTTCATCCAAAAAAAACTCGGATAGACTTTTCGTAAAGAATGATTGTGAATAATAAATTATTCAATTACAAACCAAATTTATGTTTATTTTAAAATATTTCTCCACAATCTTTGTTTGCACCAAAAACTCATGTTTAATTTGTTTGTTCGCTCGTTATATAAACATTAACACGGATAAATTTTTTGTAAAGAATGATAGTAAATACTAAATTATTCAAATACAAACCAAAATTTGTGTTTATTTTAAAATACTTCTCCACAATCTTTGTTTGCAACGAAAACTCATGTTTCAAGCATTTGCTTGCTCGTTTCGTGTAATAAAAACTCGGCTAGATTTTTCATAGAGAATAAACTAAATTATTCAAAAACAGACAAAAATTTGTCTTCATTTTAAAATATTTCTCCACAATCTTTTTTATGAAAAGTGTAGACTAAAACGAAAATTTACATAAAAATATGAATAAACGTGATAATTGATTTGCTTTGCATTGTGAAGATCTCATTCTCTAGTTTTCATTGACATATCATTTGCAACTTTTGGACATTTGGAAATATTATTAAAGAATTTTCAAAAGAATTGTGTACGAACTCGATTAAATTCCATCTAATACATAATTAACCTTCTTAAACAATCTACAACATTTGAACAAAACAAGACCTCCTTTTGAAAAGAATTGTAATATCTCAAGGCCATTCTCCTTGTGTTCGACCCCTAAAACTCAAAAGACCACATATATACTTAAGAGTAAAGCTAGGGAAAATTATAAATTGTTTTGCTAAATTGTGTGAAATTTAACGACGGTTTTACGCGGTTTACAAATGGCGCCGTTGCCGGGGAGACGGCTTTAATTGAGTTTATTACTAACCTCTAATCAATTGTCTAGTGTTTTTGTTTCATTTGAATTTTGAAGGTGCATGAGAAAGACAAGATCGCAAGGCGAAGTGCACACACCTGTAAAGAAGGACATTAACAAGCATCTAAGAAAGGTCAAGAGGGATAAGGCACGAAGCAAGCAAGACGAAACTTACTCAAGGCAAAAAGGACGTAACGAGGCTTCTCCTTCCATCCAAGGGCCTCAAGAAGAAGAAGAACAAAATTGGGAGCAACAACGAGTGGAAGGGCCACAAGAAAGAACTCCAATCTCTCCAACCGTTCACTCATTATCATCCAAGCTAAACTCTCAAACTCTTTTTAATTCTAATTCTCATTCAACACCATCATCATCTCAAATTCATAAAATGGCTCAAGAAAGAACATTAGGAGAACTTTTAGACCATCAAATCCATCGAAATCCTGGAAATATTGTTATACCAACTGTGCCCAATTTTAAACTAAGTCCATCTATATTAAATGTATTACCCATATTTGAAGGACATAAAAATGATAACCCATATGCACATTTAGATAATCTAGATCGTAAATGCACAGCATTGTTTGGTAAATCCGATAACTTGGATAATATCAAATTGATCCTCTTCTCCCACACACTTGGGGAAGCACCAAGGGATTGGCTAACCCACTTGCAAGGGGGTCCTTTTACAACGTTTCAAGAGGTAGGAACGCGTTTTCTAAAACGATACTACCCGAGCACGTTGACGGCCAAAATCCGCAAGGAAATCACGGGGATCCAACAAGGAGGAGGGGAGACACTTCAAGAATATTACGAGCGATTTGTGCGATTATGCGCATCATGCCCCAACCATAACCTCGACGAGACCTCACTTATCGACCAATTTCTACAAGGGATGAACGATCTCGATGCGCGATTACTCCAATGCTCGGCTGGAGGATCGTTCAATAACATGACCCCATCGGAAGTGCGAGCTCTTATCGAAACCATGGCCGAAGGAAACCAAGGACGCGGGGGAAGAATGGGTCAAGTGAACATGACAAGTACGGTTGACCTCAAGGCAATGGAATCAAGAATCACACAAAACTTCGAGACAAGATTTAGTCAAATGCTCAAGGCTGTGGGGGCCAAGATCGAGCCAAGAAAGTGCGAGTTTTGTGGGGATACAAATCATGCGACCGATGAATGCGATAGGCTACAAGAAGATGTCAATGCCATCGGAAGCTATTCAAACCAACGCCAACCTTTCTCGCAAACCTATAATGAGTCATGGAAGAAACACCCAAATTTTCGTTGGAAGAATGATGATGCGCCGCCTCAATTCCCACAATCCAATTACCAAAAACCAAATGTGTATGTTCATCCAAATGCACAAGCGCCACAACAACCTCAAGCTCACCCTCATCAACAACCTCCTCAACCCCCCACATCGAATTCCCAAATCTCTTCTCTTGACGAAAAGCTTGATAAAATGATGGCATTAATGGCGGGGAATTTCACAAACCTCACAACTGAGTTGGGAACCGTCAAGAACGATGTAAGCTCACTCAACCAAAACCAAGCTACGCAAGGGCGTCAAATGCAAAACTTGGAAATGCAAATCAAGCAAATCGCGGGGGAAGTCAATTTATTGAAAGGACAAGGGGGCAATCGGTTGCCTTCTCAAGGTTCGGGACCACCGGAATACAAACCCATCAACGCGATACGCCTAAGAAGTGGGAGAGAGGTTGGCTCGCACGACGAAGAAGAAGAGTTAATGGTTCCAAGGAAGCAAGATGAGGAAACGAGTTCAAGTGCGTGTAAACAAGATGAGGCACAAGAAGAGATAAGGAAGGAGGAAAAACCAATTCAAGAGAAAGAACAAGGAAAGAACGAAGAAAAGGAAATCGCGCAAGAAAAGGAAAAGAAGCGCGCACCATTCCCAACTCGACTAGCGGTTAACTCTCGAAAGGATGAGCTCGATAAAGATATTTTGGAGGTGTTCAAGAAGGTGGAGGTAAACATTCTGATTATCGATGCGATCCGAATGCACCCCCCATATGCCAAGTTCTTCAAGAATCTATGCACAAATAAGAGAAAATTAAACGGGAACGAGACGATAAACCTACCCTCTGTAATGAGCATCAACACGCGAGTCGCACAAAAAGAGAAAGACCCTGGAGTTTTCGCCATTCCGTGCACCATTGGTCTTCAACAACTCGCGAGGTGCATGCTCGACTTAGGAGCCTCCATTAACGTAATGCCTAGGTCCGTTTACGAGACCTTGGGTTTGGGCGACCTAAAGGATACAAGGATGATGGTGCAACTCGCCGACCGTTCGACGGCCACCGTCCTAGGTGTCGCGGAAGATGTACTCGTCAAGGTGAATGGGTTGGTTTTCCCAGCCGACTTCTACATTCTTGAAATGGGCGACAACGTCGATTCGTCCGCCATCCTCTTAGGAAGACCCTTTTTGAGAACCGCGCGAACATGCATAGACTGCCACTCAGGAACGATGTCCATGGAATTCGACAACGAGAAAATCACCTTCAACATATTTGACACCATCAAATACCCGAACGACTACAATGTATCGAGCATAACCATTATTGACGAGATTGATGAAATGGTTGAAGAACACTTGGAAGAAGAGTACTCGAAGGGATACGATGCGATTTTTGAGGATGTTTGGGGGGAGATTGCACAAACGAATGAGAAGCAAGAAATAGAGCAAGAACATAATGAAGAAATAAAATTCATTTCGGGTTCCCCTCACGACAAACTCCAAATATCGCAAGAACGCATTAAGCCATCAATCGAAGAAGCTCCTACTCTCGAACTCAAACCTCTTCCTGATCACCTCAAATACGCGTACCTCGGGCCAAACAACACATTACCCGTCATCATCGCATCGAATCTAACCCTTGACCAAGAAACCCGATTGGTGGAAACTCTTGGAAACCATAAGAAGGCGATCGGATGGACATTGGCCGATATGCCAGGTATAAGCCCCTCGACATGTATGCACAAAATTGTTTTGGAGGAGGGATCAAAACCATCAAGAGAAGCACAAAGAAGGTTAAATCCAGTAATGATGGAGGTGGTGAAAAAGGAGCTTCTCAAGCTTCTTGATGCGGGGATTATTTACGCGGTGGCCGATTCGGAATGGGTATCTCCAATCCATGTAGTTCCCAAGAAGACGGGAATCACGATTGTGGAAAATGCCGAAGGAGAGAAAGTGCCAACACGAGTGCAAAACGGATGGAGAGTTTGCATCGACTATCGCAAACTCAATGCGGCGACAAAAAAAGATCACTTTCCTCTTCCCTTCATCGATCAAATGCTCGAAAGATTAGCGGGGCGGCCCTACTATTGCTTTTTGGATGGGTACTCGGGCTATTTTCAAATCGCCATCGATCCAGAAGATCAGAGGAAGACGACATTCACTTGCCCCTTTGGAACTTTCGCCTATCGAAGAATGCCGTTTGGACTATGCAATGCGCCTGGAACTTTTCAAAGGTGTATGATTTCGATATTTTCTGAGTATATTTCTAAATTTATTGAAGTATTCATGGACGACTTTTCCATTTATGGCAACTCGTTCGATGAGTGTCTCCATAACTTGAGCCTAATAATGGAAAAGTGCGTTGAAGCTAACCTTGTCTTAAATTTTGAGAAGTGCCACTTTATGGTGAGCCAAGGAATTGTATTAGGTCATTTAATTTCAGAAAAAGGGTTGGAAGTCGACAAAGCGAAGATCGACGTTATCAAGACACTTCCATACCCTCGCAATGTGAAAGATGTCCGCTCATTCCTTGGACACGCCGGCTTCTATCGGCGTTTCATTCAAGACTTCTCAAAAATCGCGCAACCAATGTGCAGGCTTCTCCAAAAAGAGATCAAATTCGAGTTCAACGATGCGTGCAAGGCGGCATTCGACAAGCTAAAGGGGAAACTGTGCGAAGCGCCCATTATTCAACCACCGGATTGGAATCTCCCCTTTGAGATCATGTGCGACGCGAGCGATTTAAGTGTCGGGGCGGTTTTGGGGCAACGCATCGGGAAGGTACCCCACGTAATTTACTATGCCTCTAGGACCCTAGACGACGCCCAACGAAATTACGCAACAACGGAAAAAGAATTATTGGCCATTGTCTTTGCATTGGAAAAGTTCCGATCATACTTGGTCGGGACAAAAGTTGTTGTATTTTCAGATCATGCCGCTCTCAAGCACTTAATGAAGAAGAAGGAATGCAAGCCCCGCCTCCTCCGATGGATCCTTCTCCTTCAAGAGTTTAACGTGGAGATTCGGGATAAAAAGGGAGCCGAAAACTTGGTGGCCGATCATCTTAGCCGACTCCCAACAAACGAAGGCGATATCATTCCGATCAACGAACTCTTTCCTGACGAGCAACTCTATGCTATCCATGGCATGGCGCCTTGGTACGCCGACATCGTCAACTACCTCGAAACTCGCGAATTGCCAAACACTCTCCCTCGAGCTCAAAAGGACAAAATAAAAAACGACTCGCGCTATTACCTCTGGGAAGACCCCTACCTCTACAAGATTTGCTCCGATCAAATGGTACGAAAATGCGTGCCCGACCACGAGATAAATTCGGTACTCTCTTTTTGTCACACTTTAGAATGTGGGGGACACTTTGGAGGGCAACGCACAAGTCATAAGGTACTCCAAAGTGGATTATATTGGCCAACTCTTTATAAAGATGCTCATTCCTTTGTAAAGAGTTGTGAAAATTGCCAAAAAACGGGCAATCTAACCCGCAAAAATGAAATGCCTCTTAAAGCTTTATTGTTTTTTGAGCTTTTCGATGTTTGGGGGATAGATTTCGTGGGCCCCTTTCCTCAATCAAATGGGTATTTATATATTCTTGTGTGTGTTGATTATGTTTCAAAATGGGTTGAGGCCATACCAACAAGGGATGCCAACTCCAAAACGGTGATTGAATTCCTTAAAAAGAATATTTTTCAGCGTTTTGGGGTGCCTAAAGCTATCATTAGCGATAGGGGTTCACATTTCAATAATAAGTACCTCGAATCTCTTTTTAAAAATTATCATGTACAACACCGCATGTCAACCGCTTATCATCCCCAAACTAATGGGCAAGCCGAAATATCCAATAGGGAAATAAAATCAATCCTTGAGAAAGTGGTTAATCCCTCTCGCAAGGATTGGAGTCAAAGGCTTGGGGATGCCTTATGGGCCTACCACACCGCATACAAAACACCGATAGGGATGACTCCTTTTAAACTCGTTTATGGAAAGAGTTGTCACCTACCGGTGGAAATTGAGCACAAAGCATTTTGGGCAATCAAAAAGGTAAATCAAGATTACCCAAAAGATGCGGGGTTGCGGAAATTGCAAATTCAAGAATTAGAAGAGCTTCGCATTGAGGCTTATGATAATTCTCGAATTTACAAAGAAAAACTAACCATCGCTCACGACAAACTTATTCGCAAAAAGGAATTTAAAACTGGCGATAAGGTCTTGTTATAAAACTCTCGGTAGAGATTACATCCCAGGAAGTTGAAGAGCCGATGGACAGGTCCTTACATAATTACCCATATTTTGCCGTTTGGAGTATTTGAAATTTCTAGGGGAGAAGACATCAAATTCAAGGTTAATGGTCATCGTTTGAAGGCTTTTTACGAGAATCATGATACAAGGTGGTTCGATGAGCATGATTTAGAAGCGATGCCACAAAGCGAGGGACGGAAAGAATGAAAAGCACAAATGCGTCGTGTCAGGTAGTATTCACTATCATTCTTTATGAAAAATCAAGCCGTGTTATTTTTTTATATAACGACAAATGAATGAAACATTGATTTTAGGTGCAAACAAAGATTGTGGAGAAATATTTTAAAATGAACACAAATTTTGGTTTGTGCTTGAATAATTTAGTATTACTATCATTCTTTACGAAAAATATATCCGAGTTTTTTTGGGATGAAACGAGCAAACAAATGCATGAAACATGAGTTTTCGATGCAAAAAAAGATTGTGGAGAAATATTTTAAAATGAAAACAAATTTTGGTTTGTTTTTGAATAATTTAGTTTATTCTTTATGAAAAATGTAGCCGATTTTTTATTGCATGAAAGGAGCGAACAAATGCATGAAACATGAGTATGAGGTGCAAACAAAGATTGTGGAGAAATATTTTAAAATGAAAAGAAATTTTGGTTTGAGTCTGAATAATTTAGTTTCTTCTTTATGAAAAATCTAGCCGAGTTTTTATTACATGAAACGAGCAAGCAAACGCTTAAGACATGAGTTTCCGTTTCAAACAATGATTGTGTTGAAATATTTTAAAATGAACACAAATTTTGGTTTGTGTTTGAATAATTTAGTATATGCTTTACGAAAAATCTAGCCGAGTTTTTATTGCAGGAAACGTGCGAACAAACGCACGAAACATGAGTTTGAGGTGCAAACCAAGATAGTGGAGAAATATTTTAAAATAAAAACAAATTTTGGTTTGCGTTTGTACAATTTAGTTTATTCTCTACGAAAAATCTAGCCGAGTTTTTATTACACGAAACGAGCAAGCAAATGCTTGAAACATGAGTTTTCGCTGCAAACAAAGATTGTGGAGAAATATTTTAAAATAAACACAAATTTTTGTTTGTATTTGAATAATTTAGTATCTACTATCATTCTTTATGAAAAATCTACCCGAGTTATTTTTGGATGAAACGAGCAAACAAACGCATGAACCATGAGTTTTAGGTGCAAAAGAAGATTGTGGAGAAATATTTAAAAATGAAAACAAATTTTGGTTTGCGTTTGAATAATTTAGTATATTCTTTATGAAAAATCTAGCCGAGTTTTTATTACATGAAACGAGTAAGCCAACGCTTGAAACATGAGTTTTCGTTGGAAAAAAGATTGTGGAGAAATATTTAAAATAAACACAAATATTGGTTTGTATTTGAATAATTTAGTATTTCTATCATTCTTTACGAAAAATCTATCCGTGTTAATTTTTATATAACGAGCGAACAAACGAATTAAACATGAGTTTTTGGTGCAAAGAAAGATTGTGGAGAAATATTTTAAAATTAACACAAATTTTGGTTTGTGTTTGAATAATTTAGCATATTCTTTATGAAAAATCTAGCTGAGTTTTTATTACATGAAACGAGCGAGCCAACGCTTGAAACATGACTTTTCTTTGCAAACAATGATTGTGGAGAAATATTTTAAAATGAAAACAAATTTTTGTTTTCATTTGAAAAATTTAGTATATTCTTTATGAAAAATCTAGCCGAGTTTTTATTACAGGAAACGAGCAAGCAAATGCTTGAAACATGAGTTTTCCTTGCAAACAAAGATTGTGGAGAAATATTTTAAAATAAACATAAACTTTGGTTTGTAATTGAATGATTTAGTGTTTACTATCATTCTTTACGAAAAGTCTATCCGAGCAGTTTTTGGATGAAACGAGCAAACAAACGCATGAAACATGAGTTTTAGGTGCAAAAAAAGATTTTGGACAAATATTTTAAAATGATAACAAATTTTGGTTTGCGTTTGAAAATTTTTGTATATTCTTTTCGAAAAATCTTGCCGAGTTTTTATTGCATGAAACGAGCGAACAAACGCATGAGACATGAGTTTGAGGTGCAAACAAAGATTGTGGAGGAATATTTTAAAATGAAAACAAATTTTTGTTTGCGTTTGAATAATTTAGTATATTCTTTGTGAAAAATCTAGGATAGTTATTATTACATGAAACGAGCAAGCAAACGCTTCAAACATGAGTTTTCGTTGGAAACAAATATAGTGGAGAAATATTTTAAAATAAACACAAATTTTTGTTTGCATTTGAATAATTTAGTATTCACTATCATTCTTTACGAAAAATCAAGCCGTGTTATTTTTTTATATAACCACAAATGAATGAAACATTGATATTAGGTGCAAGCAAAGATTGTGGAGAAATATTTTAAAATGAACACAAATTTTGGTTTGTGTTTGAATAATTTAGTATTACTATCATTCTTTACGAAAAATATATCCGAGTTTTTTTGGGATGAAACGAGCAAACAAACGCATGAAACATAAGTTTTAGATGCAAAAAAAGATTGTGGAGAAATATTTTAAAATGAAAACAAATTTTTGTTTGTTTTTGAATAATTTAGTTTATTCTTTATGAAAAATGTAGCCGATTTTTTATTGCATGAAAGGAGCGAACAAATGCATGAAACATGAGTCTGAGGTGCAAACAAAGATTGTGGAGAAATATTTTAAAATGAAAACAAATTTTGGTTTGAGTTTGAATAATTTAGTTTCTTTTTTATGAAAAATCTAGCCGAGTTTTTATTACATGAAACGAGCAAGCAAACGCTTAAGACATGAGTTTCCGTTTCAAACAATGATTGTGTTGAAATATTTTAAAATGAACACAAATTTTGGTTTGTGTTTGAATAATTTAGTATATGCTTTACGAAAAATCTAGCCGAGTTTTTATTGCAGGAAACGTGCGAACAAACGCACGAAACATGAGTTTGAGGTGCAAACAAAGATAGTGGGGAAATATTTTAAAATAAAAACAAATTTTGGTTTGCATTTGTACAATTTAGTTTATTCTCTACGAAAAATCTAGCCGAGTTTTTATTACACGAAACGAGCAAGCAAATGCTTGAAACATGAGTTTTCGCTGCAAACAAAGATTGTGGAGAAATATTTTAAAATAAACACAAATTTTGGTTTGTATTTGAATAATTTAGTATCTACTATCATTCTTTATGAAAAATCTACCCGAGTTATTTTTGGATGAAACGAGCAAACAAACGCATGAACCATGAGTTTTAGGTGCCAAAAAAGATTGTGGAGAAATATTTAAAAATGAAAACAAATTTTGGTTTGCGTTTGAATAATTTAGTATATTCTTTATGAAAAATCTAGCCGAGTTTTTATTACATGAAACGAGTAAGCCAACGCTTGAAACATGAGTTTTCGTTGGAAAAAAGATTGTGGAGAAATATTTAAAATAAAAACAAATATTGGTTTGTATTTGAATAATTTAGTATTTACTATCATTCTTTACGAAAAATCTATCCGTGTTAATTTTTATATAACGAGCGAACAAACGAATTAAACATGAGTTTTTGGTGCAAAGAAAGATTGTGGAGAAATATTTTAAAATTAACACAAATTTTGGTTTGTGTTTGAATAATTTAGTATATTCTTTATGAAAAATCTAGCTGAGTTTTTATTACATGAAACGAGCGAGCCAACGCTTGAAACATGACTTTTCTTTGCAAACAATGATTGTGGAGAAATATTTTAAAATGAAAACAAATTTTTGTTTTCATTTGAATAATTTAGTATATTCTTTATGAAAAATCTAGCCGAGTTTTTATTACAGGAAACGAGCAAGCAAATGCTTGAAACATGAGTTTTCCTTGCAAACAAAGATTGTGGAGAAATATTTTAAAATAAACATAAACTTTGGTTTGTAATTGAATGATTTAGTGTTTACTATCATTCTTTACGAAAAGTCTATCCGAGCTGTTTTTGGAAGAAATGAGCAAACAAACGCATGAAACATGAGTTTTAGGTGCAAAAAAAGATTTTGGAGAAATATTTTAAAATGATAACAAATTTTGGTTTGCGTTTGAAAATTTTTGTATATTCTTTTCGAAAAATCTTGCCGAGTTTTTATTGCATGAAACGAGCGAACAAACGCATGAGACATGAGTTTGAGGTGCAAACAAAGATTGTGGAGGAATATTTTAAAATGAAAACAAATTTTTATTTGCGTTTGAATAATTTAGTATATTCTTTATGAAAAATCTAGGATAGTTATTATTACATGAAACGAGCAAGCAAACGCTTCAAACATGAGTTTTCGTTGGAAACAAATATAGTGGAGAAATATTTTAAAATAAACACAAATTTTGGTTTGTATTTGAATAATTTAGTATTCACTATCATTCTTTACGAAAAATCAAGCCGTGTTATTTTTTTATATAACAACAAATGAATGAAACATTGATTTTAGGTGCAAGCAAAGATTGTGGAGAAATATTTTAAAAAGAACACAAATTTTGGTTTGTGTTTGAATAATTTAGTATTACTATCATTCTTTACGAAAAATATATCCGAATTTTTTTGGGATGAAACGAGCAAACAAACGCATGAAACATAAGTTTTAGATGCAAAAAAAGATTGTGGTGAAATATTTTAAAATGAAAACAAATTTTGGTTTGTTTTTGAATAATTTAGTTTATTCTTTATGAAAAATGTAGCCGATTTTTATTGCATGAAAGGAGCGAACAAATGCATGAAACATGAGTTTGAGGTGCAAACAAAGATTGTGGAGAAATATTTTAAAATGAAAACAAATTTTGGTTTGAGTATGAATAATTTAGTTTCTTCTTTATGAAAAATCTAGCCGAGTTTTTATTACATGAAACGAGCAAGCAAACGCTTAAGACATGAGTTTCCGTTTCAAACAATGACTGTGTTGAAATATTTTAAAATGAACACAAATTTTGGTTTGTGTTTGAATAATTTAGTATATGCTTTACGACATATCTAGCCGAGTTTTTATTGCAGGAAACGTGCGAACAAACGCACGAAACATGAGTTTGAGGTGCAAACAAAGATAGTGGAGAAATATTTTAAAATAAAAACAAATTTTGGTTTGCGTTTGTACAATTTAGTTTATTCTCTACGAAAAATCTAGCCGAGTTTTTATTACACAAAACGAGCAAGCAAATGCTTGAAACATGAGTTTTCGCTGCAAACAAAGATTGTGGAGAAATATTTTAAAATAAACACAAATTTTTGTTTGTACTTGAATAATTTAGTATCTACTATCATTCTTTATGAAAAATCTACCCGAGTTATTTTTGGATGAAACGAGCAAACAAACGCATGAACCATGAGTTTTAGGTGCAAAAAAAGATTGTGCAGAAATATTTAAAAATGAAAACAAATTTTGGTTTGCGTTTGAATAATTTAGTATATTCTTTATGAAAAATCTAGCCAAGTTTTTATTACATGAAACGAGTAAGCCAACGCTTGAAACATGAGTTTTCGTTGGAAAAAAGATTGTGGAGAAATATTTAAAATAAACACAAATATTGGTTTGTATTTGAATAATTTAGTATTTAATCATTCTTTACAAAAAATCTATCCGTGTTAATTTTTATATAACGAGCGAACAAACGAATTAAACATGAGTTTTTGGTGCAAAGAAAGATTGTGGAGAAATATTTTAAAATTAACACAAATTTTGGTTTGTGTTTGAATAATTTAGTATATTCTTTATGAAAAATCTAGCTGAGTTTTTATTACATGAAACGAGCGAGCCAACGCTTGAAACATGACTTTTCTTTGCAAACAATGATTGTGGCTAAATATTTTAAAATGAAAACAAATTTATGTTTTCAATTGAATAATTTAGTATATTCTTTATGAAAAATCTAGCCGAGTTTTTATTACATGAAACGAGCAAGCAAATGCTTGAAACATGAGTTTTCCTTGCAAACAAAGATTGTGGAGAAATATTTTAAAATAAACATAAACTTTGGTTTGTAATTGAATGATTTAGTGTTTACTATCATTCTTTACGAAAAGTCTATCCGAGCTGTTTTTGGATGAAACGAGCAAACAAACGCATGAAACATGAGTTTTAGGTGGAAAAAAAGATTTTGGAGAAATATTTTAAAATGATAACAAATTTTGGTTTGCGTTTGAAAATTTTTGTATATTCTTTTCGAAAAATCTTGCCGAGTTTTTATTGCATGAAACGAGCGAACAAACGCATGAGACATGAGTTCGAGGTGCAAACAAAGATTGTGGAGGAATATTTTAAAATGAAAATAAATTTTTGTTTGCGTTTGAATAATTTAGTATATTCTTTATGAAAAATCAAGGATAGTTATTATTACATGAAACGAGCAAGCAAACGCTTCAAACTTGAGTTTTCGTTGGAAACAAATATAGTGGAGAAATATTTTAAAATAAACACAAATTTTGGTTTGCATTTGGATAATTTAGTATTCACTATCATTCTTTACGAAAAATCAAGCCGTGTTATTTTTTTATATAACAACAAATGAATGAAACATTGATCTTAGGTGCAAGCAAAGATTGTGGAGAAATATTTTAAAATGAACACAAATTTTGGTTTGTGTTTGAATAATTTAGTATTACTATCATTCTTTACGAAAAATATATCCGAGTTTTTTTGGGATGAAACGAGCAAACAAACGCATGAAACATAAGTTTTAGATGCAAAAAAAGATTGTGGAGAAATATTTTAAAATGAAAGCAAATTTTGGTTTGTTTTTGAATAATTTAGTTTATTTTTTATGAAAAATGTAGCCGATTTTTTATTGCATGAAAGGAGCGAACAAATGCATGAAACATGAGTTTGAGGTGCAAACAAAGATTGTGGAGAAATATTTTAAAATGAAAACAAATTTTGGTTTGAGTTTGAATAATTTAGTTTCTTCTTTATGAAAAATCTAGCCGAGTTTTTATTACATGAAACGAGCAAGCAAACGCTTAAGACATGAGTTTCCGTTTCAAACAATGATTGTGTTGAAATATTTTAAAATGAACACAAATTTTGGTTTGTGTTTGAATAATTTAGTATATGCTTTACGAAAAATCTAGCCGAGTTTTTATTGCAGGAAACGTGCGAACAAACGCATGAAACATGAGTTTGAGGTGCAAACAAAGATAGTGGAGAAATATTTTAAAATAAAAACAAATTTTGGTTTGCGTTTGTACAATTTAGTTTATTCTCTACGAAAAATCTAGCCGAGTTTTTATTACACGAAACGAGCAAGCAAATGCTTGAAACATGAGTTTTCGCTGCAAACAAAGATTGTGGAGAAATATTTTAAAATAAACACAAATTTTGGTTTGTATTTGAATAATTTAGTATCTACTATCATTCTTTATGAAAAATCTACCCGAGTTATTTTTGGATGAAACGAGCAAACAAACGCATGAACCATGAGTTTTAGGTGCCAAAAAAGATTGTGGAGAAATATTTAAAAATGAAAACAAATTTTGGTTTGCGTTTGAATAATTTAGTATATTCTTTATGAAAAATCTAGCCGAGTTTTTATTACATGAAACGAGTAAGCCAACGCTTGAAACATGAGTTTTCGTTGGAAAAACGATTGTGGAGAAATATTTAAAATAAACACAAATTTTGGTTTGTATTTGAATAATTTAGTATTTACTATCATTCTTTACAAAAATTCTATCCGTGTTAATTTTTATATAACGAGCGAACAAACGAATTAAACACGAGTTTTTTGTGCAAAGAAAGATTGTGGAGAAATATTTTAAAATTAACACAAATTTTGGTTTGTGTTTGAATAATTTAGAATATTCTTTATGAAAAATCAAGGATAGTCATTATTACATGAAATGAGCGAGCCAACGCTTGAAACATGAGTTTTAGTCGCAAACAATGATTGTGGAGAAATATTTTAAAATGAACACAAATTTTGGTTTGTGTTTGAATAATTTAGTATATGCTTTACGAAAAATCTAGCCGAGTTTTTATTGCATGAAACGTGCGAACAAACGCACGAAACGTGAGTTTTCCTTGCAAACAAAGATTGTGGAGAAATATTTTAAAATAAACATAAACTTTGGTTTGTAATTGAATAATTCAGTGTTTACTATCATTCTTTACGAAAAGTCTATCCAAGTTGTTTTTGGATGAAACGAGCAAACAAACGCATGAAACATGAGTTTTAGGTGCAAAAAAAGATTTTGGAGAAATATTTTAAAATGATAACAAATTTTGGTTTGCGTCTGAAAAATTTAGTATATTCTTTTCGAAAAATCTTGCCGAGTTTTTATTGCATGAACCGAGCGAACAAACGCATGAAACATGAGTTTGAGGTGCAAACAAAGATTGTGGAGGAATATTTTAAAATGAAAATAAATTTTTGTTTGCGTTTGAATAATTTAGTATATTCTTTATGAAAAATCAAGGATAGTCATTATTACATGAAACGAGCAAGCAAACGCTTCAAACATGAGTTTTCGTTGGAAACAAATATAGTGGAGGAATATTTTAAAATAAACACAAATTTTGGTTTGCATTTGAATAATTTAGTGTTCACTATCATTCTTTAGGAAAAATCAAGCCGTGTTATTTTTTTATATAACAACAAATGAATGAAACATTTATTTTAGGTGCGAACATAGATTGTGGAGAAATATTTTAAAATGAACACAAATTTTGGTTTGTGCTTGAATAATTTAGTATTACTATCATTCTTTACGAAAAATATATCCGAGTTTTTTTGGGATGAAACGAGCAAACAAACGCTTGAAACATGAGTTTTAGATGCAAAAAAGGATTGTGGAGAAATATTTTAAAATAAAAACAAATTTTGGTTTGTTTTTGAATAATTTAGTTTATTCTTTATGAAAAATGTAGACGATTTTTTATTGCATGAAAGGAGCGAACAAATGCACGAAACATGAGTTTGACGTGCAAACAAAGATTGTGGAGAAATATTTTAAAATGAAAACAAATTTTGGTTTGAGTTTGAATAATTTAGTTTCTTCTTTATGAAAAATCTAGCCGAGTTTTTATTACATGAAACGAGCAAGCAAACGCTTGAGACATGAGTTTCCGTTTCAAACAATGATTGTGTTGAAATATTTTGAAATTTACACAAATTTTGGTTTGCGTTGGAATAATTTAGTATATGCTTTACGAAAAATCTAGCCGAGTTTATATTGCATGAAACGTGCGAACAAACGCACGAAACATGAGTTTGAGGTGCAAACAAAGATAGTGGAGAAATATTTTCAAATAAAAACAAATTTTGGTTTGCGTTTGTACAATTTAGTTTATTCTCTACGAAAAATCTAGCTGAGTTTTTATTACACGAAACGAGCAAGCAAATGCTTGAAACATGAGTTTTCGTTGCAAACAAAGATTGTGGAGAAATATTTTAAAATAAACACAAATTTTTGTTTGTATTTGAATAATTTAGTATCTACTATCATTCTTTATGAAAAATCTACCCGACTTATTTTTGGATGAAACGAGCAAACAAACGCATGAAACATGTGTTTTAGGTGCAAAAAAAGATTGTGGAGAAATATTTTAAAATGAAAACAAATTTTTGTTTGCGTTTGAATAATTTAGTATATTCTTTATGAAAAATCTAGCCGAGTTTTTATTACATGAAACGAGTAAGCAGACGCTTGAAATATGAGTTTTCAATGGAAAAAAGATTGTGGAGAAATATTTAAAATAAACACAAATTTTGGTTTGTATTTGAATAATTTAGTATTTACTATTATTCTTTACAAAAAATCTATCCGTGTTAATTTTTATATAAGGAGCGAACAATCGAATTAAACATGAGTTTTTGGTGCAAAGAAAGATTGTGGAGAAATATTTTAAAATTAACACAAATATTGGTTTGTGTTTGAATAATTTAGTATATTCTTTATGAAAAATCTAGCTGAGTTTTTATTACACGAAACGAGCGAGCCAACGCTTGAAACATGAGTTTTCGTCGCAAACAATGATTATGGAGAAATATTTTAAATTGAAAACAAATTTTTGTTTTCATTTGAATAATTTAGTATATTCTTTATGAAAAATCTAGCCGAGTTTTTATTACATGAAACGAGCAAGCAAATGCTTGAAACATGAGTTTTCCTTGCAAACGAAGATTGTGGAGAAGTATTTTAAAATAAACATAAACTTTGGTTTGTAATTGAATAGTTTAGTGTTTACTATCATTCTTTACGAAAAGTCTATCCGAGTTGTTTTTGGATGAAACGAGCAAACAAACGCATGAAACATGAGTTTTAGGTGCAAAAAAAGATTTTGGAGAAATATTATTACATGAATGAATGAAACATTGATTTTAGGTGCAAACAAAGATTGTGGAGAAATATTTTAAAATGAACACAAATTTTGGTTCATGTTTGAATAATTTAGTTAATATCATTGTTTACGAAAAATATATCCGAGTTTTTTTGGGACGAAACGAGCAAACAAACGCATGAAACATGAGTTTTAGATGCAAAAAAAGATTGTGGAGAAATATTTTAAAATGAAAACAAATTTTGGTTTGTTTTTGAATAATTTAGTTTATTCTTTATGAAAAATATAGCCGATTTTTTATTGCATGAAAGAAGCGAACAAATGCATGAAACATGAGTTTGAGGTGCAAACAAAGATTGTGGAGAAATATTTTAAAATGAAAACAAATTTTGGTTTGAGTTTGAATAATTTAGTTTCTTCTTTATGAAAAATCTAGCCGAGTTTTTATTACGTGAAATGAGCAAGCAAACGCTTGAGACATGAGTTTCCGTTTCAAACAATGATTGTGGAGAAATATTTTAAAATGAACACAAATTTTGGTTGGTGTTTGAATAATTTAGTATATGCTTTACGAAAAATCTAGCCGAGTTTTTATTGCACGAAACGTGCGAACAAACGCACCAAACATGAGTTTGAGGTGCAAACAAAGATAGTGGAGAAATATTTTAAAATAAAAACAAATTTTGGTTTGTGTTTGTAAAATTTAGTTTATTCTCTATGAAAAATCTAGCCGAGTATTTATTACATGAAACGAGCAAACAAACGCTTGAAACATGAGTTTTCGTTGGAAAAACGATTGTGGAGAAATATTTAAAATAAACACAAATTTTGGTTTGTATTTGAATAATTTAGTATTTACTATCATTCTTTACAAAAATTCTATCCGTGTTAATTTTTATATAACGAGCGAACAAACGAATTAAACACGAGTTTTTTGTGCAAAGAAAGATTGTGGAGAAATATTTTAAAATTAACACAAATTTTGGTTTGTGTTTGAATATTTAGTATATTCTTTATGAAAAATCTAGCTGAGTTTTTATTACACGAAACGAGCGAGCCAACGCTTGAAACATGAGTTTAAGTCGCAAACAATGATTGTGGAGAAATATTTTAAAATGAACACAAATTTTGGTTTGTGTTTGAATAATTTAGTATATGCTTTACGAAAAATCTAGCCGAGTTTTTATTGCATGAAACGTGCGAACAAACGCACGAAACATGAGTTTTCCTTGCAAACAAAGATTGTGGAGAATTATTTTAAAATAAACACAAACTTTGGTTTGTAATTGAATAATTTAGTGTTTACTATCATTCTTTACGAAAAGTCTATCCGAGTTGTTTTTGGATGAAACGAGCAAACAAATGCATGAAACATGAGTTTTAGGTGCAAAAAAATATTTTGGAGAAATATTTTAAAATGATAACAAATTTTGGTTTGCGTCTGAAAAATTTAGTATATTCTTTTCGAAAAATCTTGCCGACTTTTTATTGCATGAAACGAGCGAACAAACGCATGAAACATGAGTTTTAGGTGCAAACAAAGATTGTGGAGGAATATTTTAAAATGAAAATTTTTTTTGTTTGCGTTTGAATAATTTAGTATATTCTTTATGAAAAATCAAGGATAGTCATTATTACATGAAACAAGCAAGCAAACGCTTCAAACATGAGTTTTCGTTGGAAACAAATATAGTGGAGAAATATTTTAAAATAAACACAAATTTTGGTTTGCATTTGAATAATTTAGTGTTCACTATCATTCTTTACGAAAAATCAAGCCGTGTTATTTTTTTATATAACAACAAATGAATGAAACATTGATTTTAGGTGCAAACAAAGATTGTGGAGAAATATTTTAAAATGAACACAAACTTTGGTTTGTGCTTGAATAATTTAGTATTACTATCATTCTTTACGAAAAATATATCCGAGTTTTTTTGGGATGAAACGAGCAAACAAACGCATGAAACATGAGTTTTAGATGCAAAAAAAGAGTGTGGAGAAATATTTTAAAATGAAAACAAATTTTGGTTTGTTTTTGAATAATTTAGTTTATTCTTTATGAAAAATGTAGCCGATTTTTTATTGCATGAAAGGAGCGAACAAATGCATGAAACATGAGTTTGAGGTGCAAACAAAGATTGTGGAGAAATATTTTAAAATGAAAACAAATTTTGGTTTGAGTTTGATTAATTTAGTTTCTTCTTTATGAAAAATCTAGCCGAGTTTTTATTACATGAAACGAGCAAGCAAACGCTTGAGACATGAGTTTCCGTTTCAAACAATGATTGTGTTGAAATATTTTAAAATGAACACAAATTTTGGTTTGTGTTGGAATAATTTAGTATATGCTTTACGAAAAATCTAGCCGAGTTTTTATTGCATGAAACGTGCGAACAAACGCACGAAACATGAGTTTGAGGTGCAAACAAAGATAGTGGAGAAATATTTTCAAATAAAAACAAATTTTTGTTTGCGTTTGTACAATTTAGTTTATTCTATATGAAAAATCTAGCTGAGTTTTTATTACACGAAACGAGCAAGCAAATGCTTGAAACATGAGTTTTCCTTGCAAACAAAGATTGTGGAGAAATATTTTAAAATAAACATAAACTTTGGTTTGTAATTGAATAATTTAGTGTTTACTATCATTTTTACGAAAAGTCTATCCGAGTTGTTTTTGAATGAAACGAGCAAACAAACGCACGAAACATGAGTTTTAGGTGCAAAATAAGATTTTGGAGAAATATTTTAAAATGACAACAAATTTTGGTTTGCGTTTGAAAATTTTAGTATGTTCTTTTCGAAAAATCTTGCCGAGTTTTTATTGCATGAAACGTGCGAATGTAATGTGTATTTTTATACACATTTTTAGGGTTTTTATCATCTCAAATTCAATCATAATTCACATTAAATGTATGAAAAATGCTCATAATTCATAAAACATAATTTGAAACCTCTTAATACATTTTTGTGTGATTTTACAGGCAAAAAGGCCATAAAATGAAGAATTGGACCAAAACGCAAATAATGGGCCAAAGATGGCCAACTAAAAACCTCAAACACTCTACAAAAAATTCCCCAAACTTTTACGACAATTCATAAACCTTCTACAACCAAGTCAAACCGAGCCAAACGCCATAAATCGCCAAGTTGACCAAAAGTCAACTTCTCCAAAATGGGTCAAACGGTATACCAAAACGAAGAGCTCGACGAGACGAACCCAACGGTACAATCCTCGCGATCAGAAACCTTCTAGAACTCTCAGAATCACCAATTGAAAATCAGGTCAAAATTGGTCAAAGTCAACGAATTGACCAGGTCAAACCCATCTTCTTCAAACCTCATAATTCACAATTCTGCTCGAAATCGAACAAACAAGCCAGCCATGGAATCAGCATGGCGAGACGAGCTTGCCGGTGCCATTCTCCGGTCTTGAAAGTTCCGGCGATCGCCGGAATTCGGCCAAAACAAGTGCCAAAAACGGACCGAAATCATGGTTGATCTGCCGTGCCTTCCACCATCATCCATTCGAGCCAAAACCGATCTCATTCTCTTCTCCATCGTCTACCCTTTCTAACCGTATGCAGAATTCATCGAATGATGCGAAATCGAGTGAGAAATCCGTGTTTCCGTAATCTGTTCGACGAAATCCTCAATGAACTTTTCAAACTGGATGAACCAACGGTCGAGTTTCGAACAGCGGATGAATTCGATCAACCATTTCCGTTTTTCTCAAGCAAAGATGATTCTTTTCGTGTCGTAAAGCTTTAGTGAAGGCTCACAATGAATTAAGAAGCCTCAATTCGATGGAAAAACAACTCAAAATCATAGTTTGATTCACGAGTTCAGCAGATTTTGGTTATTTTCGCGAAACTGAAACCGAGTTGGTTAATGGAGGAATTCTCTGGATTCGAGGCGGATTGGGAAGTCATAATGGTTGTGAAGCATCGTGAGGAAGTTGCGAACGAAGTCTGAGTCACCGTTTTGGATTTCGTTGCGTGAATTGCGAACAAGAGGTCGAATTGCACACTCTGGTCAGCAATGGCGGAACAGCGAACCGATGGCATTCAAATCAGCAAAACTCGAGTTTTACTCAACGGTTTTCAACCATTCAAAGCCCTGTGGATTCGTGAGAAGATGGAGAAGAGATCTGGGTTGATGAATCACAGCGAAATGTACAGAATCACGAGCTCGAATCGATGGTTGTGAGAAACGGGTAAACGGGTCTGAAATCCAAGAGAAAAATCGATCCAAAGTCCAAATTCGCAACTCACAAGGCTGTCAGAGGATTGTTTTAGGACGAGCACACGATCGCAGGCCACAAAAGATCGAGAAAAGGCATTCAACGCCAATTCTGAAGAAGAAGACGACTCGTTTCATCAGTTATGACTCGTCTCACGCGATTCAAACCGGTTCGCCACACCAGATCAGCGGAACGAGTTTAAAACGAGTCAGTACCCAGCTCACACAAAAGCGACTCATTTCAAGCGAGTTGCAGCTGGTCTCGTCGCATGAAATCCGGAAATATAATTCAAAACTCAGCGCCAAAGGTTGAATAAGAAGACGACTCGTTTCGCATGTTTCGACCCGTCTCGCCACAGAAAATCAAAAAGACAGTTTGAAAACTCAGAGATTAATAACGGAATAGCGACTCGTTTCACGCGATAACGACCCGTTTCACCACAACTTACTCTGAAGGGACCCACTGTCAGTCTCAGTAATACGATTCAAATCGCATCTGAACTGAATTCAGTTCAGTTCGCGCGAGTAAACGGAAGAAAAATCCGATGATTCAAAATCGTTCGTTTCTCAACCAAATTCAACGAAATTTCGCACAGATCTTCAGTACACCCCACTTGATCTGCCTGAGCCAATGGAATCGCTCGGTTTGTCCCCCACTCTCCAGACCAGTCTCTCTATAAATTAGACCGATCAACCCATTCATGATCATTCATTCTTCCATTCTCCAAATTCTTTCAACACACCACTCTCCAATCATCTTCTTTAAGTTTCGGTAACTCCATTACTGAATATCAGAGCTTCTCGAGCTTCAATTTTCGAGTTTGAGTGAAAATTCACCAATTCGGGCTGATTTTGGTGAAAACGGCAATTGATCGGTTCCGGCTGGATCAAGCATCAATTGGAGGTTCAAATCGACTCAAGGAAGCTTCTGGTTGATCTTCTACGTCTCGGTTTGATCCAATTTTCATTTAATCTCGTGTATTCAATTTTAGATCACAAGATCCAATTTGTAAAAAAAAATATGATGAACACATGCCTAATTTCGGTTGATCTCATCATGTGTGAGTAGAATCTTGTAGGGATAGGCTTTTTGTGATTGAATTGTTTGAAATCTTGCTTTAATTTGAAGTAAATTGACTGATTTGGTTACTGTTCATAATGTGATGTTAAATCTGGTTTTTCTTGATTTAATCGATTTGGTTGAATTAATTAGGTCATTTAGGACTGAATTTTCCTGCATATTAGTCCATTTTATCATCTTGAATCTTGGTTGAGGTTTTTGCTTGATTTAGTGAAGTTTTTAGTTCAAAAATTGAGATCAAACACTAGTTGGTTGACTGGTGTTTGATCTGAAATTTTGATCTATTTGCTGAGTTTTTCTGGTTGGAAATAATTCAAACTTGTGCCAAATCTGATAAATTGAATATTTTGTGATTAATGATACAATTCTTGATCAAATTGCCTTAAAAATCCCTACTTTTATCCTCTAAATTCAAAAATACATTTTTCTGCATTTTATTTCTGTCAGTTTCAATAAAAAATTGTTTGACTTCAGATCTGATCAAAGAAAATTATAGAAAAAATATTTTGTGTTTCTTTAGATATTTTAGAACAACTTTCATATAATATGTGCCCAATGCTTTTATGTTAAATTTGTAAGATAAAATCTGTGCAAAGTTTTGATTTTTTTAAATTTTCTGTTCTTGATTTTGAATCTGACTGTTTTTCTACAATTTTTAGAAATTAGTAAAAAAATCCTATAAATGAAAAATCTAGGTCTCAGTAAATCATTTTGAAGTGTAGTTCTTGATCTGAATTTTAATTGAATTGTTGTTTGGATAAAATTTGAATTCCACCCTCTTTTGGTAACACATACCATTCTCTGTCCAATTCTGTCATATGTTCTGAGTTTGGACCATAATTTTTGGAATATCAGTCCTTTTGATCTGAGATTTTACCACATAATCTGAACGTGCTTTCCTAATTTATGTTAAATTTTGGTGATTTTTGAAGTAATTTTCGATTTTCTGTGATTTTATGAAATACTCTGTTGATTGATTATGAAAAGTGTAGACTAAAACGAAAATTTACAAAAAAATATGAATAAAAGTGATAATTGATTTGCCTTGCATTGTGAAGATCTCATTCTCTAGTTTTCATTGACATATCATTTGCAACTTTTGGACATTTGGAAATATTATTAAAGAATTTTCAAAAGAATTGTGTACGAACTCGATTAAATTCCATCTAATACATAATTAACCTTCTTAAACAATCTACAACATTTGAACAAAACAAGACCTCCTTTTGAAAAGAATTGTAATATCTCAAGGCCATTCTCCTTGTGTTCGACCCCTAAAACTCAAAAGACCACATATACACTTAAGAGTAAAGCTAGGGAAAATTATAAATTGTTTTGCTAAATTGTGTGAAATTTAACGACGGTTTTACGCGGTTTACAGCGAACAAACGCACGAAACATGAGTTTGAGGTGCAAACAAAGATAGTGGAGAAATATTTTAAAATAAAAATAAATTTTGGTATGCGTTTGTACAATTTAGTTTATTCTCTATGAAAGATCTAACCGAGTTTCTATTACAGGAAACGAGCAAGCAAATGCTTGAAACATGAGTTTTCGTTGCAAACAAAGATTGTGTAGAAATATTTTAAAATAAACACAAATTTTTGTTTGTATTTGAATAATTTAGTATCTACTATCATTCTTTATGAAAAATCTACCCGAGTTATTTTTGGATGAAACGAGCAAACAAACGCATGAAACATGAGTTTTAGGTGCAAAAAAAGATTGTTGAGAAATATTTTAAAATGAAAACAAATTTTGGTTTGCGTTTGAATAATTTAGTATATTCTTTATGAAAAATCTAGCCGAGTTTTTATTACATGAAACGAGCGAGCCAACGCTTGAAACATGAGTTATCGTTGCAAACAATGATTGTGGAGAAATATTTTAAAATGAAAACAAATTTTTGTTTTCATTTGAATAATTTAGTATATTCTTTATGAAAAACCTAGCCGAGTTTTTATTACATGAAACGAGCAAGCAAATGCTTGAAACATGAGTTTTCCTTGCAAACAAAGATTGTGGAGAAATATTTTAAAATAAACATAAAGTTTGGTTTGTAATTGAATAATTTAGTGTTTACTATCATTCTTTACGAAAAGTCTATCCGAGTTGTTTTTGGAAGAAACGAGCAAACAAACGCATGAAAGATGAGTTTTAGGTGCAAAAAAAAGATTTTGGAGCAATCTTTTAAAATGATAACAAATTTTGGTTTGCGTTTGAAAATTTTAGTATATTCTTTTCGAAACGTGAGTTTGAGGTGCAAACAAAGATTGTGGAGGAATATTTTAAAATGAAAAAAAAATGTTGTTTGCGTTTGGATAATTTAGTATATTCTTTATGAAAAATCTAGGATAGTTATTATTACATGAAACGAGCAAGCAAACGCTTCAAACATGAGTTTTCATGGAAAACAAATATAGTGGAGAAATATTTTAAAATAAACACAAATTTTGGTTTGCATTTGAATAATTTAGTATTCACTATCATTCTTTACGAAAAATCAAGCCGTGTTATTTTTTTATATAACAACAAATGAATGAAACATTGATTTTAGGGGCAAACAAAGATTGTGGAGAAATATTTTAAAATGAACACAAATTTTGGTTTGTGTTTGAATAATTTAGTATTACTATCATTTTTTACGAAATATATATCCGAGTTTTTTTGGGATGAAACGAGCAAACAAACGCATGAAACATGAGTTTTAGATGCAAAAAAAGATTGTGGAGAAATATTTTAAAATGAAAACAAATTTTGGTTTGTTTTTGAATACTTTAGTTTATTCTTTATGAAAAATCTAGCCGATTTTTTATTGCTTGAAAGGAGCGAACAAATGCATGAAACATGAGTTTGAGGTGCAAACAAAGATTGTGGAGAAATATTTTAAAATGAAAACAAATTTTGGTTTGAGTTTGAATAATTTAGTTTCTTCTTTATGAAAAATCTAGCCGAGTTTTTATTACATGAAACGAGCAAGCAAACGTTTGAGACATGAGTTTCCGTTTCAAACAATTATTGTGGAGAAATATTTTAAAATGAAAACAAATTTTGGTTTGTGTTTGAATAATTTAGTATATGCTTTACGAAAAATCTAGCCGAGTTTTTATTACACGAAACGAGCAAGCAAACGCTTGAGACATGAGTTTCCGTTTCAAACAATGATTGTGGAGAAATATTTTAAAATGAACACAAATTTTGGTTTGTGTTTGAATAATTTAGTATATGCTTTACGAAAAATCTAGCCGAGTTTTTATTGCATGAAACGTGCGAACAAACGCACGAAACATGAGTTTGAGGTGCAAACAAAGATAGTGGAGAAATATTTTAAAATAAAAACAAATTTTGGTTTCCGTTTGTACAATTTAGTTTATTCTCTATGAAAGATCTAGCCGAGTTTCTATTACATGAAACGAGCAAGCAAATGCTTGAAACATGAGTTTTCGTTGCAAACAAAGATTGTGGAGAAATATTTTAAAATAAACACAAATTTTTGTTTGTATTTGAATAATTTAGTATTTACTATCATCCTTTACAAAAAAATTATCCGAGTTAATGTTTATATAATGAGCGAACAAACGAATTAAACATGAGTTTTTGGTGCAAAGAAAGATTGTGGAGAAAATTATAAAATTAACACAAATTTTGGTTTGTGTTTGAATAATTTAGTATATTCTTTATGAAAAATCCTGCCGAGTTTTTATTACATGAAACGAGCAAGCCAAAGCTTGAAACATGAGTTTTCGTTGGAATATTTCTCCACAATACTAAATTATTCAAACACAAACCAAAATCTGTTTTCATTTTAAAATATTTCTCCACAATCTTTGTTTGCACCTAAAATCAATGTTTCGTTCGTTTGTTGTTATATATAAAAATAACACGGCTTGATTTTTCGTAAAGAATGATAGTGAATACTAAATTATTCAAATGCAAACCAAAATTTGTGTTTTTTTAAAATATTTCTCCACTATATTTGTTTCCAACGAAAACTCATGTTTGAAGCGTTTGCTTGCTCGTTTCATGTAATAATAACTATCCTAGATTTCTCATAAAGAATATACTAAATTATTCAAACGCAAACAAAAATTTGTTTTCATTTTAAAATATTCCTCCACAATCTTTGTTTGCACCTAAAACTCATGTTTCATGCATTTGTTCGCTCCTTTCATGGAATAAAAAATCGGCTAGATTTTTCATAAAGAATAAACTAAATTATTCAAAAACAAACCAAAATTTGATTTTATTTTAAAATATTTCTCCACAATCTTTTTTTGCATCTAAAACTCATGTTTCATGCGTTTGTTTGCTCGTTTCGTCCCAAAAAAACTCGGATATATTTTTCGTAAAGAATGATAGTAATACTAAATTATTCAAACATAAACTAAAATTTGTGTTCATTCTCCACAATCTTTGTTTGCACCTAAAATCAATGTTTCATTCGTTTGTTGTTATATATAAAAATAACACAGCTTGATTTTTCGTAAAGAATGATAGTGAATACTAAATTATTCAAATGCAGACCAAAATTTGTGTTTTTTTAAAATATTTCTCCACTCTATTTGTTTCCAACGAAAACTCATGTTTGAAGCGTTTGCTTGCTCGTTTCATGTAATAATAACTATCCTAGATTTTTCATAAAGAATATACTAAATTATTCAAACGCAAACAAAAATTTGTTTTCATTTTAAAATATTCCTCCACAATCTTTGTTTGCACCTCAAACTCATGTTTCATGCGTTTATTCGCTCGTTTCATGCAATAAAAACTCGGTAATATTTTTCGAAAAGAATATACTAAAATTTTCAAACGCAAACCAAAATTTGTTATCATTTTAAAATATATCTCCAAAATCTTTTTTTGCACCTAAAACTCATGTTTCATGCGTTTCTTTGCTCGTTTCGTCCAAAAACAACTCGGATAGACTTTTTGTAAAGAATGTTAGTAAACACTAAATTATTCAATTACAAACCAAAGTTTATGTTTATTTTAAAATATTTCTCCACAATCTTTGTTTGCAAGGAAAACTCATGTTTCAAGCATTTGCTTGCTCGTTTCATGTAATAAAAACTCGGCTAGATTTTTCATAAAGAATATACTAAATTATTCAAATGAAAACAAAAATTTGTTTTCATTTTAAAATATTTCTCCACAATCATTGTTTGAAACGGAAACTCATGTCTCAAGCGTTTGCTTGCTCGTTTCATGTAATAAAAACTCGGCTAGATTTTTCATAAAGAAGAAACTAAATTATTCAAACTCAAACAAAATTTGTGTTCATTTTAGAATATTTCTCCACAATCTTTGTTTGCACCTCAAACTCATGTTTCATGCATTTGTTCGCTCCTTTCATGCAATAAAAAATCAGGTAGATTTTTCATAAAGAATAAACTAAATTATTGAAAAACAAACCAAAATTTGTTTTCATTTTAAAATATTTCTCCACAATCTTTTTTTGCATCTAAAACTCATGTTTCATGCGTTTGTTTGATCGTTTCATCCCAAAAAAACTCAGATATATTTTTCGTAGAGAATGATAGTAATACTAAATTATTCAAACACAAACCAAAATTTGTGTTCATTTTAAAATATTTCTCCACAATCTGTGTTTCCACCTAAAATCAATGTTTCATTCGTTTGTTGTCATATATAACTCATATTTCATGCGTTTGTTCGCTCGTTTCGTGCAATGAAAACTCGGCAATATTTTTCGAAAAGAATATACTAAATTTTTCAAACGCAAACCAAAATTTGTTATTATTTTAAAATATTTCTCCAAAATCTTTTTTTGCACCTAAAACTCATGTTTCATGCGTTTGTTTGCTCGTTTCATCCAAAAACAACTCGGATAGACTTTTCGTAAAGAATGATAGTAAACACTAAATTATTCAATTACAAACCAAAGTTTATGTTTATTTTAAAATATTTCTCCACAATCTTTGTTTGCAAGGAAAACTCATGTTTCAAGCATTTGCTTGCACGTTTCATGTAATAAAAACTCGGCTAGATTTTTCATAAAGAATATACTAAATTATTCAAATGAAAACAAAAATTTGTTTTCATTTTAAAATATTTCTCCACAATCATTGTTTGAAACGGAAACTCATGTCTCAAGCGTTTGCTTCTTCGTTTCATGAAATAAAAACTCGGCTAGATTTTTCATAAAGAAGAAACTAAATTATTCAAACTCAAACAAAAATTTGTTTTCATTTTAAAATATTTCTCCACAATCTTTGTTTGCACCTCAAACTCATGTTTCATGCATTTGTTCGCTCCTTTCATGGAATAAAAAATCGGCTAGATTTTTCATAAAGAAGAAACTAAATTATTCAAACTCAAACCAAAATTTTTTTCATTTTAAAATATTCCTCCACAATCTTTGTTTGCACCTCAAACTCATGTTTCATGCGTTTGTTCGCTCGTTTCATGGAATAAAAACTCGGCAATATTTTTCGAAAAGAATATATTTTTCAAACGCAAACCAAAATTTGTTATCATTTTAAAATATTTCTCCAAAATCTTTTTTTGCACCTAAAACTCATGTTTCATGCGTTTGTTTGCTCGTTTCATCCAAAAACAACTCGGATAGACTTTTCGTAAAGAATGATAGTAAACACTAAATTATTCAATTACAAACCAAAGTTTATGTTTATTTTAAAATATTTCTCCACAATCTTTGTTTGCAAGGAAAACTCATGTTTCAAGCATTTGCTTGCTCGTTTCATGTAATAAAAACTCAGCTAGATTTTTCATAAAGAATATACTAAATTATTCAAATGAAAACAAAAATTTGTTTTCATTTTAAAATATTTCTCCACAATCATTGTTTGAAACGGAAACTCATGTCTCAAGCGTTTGCTTGCTCGTTTCATGTAATAAAAACTCGGCTAGATTTTTCAGAAAGAAGAAACTAAATTATTCAAACTCAAACCAAAATTTGTTTTCATTTTAAAATATTTCTCCACAATCTTTGTTTGCACCTCAAACTCATGTTTCATGCATTTGTTCGCTCCTTTCATGGAATAAAAAATCGGCAAGATTTTTCGAAAAGAATATACTAAATTTTTCAAACGCAAACCAAAATTTGTTATCATTTTAAAATATTTCTCCAAAATCTTTTTTTGCACCTAAAACTCATGTTTCATGCGTTTGTTTGCTCGTTTCATCCAAAAACAACTCGGATAGACTTTTCGTAAAGAATGATAGTAAACACTAAATTATTCAATTACAAACCAAAGTATATGTTTCTTTTAAAATATTTCTCCACAATCTTTGTTTGCAAGGAAAACTCATGTTTCAAGCATTTGCTTGCACGTTTCATGTAATAAAAACTCGGCTAGATTTTTCATAAAGAATATACTAAATTATACAAATGAAAACAAAAATTTGTTTTCATTTTAAAATATTTCTCCACAATCATTGTTTGAAACGGAAACTCATGTCTCAAGCGTTTGCTTCTTCGTTTCATGAAATAAAAACTCGGCTAGATTTTTCATAAAGAAGAAACTAAATTATTCAAACTCAAACCAAAATTTGTTTTCATTTTAAAATATTTCTCCACAATCTTTGTTTGCACCTCAAACTCATGTTTCATGCATTTGTTCGCTCCTTTCATGGAATAAAAAATCGGCTAGATTTTTCATAAAGAAGAAACTAAATTATTCAAACTCAAACCAAAATTTGTTTTCATTTTAAAATATTCCTCCACAATCTTTGTTTGCACCTCAAACTCATGTTTCATGCGTTTGTTCGCTCGTTTCATGCAATAAAAACTCGGCAATATTTTTCGAAAAGAATATATTTTTCAAACGCAAGCCAAAATTTGTTATCATTTTAAAATATTTCTCCAAAATCTTTTTTTGCACCTAAAACTCATGTTTCATGCGTTTGTTTGCTCGTTTCATCCAAAAACAACTCGGATAGACTTTTCGTAAAGAATGATAGTAAACACTAAATTATTCAATTACAAACCAAAGTTTATGTTTATTTTAAAATATTTCTCCACAATCTTTGTTTACAAGGAAAACTCATGTTTCAAGCATTTGCTTGCTCGTTTCATGTAATAAAAACTCGGCTAGATTTTTCATAAAGAATATACTAAATTATTCAGATGAAAACAAAAATTTGTTTTCATTTTATAATATTTCTCCATAATCATTGTTTGAAACGGAAACTCATGTCTCAATCGTTTGGTTGTTCGTTTCATGTAGTAAAAACTCGGTTAGATTTTTCATAAAGAAGAAACTAAATTATTCAAACTCAAACCAAAATTTGTTTTCATTTTAAAATATTTCTCCAAAATCTTTTTTTGCACCTAAAACTCATGTTTCATGCGTTTGTTTGCTCGTTTCATCCAAAAACAACTCGGATAGACTTTTCGTAAAGAATGATAGTAAACACTAAATTATTCAATTACAAACCAAAGTTTATGTTTATTTTAAAATATTTCACCACAATCTTTGTTTGCAAGGAAAACTCATGTTTCAAGCATTTGCTTGCTCGTTTCATGTAATAAAAACTCGACTAGATTTTTCATAAAGAATATACTAAATTATTCAAATGAAAACAAAAATTTGTTTTCATTTTAAAATATTTCTCCACAATCATTGTTTGAAACGGAAACTCATGTCTCAAGCGTTTGCTTCTTCGTTTCATGAAATAAAAACTCGGCTAGATTTTTCATAAAGAAGAAACTAAATTATTCAAACTCAAACAAAAATTTGTTTTCATTTTAAAATATTTCTCCACAATCTTTGTTTGCACCTCAAACTCATGTTTCATGCATTTGTTCGCTCCTTTCATGGAATAAAAAATCGGCTAGGTTTTTCATAAAGAAGAAACTAAATTATTCAAACTCAAACCAAAATTTGTTTTCATTTTAAAATATTCCTCCACAATCTTTGTTTGCACCTCAAACTCATGTTTCATGCGTTTGTTCGCTCGTTTCATGCAATAAAAACTCGGCAATATTTTTCGAAAAGAATATATTTTTCAAACGCAAACCAAAATTTGTTATCATTTTAAAATATTTCTCCAAAATCTTTTTTTGCACCTAAAACTCATGTTTCATGCGTTTGTTTGCTCGTTTCATCCAAAAACAACTCGGATAGACTTTTCGTAAAGAATGATAGTAAACACTAAATTATTCAATTACAAACCAAAGTTTATGTTTATTTTAAAATATTTCACCACAATCTTTGTTTGCAAGGAAAACTCATGTTTCAAGCATTTGCTTGCTCGTTTCATGTAATAAAAACTCGGCTAGATTTTTCATAAAGAATATACTAAATTATTCAAATGAAAACAAAAATTTGTTTTCATTTTAAAATATTTCTCCACAATCATTGTTTGAGACGGAAACTCATGTCTCAAGCGTTTGCTTGCTCGTTTCATGTAATAAAAACTCGGCTAGATTTTTCAGAAAGAAGAAACTAAATTATTCAAACTCAAACCAAAATTTGTTTTCATTTTAAAATATTTCTCCACAATCTTTTTTTTGCATCTAAAACTCATGTTTCATGCGTTTGTTTGCTCGTTTCATCCCAAAAAAACTCGGATATATTTTTCGTAAAGAATGATAGTAATACTAAATTATTCAAACACAAACCAAAATTTGTGTTCATTTTAAAATATTTCTCCACAATCTTTGTTTGCACCTAAAATCAATGTTTCATTCGTTTGTTGTTATATATAAAAATAACACGGCTTGATTTTTCGTAAAGAATGATAGTGAATACTAAATTATTCAAATGCAAACCAAAATTTGTGTTTTTTTAAAATATTTCTCCACTATATTTGTTTCCAACGAAAACTCATGTTTGAAGCGTTTGCTTGCTCGTTTCATGTAATAATAACTCTCCTAGATTTTTCATAAAGAATATACTAAATTATTCAAACGCAAACAAAAATTTGTTTTCATTTTAAAATATTCCTCCACAATCTTTGTTTGCACCTCAAACTCATATTTCATGCGTTTGTTCGCTCGTTTCGTGCAATGAAAACTCGGCAATATTTTTCGAAAAGAATATACTAAATTTTTCAAACGCAAACCAAAATTTGTTATTATTTTAAAATATTTCTCCAAAATCTTTTTTTGCACCTAAAACTCATGTTTCATGCGTTTGTTTGCTCGTTTCATCCAAAAACAACTCGGATAGACTTTTCGTAAAGAATGATAGTAAACACTAAATTATTCAATTACAAACCAAAGTTTATGTTTATTTTAAAATATTTCTCCACAATCTTTGTTTGCAAGGAAAACTCATGTTTCAAGCATTTGCTTGCACGTTTCATGTAATAAAAACTCGGCTAGATTTTTCATAAAGAATATACTAAATTATTCAAATGAAAACAAAAATTTGTTTTCATTTTAAAATATTTCTCCACAATCATTGTTTGAAACGGAAACTCATGTCTCAAGCGTTTGCTTCTTCGTTTCATGAAATAAAAACTCGGCTAGATTTTTCATAAAGAAGAAACTAAATTATTCAAACTCAAACAAAAATTTGTTTTCATTTTAAAATATTTCTCCACAATCTTTGTTTGCACCTCAAACTCATGTTTCATGCATTTGTTCGCTCCTTTCATGGAATAAAAAATCGGCTAGGTTTTTCATAAAGAAGAAACTAAATTATTCAAACTCAAACCAAAATTTGTTTTCATTTTAAAATATTCCTCCACAATCTTTGTTTGCACCTCAAACTCATGTTTCATGCGTTTGTTCGCTCGTTTCATGCAATAAAAACTCGGCAATATTTTTCGAAAAGAATATATTTTTCAAACGCAAACCAAAATTTGTTATCATTTTAAAATATTTCTCCAAAATCTTTTTTTGCACCTAAAACTCATGTTTCATGCGTTTGTTTGCTCGTTTCATCCAAAAACAACTCGGATAGACTTTTCGTAAAGAATGATAGTAAACACTAAATTATTCAATTACAAACCAAAGTTTATGTTTATTTTAAAATATTTCACCACAATCTTTGTTTGCAAGGAAAACTCATGTTTCAAGCATTTGCTTGCTCGTTTCATGTAATAAAAACTCGGCTAGATTTTTCATAAAGAATATACTAAATTATTCAAATGAAAACAAAAATTTGTTTTCATTTTAAAATAGTTCTCCACAATCATTGTTTGAAACGGAAACTCATGTCTCAAGCGTTTGCTTGCTCGTTTCATGTAATAAAAACTCGGCTAGATTTTTCAGAAAGAAGAAACTAAATTATTCAAACTCAAACCAAAATTTGTTTTCATTTTAAAATATTTCTCCACAATCTTTTTTTTGCATCTAAAACTCATGTTTCATGCGTTTGTTTGCTCGTTTCATCCCAAAAAAACTCGGATATATTTTTCGTAAAGAATGATAGTAATACTAAATTATTCAAACACAAACTAAAATTTGTGTTCATTTTAAAATATTTCTCCACAATCTTTGTTTGCACCTAAAATCAATGTTTCATTCGTTTGTTGTTATATATAAAAATAACACGGCTTGATTTTTCGTAAAGAATGATAGTGAATACTAAATTATTCAAATGCAAACCAAAATTTGTGTTTTTTTAAAATATTTCTCCACTATATTTGTTTCCAACGAAAACTCATGTTTGAAGCGTTTGCTTGCTCGTTTCATGTAATAATAACTCTCCTAGATTTTTCATAAAGAATATACTAAATTATTCAAACGCAAACAAAAATTTGTTTTCATTTTAAAATATTCCTCCACAATCTTTGTTTGCACCTCAAACTCATATTTCATGCGTTTGTTCGCTCGTTTCGTGCAATGAAAACTCGGCAATATTTTTCGAAAAGAATATACTAAATTTTTCAAACGCAAACCAAAATTTGTTATTATTTTAAAATATTTCTCCAAAATCTTTTTTTGCACCTAAAACTCATGTTTCATGCGTTTGTTTGCTCGTTTCATCCAAAAACAACTCGGATAGACTTTTCGTAAAGAATGATAGTAAACACTAAATTATTCAATTACAAACCAAAGTTTATGTTTATTTTAAAATATTTCTCCACAATCTTTGTTTGCAAGGAAAACTCATGTTTCAAGCATTTGCTTGCACGTTTCATGTAATAAAAACTCGGCTAGATTTTTCATAAAGAATATACTAAATTATTCAAATGAAAACAAAAATTTGTTTTCATTTTAAAATATTTCTCCACAATCATTGTTTGAAACGGAAACTCATGTCTCAAGCGTTTGCTTCTTCGTTTCATGAAATAAAAACTCGGCTAGATTTTTCATAAAGACGAAACTAAATTATTCAAACTCAAACAAAAATTTGTTTTCATTTTAAAATATTTCTCCACAATCTTTGTTTGCACCTCAAACTCATGTTTCATGCATTTGTTCGCTCCTTTCATGGAATAAAAAATCGGCTAGGTTTTTCATAAAGAAGAAACTAAATTATTCAAACTCAAACCAAAATTTGTTTTCATTTTAAAATATTCCTCCACAATCTTTGTTTGCACCTCAAACTCATGTTTCATGCGTTTGTTCGCTCGTTTCATGCAATAAAAACTCGGCAATATTTTTCGAAAAGAATATATTTTTCAAACGCAAACCAAAATTTGTTATCATTTTAAAATATTTCTCCAAAATCTTTTTTTGCACCTAAAACTCATGTTTCATGCGTTTGTTTGCTCGTTTCATCCAAAAACAACTCGGATAGACTTTTCGTAAAGAATGATAGTAAACACTAAATTATTCAATTACAAACCAAAGTTTATGTTTATTTTAAAATATTTCACCACAATCTTTGTTTGCAAGGAAAACTCATGTTTCAAGCATTTGCTTGCTCGTTTCATGTAATAAAAACTCGGCTAGATTTTTCATAAAGAATATACTAAATTATTCAAATGAAAACAAAAATTTGTTTTCATTTTAAAATATTTCTCCACAATCATTGTTTGAAACGGAAACTCATGTCTCAAGCGTTTGCTTCTTCGTTTCATGAAATAAAAACTCGGCTAGATTTTTCATAAAGAAGAAACTAAATTATTCAAACTGAAACCAAAATTTGTTTTCATTTTAAAATATTTCTCCACAATCTTTGTTTGCACCTCAAACTCATGTTTCATGCATTTGTTCGCTCCTTTCATGGAATAAAAAATCGGCTAGATTTTTCAAAAAGAAGAAACTAAATTATTCAAACTCAAACCAAAATTTGTTTTCATTTTAAAATATTCCTCCACAATCTTTGTTTGCACCTCAAACTCATGTTTCATGCGTTTGTTCGCTCGTTTCATGCAATAAAAACTCGGCAATATTTTTCGAAAAGAATATATTTTTCAAACGCAAACCAAAATTTGTTATCAATTTAAAATATTTCTCCAAAATCTTTTTTTGCACCTAAAACTCATGTTTCATGCGTTTGTTTGCTCGTTTCATCCAAAAACAACTCGGATAGACTTTTCGTAAAGAATGATAGTAAACACTAAATTATTCAATTACAAACCAAAGTTTATGTTTCTTTTAAAATATTTCTCCACCATCTTTGTTTGCAAGGAAAACTCATGTTTCAAGCATTTGCTTGCACGTTTCATGTAATAAAAACTCGGCTAGATTTTTCATAAAGAATATACTAAATTATACAAATGAAAACAAAAATTTGTTTTCATTTTAAAATATTTCTCCACAATCATTGTTTGAAACGGAAACTCATGTCTCAAGCGTTTGCTTCTTCGTTTCATGAAATAAAAACTCGGCTAGATTTTTCATAAAGAAGAAACTAAATTATTCAAACTCAAACCAAAATTTGTTTTCATTTTAAAATATTTCTCCACAATCTTTGTTTGCACCTCAAACTCATGTTTCATGCATTTGTTCGCTCCTTTCATGGAATAAAAAATCGGCTAGATTTTTCATAAAGAAGAAACTAAATTATTCAAACTCAAACCAAAATTTGTTTTCATTTTAAAATATTCCTCCACAATCTTTGTTTGCACCTCAAACTCATATTTCATGCGTTTGTTCGCTCGTTTCGTGCAATGAAAACTCGGCAATATTTTTCGAAAAGAATACACTAAATTTTTCAAACGCAAACCAAAATTTGTTATTATTTTAAAATATTTCTCCAAAATCTTTTTTTGCACCTAAAACTCATGTTTCATGCGTTTGTTTGCTCGTTTCATCCAAAAACAACTCGGATAGACTTTTCGTAAAGAATGATAGTAAACACTAAATTATTCAATTACAAACCAAAGTTTATGTTTATTTTAAAATATTTCTCCACAATCTTTGTTTGCAAGGAAAACTCATGTTTCAAGCATTTGCTTGCTCGTTTCATGTAATAAAAACTCGGCTAGATTTTTCATAAAGAATATACTAAATTATTCAGATGAAAACAAAAATTTGTTTTCATTTTATAATATTTCTCCATAATCATTGTTTGAAACGGAAACTCATGTCTCAATCGTTTGGTTGCTCGTTTCATGTAGTAAAAACTCGGTCAGATTTTTCATAAAGAAGAAACTAAATTATTCAAACTCAAACCAAAATTTGTTTTCATTTTAAAATATTTCTCCAAAATCTTTTTTTGCACCTAAAACTCATGTTTCATGCGTTTGTTTGCTCGTTTCATCCAAAAACAACTCGGATAGACTTTTCGTAAAGAATGATAGTAAACACTAAATTATTCAATTACAAACCAAAGTTTATGTTTATTTTAAAATATTTCACCACAATCTTTGTTTGCAAGGAAAACTCATGTTTCAAGCATTTGCTTGCTCGTTTCATGTAATAAAAACTCGGCTAGATTTTTCATAAAGAATATACTAAATTATTCAAACTCAAACCAAAATTTGTTTTCATTTTAAAATATTCCTCCACAATCTTTGTTTGCACCTCAAACTCATGTTTCATGCGTTTGTTCGCTCGTTTCATGCAATAAAAACTCGGCAATATTTTTCGAAACGAATATATTTTTCAAACGCAAACCAAAATTTGTTATCATTTTAAAATATTTCTCCAAAATCTTTTTTTGCACCTAAAACTCATGTTTCATGGGTTTGTTTGCTCGTTTCATCCAAAAACAACTCGGATAGACTTTTCGTAAAGAATGATAGTAAACACTAAATTATTCAATTACAAACCAAAGTTTATGTTTATTTTAAAATATTTCTCCACAATCTTTGTTTGCAAGGAAAACTCATGTTTCAAGCATTTGCTTGCACGTTTCATGTAATAAAAACTCGGCTAGATTTTTCATAAAGAATATACTAAATTATTCAAATGAAAACAAAAATTTGTTTTCATTTTAAAATATTTCTCCACAATCATTGTTTGAAACGGAAACTCATGTCTCAAGCGTTTGCTTCTTCGTTTCATGAAATAAAAACTCGGCTAGATTTTTCATAAAGAAGAAACTAAATTATTCAAACTCAAACCAAAATTTGTTTTCATTTTAAAATATTTCTCCACAATCTTTGTTTGCACCTCAAACTCATGTTTCATGCATTTGTTCGCTCCTTTCATGGAATAAAAAATCGTCAAGATTTTTCGAAAAGAATATACTAAATTTTTCAAACACAAACCAAAATTTGTTATCATTTTAAAATATTTCTCCAAAATCTTTTTTTGCACCTAAAACTCATGTTTCATGCGTTTGTTTGCTCGTTTCATCCAAAAACAACTCGGATAGACTTTTCGTAAAGAATGATAGTAAACACTAAATTATTCAATTACAAACCAAAGTTTATGTTTATTTTAAAATATTTCTCCACAATCTTTGTTTGCAAGGAAAACTCATGTTTCAAGCATTTGCTTGCACGTTTCATGTAATAAAAACTCGGCTAGATTTTTCATAAAGAATATACTAAATTATTCAAATGAAAACAAAAATTTGTTTTCATTTTATAATATTTCTCCACAATCATTGTTTGAAACGGAAACTCATGTCTCAAGCGTTTGCTTCTTCGTTTCATGAAATAAAAACTCGGCTAGATTTTTCATAAAGAAGAAACTAAATTATTCAAACTCAAACCAAAATTTGTTTTCATTTTAAAATATTTCTCCACAATCTTTGTTTGCACCTCAAACTCATGTTTCATGCATTTGTTCGCTCCTTTCATGGAATAAAAAATCGGCTAGATTTTTCATAAAGAAGAAACTAAATTATTCAAACTCAAACCAAAATTTGTTTTCATTTTAAAATATTCCTCCACAATCTTTGTTTGCACCTCAAACTCATATTTCATGCGTTTGTTCGCTCGTTTCGTGCAATGAAAACTCGGCAATATTTTTCGAAAAGAATACACTAAATTTTTCAAACGCAAACCAAAATTTGTTATTATTTTAAAATATTTCTCCAAAATCTTTTTTTGCACCTAAAACTCATGTTTCATGCGTTTGTTTGCTCGTTTCATCCAAAAACAACTCGGATAGACTTTTCGTAAAGAATGATAGTAAACACTAAATTATTCAATTACAAACCAAAGTTTATGTTTATTTTAAAATATTTCTCCACAATCTTTGTTTGCAAGGAAAACTCATGTTTCAAGCATTTGCTTGCACGTTTCATGTAATAAAAACTCGGCTAGATTTTTCATAAAGAATATACTAAATTATTCAAATGAAAACAAAAATTTGTTTTCATTTTAAAATATTTCTCCACAATCATTGTTTGAAACGGAAACTCATGTCTCAAGCGTTTGCTTCTTCGTTTCATGAAATAAAAACTCGGCTAGATTTTTCATAAAGAAGAAACTAAATTATTCAAACTCAAACAAAAATTTGTTTTCATTTTAAAATATTTCTCCACAATCTTTGTTTGCACCTCAAACTCATGTTTCATGCATTTGTTCGCTCCTTTCATGGAATAAAAAATCGGCTAGGTTTTTCATAAAGAAGAAACTAAATTATTCAAACTCAAACCAAAATTTGTTTTCATTTTAAAATATTCCTCCACAATCTTTGTTTGCACCTCAAACTCATGTTTCATGCGTTTGTTCGCTCGTTTCATGCAATAAAAACTCGGCAATATTTTTCGAAAAGAATATATTTTTCAAACGCAAACCAAAATTTGTTATCATTTTAAAATATTTCTCCAAAATCTTTTTTTGCACCTAAAACTCATGTTTCATGCGTTTGTTTGCTCGTTTCATCCAAAAACAACTCGGATAGACTTTTCGTAAAGAATGATAGTAAACACTAAATTATTCAATTACAAACCAAAGTTTATGTTTATTTTAAAATATTTCACCACAATCTTTGTTTGCAAGGAAAACTCATGTTTCAAGCATTTGCTTGCTCGTTTCATGTAATAAAAACTCGGCTAGATTTTTCATAAAGAATATACTAAATTATTCAAATGAAAACAAAAATTTGTTTTCATTTTAAAATATTTCTCCACAATCATTGTTTGAAACGGAAACTCATGTCTCAAGCGTTTGCTTGCTCGTTTCATGTAATAAAAACTCGGCTAGATTTTTCAGAAAGAAGAAACTAAATTATTCAAACTCAAACCAAAATTTATTTTCATTTTAAAATATTTCTCCACAATCTTTTTTTTGCATCTAAAACTCATGTTTCATGCGTTTGTTTGCTCGTTTCATCCCAAAAAAACTCGGATATATTTTTCGTAAAGAATGATAGTAATACTAAATTATTCAAACACAAACCAAAATTTGTTTTCATTTTAAAATATTTCTCCACAATCTTTGTTTGCACCTAAAATCAATGTTTCATTCGTTTGTTGTTATATATAAAAATAACACGGCTTGATTTTTCGTAAAGAATGATAGTGAATACTAAATTATTGAAATGCAAACCAAAATTTGTGTTTTTTTAAAATATTTCTCCACTATATTTGTTTCCAACGAAAACTCATGTTTGAAGCGTTTGCTTGCTCGTTTCATGTAATAATAACTCTCCTAGATTTTTCATAAAGAATATACTAAATTATTCAAACGCAAACAAAAATTTGTTTTCATTTTAAAATATTCCTCCACAATCTTTGTTTGCACCTCAAACTCATATTTCATGCGTTTGTTCGCTCGTTTCGTGCAATGAAAACTCGGCAATATTTTTCGAAAAGAATATACTAAATTTTTCAAACGCAAACCAAAATTTGTTATTATTTTAAAATATTTCTCCAAAATCTTTTTTTGCACCTAAAACTCATGTTTCATGCGTTTGTTTGCTCGTTTCATCCAAAAACAACTCGGATAGACTTTTCGTAAAGAATGATAGTAAACACTAAATTATTCAATTACAAACCAAAGTTTATGTTTATTTTAAAATATTTCTCCACAATCTTTGTTTGCAAAGGAAAACTCATGTTTCAAGCATTTGCTTGCACGTTTCATGTAATAAAAACTCGGCTAGATTTTTCATAAAGAATATACTAAATTATTCAAATGAAAACAAAAATTTGTTTTCATTTTAAAATATTTCTCCACAATCATTGTTTGAAACGGAAACTCATGTCTCAAGCGTTTGCTTCTTCGTTTCATGAAATAAAAACTCGGCTAGATTTTTCATAAAGAAGAAACTAAATTATTCAAACTCAAACAAAAATTTGTTTTCATTTTAAAATATTTCTCCACAATCTTTGTTTGCACCTCAAACTCATGTTTCATGCATTTGTTCGCTCCTTTCATGGAATAAAAAATCGGCTAGATTTTTCATAAAGAAGAAACTAAATTATTCAAACTCAAACCAAAATTTTTTTCATTTTAAAATATTCCTCCACAATCTTTGTTTGCACCTCAAACTCATGTTTCATGCGTTTGTTCGCTCGTTTCATGCAATAAAAACTCGGCAATATTTTTCGAAAAGAATATATTTTTCAAACGCAAACCAAAATTTGTTATCATTTTAAAATATTTCTCCAAAATCTTTTTTTGCACCTAAAACTCATGTTTCATACGTTTGTTTGCTCGTTTCATCCAAAAACAACTCGGATAGACTTTTCGTAAAGAATGATAGTAAACACTAAATTATTCAATTACAAACCAAAGTTTATGTTTATTTTAAAATATTTCTCCACAATCTTTGTTTGCAAGGAAAACTCATGTTTCAAGCATTTGCTTGCTCGTTTCATGTAATAAAAACTCGGCTAGATTTTTCATAAAGAATATACTAAATTATTCAAATGAAAACAAAAATTTGTTTTCATTTTAAAATATTTCTCCACAATCATTGTTTGAAACGGAAACTCATGTCTCAAGCGTTTGCTTGCTCGTTTCATGTAATAAAAACTCGGCTAGATTTTTAGGAAAGAAGAAACTAAATTATTCAAACTCAAACCAAAATTTGTTTTCATTTTAAAATATTTCTCCACAATCTTTGTTTGCACCTCAAACTCATGTTTCATGCATTTGTTCGCTCCTTTCATGGAATAAAAAATCGTCAAGATTTTTCGAAAAGAATATACTAAATTTTTCAAACGCAAACCAAAATTTGTTATCATTTTAAAATATTTCTCCAAAATCTTTTTTTGCACCTAAAACTCATGTTTCATGCGTTTGTTTGCTCGTTTCATCCAAAAACAACTCGGATAGACTTTTCGTAAAGAATGATAGTAAACACTAAATTATTCAATTACAAACCAAAGTTTATGTTTCTTTTAAAATATTTCTCCACCATCTTTGTTTGCAAGGAAAACTCATGTTTCAAGCATTTGCTTGCACGTTTCATGTAATAAAAACTCGGCTAGATTTTTCATAAAGAATATACTAAATTATACAAATGAAAACAAAAATTTGTTTTCATTTTAAAATATTTCTGCACAATCATTGTTTGAAACGGAAACTCATGTCTCAAGCGTTTGCTTCTTCGTTTCATGAAATAAAAACTCGGCTAGATTTTTCATAAAGAAGAAACTAAATTATTCAAACTCAAACCAAAATATGTTTTCATTTTAAAATATTTCTCCACAATCTTTGTTTGCACCTCAAACTCATGTTTCAAGCATTTGCTAGCTCGTTTCATGGAATAAAAACTCGGCTAGATTTTTCATAAAGAATATACTAAATTATTCAAATGAAAACAAAAATTTGTTTTCATTTTAAAATATTTCTCCACAATCATTGTTTGAAACGGAAACTCATGTCTCAAGCGTTTGCTTGCTCGTTTCATGTAATAAAAACTCGGCTAGATTTTTCAGAAAGAAGAAACTAAATTATTCAAACTCAAACCAAAATTTATTTTCATTTTAAAATATTTCTCCACAATCTTTTTTTTGCATCTAAAACTCATGTTTCATGCGTTTGTTTGCTCGTTTCATCCCAAAAAAACTCGGATATATTTTTCGTAAAGAATGATAGTAATACTAAATTATTCAAACACAAACCAAAATTTGTTTTCATTTTAAAATATTTCTCCACAATCTTTGTTTGCACCTAAAATCAATGTTTCATTCGTTTGTTGTTATATATAAAAATAACACGGCTTGATTTTTCGTAAAGAATGATAGTGAATACTAAATTATTGAAATGCAAACCAAAATTTGTGTTTTTTTAAAATATTTCTCCACTATATTTGTTTCCAACGAAAACTCATGTTTGAAGCGTTTGCTTGCTCGTTTCATGTAATAATAACTCTCCTAGATTTTTCATAAAGAATATACTAAATTATCAAACGCAAACAAAAATTTGTTTTCATTTTAAAATATTCCTCCACAATCTTTGTTTGCACCTCAAACTCATATTTCATGCGTTTGTTCGCTCGTTTCGTGCAATGAAAACTCGGCAATATTTTTCGAAAAGAATATACTAAATTTTTCAAACGCAAACCAAAATTTGTTATTATTTTAAAATATTTCTCCAAAATCTTTTTTTGCACCTAAAACTCATGTTTCATGCGTTTGTTTGCTCGTTTCATCCAAAAACTACTCGGATAGACTTTTCGTAAAGAATGATAGTAAACACTAAATTATTCAATTACAAACCAAAGTTTATGTTTATTTTAAAATATTTCTCCACAATCTTTGTTTGCAAGGAAAACTCATGTTTCAAGCATTTGCTTGCACGTTTCATGTAATAAAAACTCGGCTAGATTTTTCATAAAGAATATACTAAATTATTGAAATGAAAACAAAAATTTGTTTTCATTTTAAAATATTTCTCCACAATCATTGTTTGAAACGGAAACTCATGTCTCAAGCGTTTGCTTGCTCGTTTCATGTAATAAAAACTCGGCTAGATTTTTAGGAAAGAAGAAACTAAATTATTCAAACTCAAACCAAAATTTGTTTTCATTTTAAAATATTTCTCCACAATCTTTGTTTGCACCTCAAACTCATGTTTCATGCATTTGTTCGCTCCTTTCATGGAATAAAAAATCGGCAAGATTTTTCGAAAAGAATATACTAAATTTTTCAAACGCAAACCAAAATTTGTTATCATTTTAAAATATTTCTCCAAAATCTTTTTTTGCACCTAAAACTCATGTTTCATGCGTTTGTTTGCTCGTTTCATCCAAAAACAACTCGGATAGACTTTTCGTAAAGAATGATAGTAAACACTAAATTATTCAATTACAAACCAAAGTTTATGTTTCTTTTAAAATATTTCTCCACCATCTTTGTTTGCAAGGAAAACTCATGTTTCAAGCATTTGCTTGCACGTTTCATGTAATAAAAACTCGGCTAGATTTTTCATAAAGAATATACTAAATTATACAAATGAAAACAAAAATTTGTTTTCACTTTAAAATATTTCTCCACAATCATTGTTTGAAACGGAAACTCATGTCTCAAGCGTTTGCTTCTTCGTTTCATGAAATAAAAACTCGGCTAGATTTTTCATAAAGAAGAAACTAAATTATTCAAACTCAAACCAAAATTTGTTTTCATTTTAAAATATTTCTCCACAATCTTTGTTTGCACCTCAAACTCATGTTTCATGCATTTGTTCGCTCCTTTCATGGAATAAAAAATCGGCTAGATTTTTCATAAAGAAGAAACTAAATTATTCAAACTCAAACCAAAATTTGTTTTCATTTTAAAATATTCCTCCACAATCTTTGTTTGCACCTCAAACTCATGTTTCATGCGTTTGTTCGCTCGTTTCATGCAATAAAAACTCGGCAATATTTTTCGAAAAGAATATATTTTTCAAACGCAAACCAAAATTTGTTATCATTTTAAAATATTTCTCCAAAATCTTTTTTTGCACCTAAAACTCATGTTTCATGCGTTTGTTTGCTCGTTTCATCCAAAAACAACTCGGATAGACTTTTCGTAAAGAATGATAGTAAACACTAAATTATTCAATAACAAACCAAACTTTATGTTGATTTTAAAATATTTCTCCACAATCTTTGTTTGCAAGGAAAACTCATGTTTCAAGCATTTGCTTGCTCGTTTCATGTAATAAAAACTCGGCTAGATTTTTCATAAAGAATATACTAAATTATTCAGATGAAAACAAAAATTTGTTTTCATTTTATAATATTTCTCCATAATCATTGTTTGAAACGGAAACTCATGTCTCAATCGTTTGGTTGCTCGTTTCATGTAGTAAAAACTCGGTTAGATTTTTCATAAAGAAGAAACTAAATTATTCAAACTCAAACCAAAATTTGTTTTCATTTTAAAATATTTCTCCATAATCTTTTTTTGCACCTAAAACTCATGTTTCATGCGTTTGTTTGCTCGTTTCATCCAAAAACAACTCGGATAGACTTTTCGTAAAGAATGATAGTAAACACTAAATTATTCAATTACAAACCAAAGTTTATGTTTATTTTAAAATATTTCACCACAATCTTTGTTTGCAAGGAAAACTCATGTTTCAAGCATTTGCTTGCTCGTTTCATGTAATAAAAACTCGGCTAGATTTTTCATAAAGAATATACTAAATTATTCAAATGAAAACAAAAATTTGTTTTCATTTTAAAATATTTCTCCACAATCATTGTTTGAAACGGAAACTCATGTCTCAAGCGTTTGCTTCTTCGTTTCATGAAATAAAAACTCGGCTAGATTTTTCATAAAGAAGAAACTAAATTATTCAAACTCAAACCAAAATTTGTTTTCATTTTAAAATATTTCTCCACAATCTTTGTTTGCACCTCAAACTCATGTTTCATGCATTTGTTCGCTCCTTTCATGGAATAAAAAATCGGCTAGATTTTTCATAAAGAAGAAACTAAATTATTCAAACTCAAACCAAAATTTGTTTTCATTTTAAAATATTCCTCCACAATCTTTGTTTGCACCTCAAACTCATGTTTCATGCGTTTGTTCGCTCGTTTCATGCAATAAAAACTCGGCAATATTTTTCGAAAAGAATATATTTTTCAAACGCAAACCAAAATTTGTTATCATTTTAAAATATTTCTCCAAAATCTTTTTTTGCACCTAAAACTCATGTTTCATGCGTTTGTTTGCTCGTTTCATCCAAAAACAACTCGGATAGACTTTTCGTAAAGAATGATAGTAAACACTAAATTATTCAATAACAAACCAAACTTTATGTTGATTTTAAAATATTTCTCCACAATCTTTGTTTGCAAGGAAAACTCATGTTTCAAGCATTTGCTTGCTCGTTTCATGTAATAAAAACTCGGCTAGATTTTTCATAAAGAATATACTAAATTATTCAGATGAAAACAAAAATTTGTTTTCATTTTATAATATTTCTCCATAATCATTGTTTGAAACGGAAACTCATGTCTCAATCGTTTGGTTGCTCGTTTCATGTAGTAAAAACTCGGTTAGATTTTTCATAAAGAAGAAACTAAATTATTCAAACTCAAACCAAAATTTGTTTTCATTTTAAAATATTTCTCCATAATCTTTTTTTGCACCTAAAACTCATGTTTCATGCGTTTGTTTGCTCGTTTCATCCAAAAACAACTCGGATAGACTTTTCGTAAAGAATGATAGTAAACACTAAATTATTCAATTACAAACCAAAGTTTATGTTTATTTTAAAATATTTCACCACAATCTTTGTTTGCAAGGAAAACTCATGTTTCAAGCATTTGCTTGCTCGTTTCATGTAATAAAAACTCGGCTAGATTTTTCATAAAGAATATACTAAATTATTCAAATGAAAACAAAAATTTGTTTTCATTTTAAAATATTTCTCCACAATCATTGTTTGAAACGGAAACTCATGTCTCAAGCGTTTGCTTGCTCGTTTCATGTAATAAAAACTCGGCTAGATTTTTAGGAAAGAAGAAACTAAATTATTCAAACTCAAACCAAAATTTGTTTTCATTTTAAAATATTTCTCCACAATCTTTGTTTGCACCTCAAACTCATGTTTCATGCATTTGTTCGCTCCTTTCATGGAATAAAAAATCGTCAAGATTTTTCGAAAAGAATATACTAAATTTTTCAAACGCAAACCAAAATTTGTTATCATTTTAAAATATTTCTCCAAAATCTTTTTTTGCACCTAAAACTCATGTTTCATGCGTTTGTTTGCTCGTTTCATCCAAAAACAACTCGGATAGACTTTTCGTAAAGAATGATAGTAAACACTAAATTATTCAATTACAAACCAAAGTTTATGTTTCTTTTAAAATATTTCTCCACCATCTTTGTTTGCAAGGAAAACTCATGTTTCAAGCATTTGCTTGCACGTTTCATGTAATAAAAACTCGGCTAGATTTTTCATAAAGAATATACTAAATTATACAAATGAAAACAAAAATTTGTTTTCATTTTAAAATATTTCTGCACAATCATTGTTTGAAACGGAAACTCATGTCTCAAGCGTTTGCTTCTTCGTTTCATGAAATAAAAACTCGGCTAGATTTTTCATAAAGAAGAAACTAAATTATTCAAACTCAAACCAAAATATGTTTTCATTTTAAAATATTTCTCCACAATCTTTGTTTGCACCTCAAACTCATGTTTCAAGCATTTGCTAGCTCGTTTCATGGAATAAAAACTCGGCTAGATTTTTCATAAAGAATATACTAAATTATTCAAATGAAAACAAAAATTTGTTTTCATTTTAAAATATTTCTCCACAATCATTGTTTGAAACGGAAACTCATGTCTCAAGCGTTTGCTTGCTCGTTTCATGTAATAAAAACTCGGCTAGATTTTTCAGAAAGAAGAAACTAAATTATTCAAACTCAAACCAAAATTTATTTTCATTTTAAAATATTTCTCCACAATCTTTTTTTTGCATCTAAAACTCATGTTTCATGCGTTTGTTTGCTCGTTTCATCCCAAAAAAACTCGGATATATTTTTCGTAAAGAATGATAGTAATACTAAATTATTCAAACACAAACCAAAATTTGTTTTCATTTTAAAATATTTCTCCACAATCTTTGTTTGCACCTAAAATCAATGTTTCATTCGTTTGTTGTTATATATAAAAATAACACGGCTTGATTTTTCGTAAAGAATGATAGTGAATACTAAATTATTGAAATGCAAACCAAAATTTGTGTTTTTTTAAAATATTTCTCCACTATATTTGTTTCCAACGAAAACTCATGTTTGAAGCGTTTGCTTGCTCGTTTCATGTAATAATAACTCTCCTAGATTTTTCATAAAGAATATACTAAATTATCAAACGCAAACAAAAATTTGTTTTCATTTTAAAATATTCCTCCACAATCTTTGTTTGCACCTCAAACTCATATTTCATGCGTTTGTTCGCTCGTTTCGTGCAATGAAAACTCGGCAATATTTTTCGAAAAGAATATACTAAATTTTTCAAACGCAAACCAAAATTTGTTATTATTTTAAAATATTTCTCCAAAATCTTTTTTTGCACCTAAAACTCATGTTTCATGCGTTTGTTTGCTCGTTTCATCCAAAAACTACTCGGATAGACTTTTCGTAAAGAATGATAGTAAACACTAAATTATTCAATTACAAACCAAAGTTTATGTTTATTTTAAAATATTTCTCCACAATCTTTGTTTGCAAGGAAAACTCATGTTTCAAGCATTTGCTTGCACGTTTCATGTAATAAAAACTCGGCTAGATTTTTCATAAAGAATATACTAAATTATTGAAATGAAAACAAAAATTTGTTTTCATTTTAAAATATTTCTCCACAATCATTGTTTGAAACGGAAACTCATGTCTCAAGCGTTTGCTTGCTCGTTTCATGTAATAAAAACTCGGCTAGATTTTTAGGAAAGAAGAAACTAAATTATTCAAACTCAAACCAAAATTTGTTTTCATTTTAAAATATTTCTCCACAATCTTTGTTTGCACCTCAAACTCATGTTTCATGCATTTGTTCGCTCCTTTCATGGAATAAAAAATCGGCAAGATTTTTCGAAAAGAATATACTAAATTTTTCAAACGCAAACCAAAATTTGTTATCATTTTAAAATATTTCTCCAAAATCTTTTTTTGCACCTAAAACTCATGTTTCATGCGTTTGTTTGCTCGTTTCATCCAAAAACAACTCGGATAGACTTTTCGTAAAGAATGATAGTAAACACTAAATTATTCAATTACAAACCAAAGTTTATGTTTCTTTTAAAATATTTCTCCACCATCTTTGTTTGCAAGGAAAACTCATGTTTCAAGCATTTGCTTGCACGTTTCATGTAATAAAAACTCGGCTAGATTTTTCATAAAGAATATACTAAATTATACAAATGAAAACAAAAATTTGTTTTCACTTTAAAATATTTCTCCACAATCATTGTTTGAAACGGAAACTCATGTCTCAAGCGTTTGCTTCTTCGTTTCATGAAATAAAAACTCGGCTAGATTTTTCATAAAGAAGAAACTAAATTATTCAAACTCAAACCAAAATTTGTTTTCATTTTAAAATATTTCTCCACAATCTTTGTTTGCACCTCAAACTCATGTTTCATGCATTTGTTCGCTCCTTTCATGGAATAAAAAATCGGCTAGATTTTTCATAAAGAAGAAACTAAATTATTCAAACTCAAACCAAAATTTGTTTTCATTTTAAAATATTCCTCCACAATCTTTGTTTGCACCTCAAACTCATGTTTCATGCGTTTGTTCGCTCGTTTCATGCAATAAAAACTCGGCAATATTTTTCGAAAAGAATATATTTTTCAAACGCAAACCAAAATTTGTTATCATTTTAAAATATTTCTCCAAAATCTTTTTTTGCACCTAAAACTCATGTTTCATGCGTTTGTTTGCTCGTTTCATCCAAAAACAACTCGGATAGACTTTTCGTAAAGAATGATAGTAAACACTAAATTATTCAATAACAAACCAAACTTTATGTTGATTTTAAAATATTTCTCCACAATCTTTGTTTGCAAGGAAAACTCATGTTTCAAGCATTTGCTTGCTCGTTTCATGTAATAAAAACTCGGCTAGATTTTTCATAAAGAATATACTAAATTATTCAGATGAAAACAAAAATTTGTTTTCATTTTATAATATTTCTCCATAATCATTGTTTGAAACGGAAACTCATGTCTCAATCGTTTGGTTGCTCGTTTCATGTAGTAAAAACTCGGTTAGATTTTTCATAAAGAAGAAACTAAATTATTCAAACTCAAACCAAAATTTGTTTTCATTTTAAAATATTTCTCCATAATCTTTTTTTGCACCTAAAACTCATGTTTCATGCGTTTGTTTGCTCGTTTCATCCAAAAACAACTCGGATAGACTTTTCGTAAAGAATGATAGTAAACACTAAATTATTCAATTACAAACCAAAGTTTATGTTTATTTTAAAATATTTCACCACAATCTTTGTTTGCAAGGAAAACTCATGTTTCAAGCATTTGCTTGCTCGTTTCATGTAATAAAAACTCGGCTAGATTTTTCATAAAGAATATACTAAATTATTCAAATGAAAACAAAAATTTGTTTTCATTTTAAAATATTTCTCCACAATCATTGTTTGAAACGGAAACTCATGTCTCAAGCGTTTGCTTCTTCGTTTCATGAAATAAAAACTCGGCTAGATTTTTCATAAAGAAGAAACTAAATTATTCAAACTCAAACCAAAATTTGTTTTCATTTTAAAATATTTCTCCACAATCTTTGTTTGCACCTCAAACTCATGTTTCATGCATTTGTTCGCTCCTTTCATGGAATAAAAAATCGGCTAGATTTTTCATAAAGAAGAAACTAAATTATTCAAACTCAAACCAAAATTTGTTTTCATTTTAAAATATTCCTCCACAATCTTTGTTTGCACCTCAAACTCATGTTTCATGCGTTTGTTCGCTCGTTTCATGCAATAAAAACTCGGCAATATTTTTCGAAAAGAATATATTTTTCAAACGCAAACCAAAATTTGTTATCATTTTAAAATATTTCTCCAAAATCTTTTTTTGCACCTAAAACTCATGTTTCATGCGTTTGTTTGCTCGTTTCATCCAAAAACAACTCGGATAGACTTTTCGTAAAGAATGATAGTAAACACTAAATTATTCAATAACAAACCAAACTTTATGTTGATTTTAAAATATTTCTCCACAATCTTTGTTTGCAAGGAAAACTCATGTTTCAAGCATTTGCTTGCTCGTTTCATGTAATAAAAACTCGGCTAGATTTTTCATAAAGAATATACTAAATTATTCAGATGAAAACAAAAATTTGTTTTCATTTTATAATATTTCTCCATAATCATTGTTTGAAACGGAAACTCATGTCTCAATCGTTTGGTTGCTCGTTTCATGTAGTAAAAACTCGGTTAGATTTTTCATAAAGAAGAAACTAAATTATTCAAACTCAAACCAAAATTTGTTTTCATTTTAAAATATTTCTCCATAATCTTTTTTTGCACCTAAAACTCATGTTTCATGCGTTTGTTTGCTCGTTTCATCCAAAAACAACTCGGATAGACTTTTCGTAAAGAATGATAGTAAACACTAAATTATTCAATTACAAACCAAAGTTTATGTTTATTTTAAAATATTTCACCACAATCTTTGTTTGCAAGGAAAACTCATGTTTCAAGCATTTGCTTGCTCGTTTCATGTAATAAAAACTCGGCTAGATTTTTCATAAAGAATATACTAAATTATTCAAATGAAAACAAAAATTTGTTTTCATTTTAAAATATTTCTCCACAATCATTGTTTGAAACGGAAACTCATGTCTCAAGCGTTTGCTTCTTCGTTTCATGAAATAAAAACTCGGCTAGATTTTTCATAAAGAAGAAACTAAATTATTCAAACTCAAACAAAAATTTGTTTTCATTTTAAAATATTTCTCCACAATCTTTGTTTGCACCTCAAACTCATGTTTCATGCATTTGTTCGCTCCTTTCATGGAATAAAAAATCGGCTAGATTTTTCATAAAGAAGAAACTCAATTATTCAAACTCAAACCAAAATTTTTTTCATTTTAAAATATTCCTCCACAATCTTTGTTTGCACCTCAAACTCATGTTTCATGCGTTTGTTCGCTCGTTTCATGCAATAAAAACTCGGCAATATTTTTCGAAAAGAATATATTTTTCAAACGCAAACCAAAATTTGTTATCATTTTAAAATATTTCTCCAAAATCTTTTTTTGCACCTAAAACTCATGTTTCATGCGTTTGTTTGCTCGTTTCATCCAAAAACAACTCGGATAGACTTTTCGTAAAGAATGATAGTAAACACTAAATTATTCAATTACAAACCAAAGTTTATGTTTATTTTAAAATATTTCTCCACAATCTTTGTTTGCAAGGAAAACTCATGTTTCAAGCATTTGCTTGCTCGTTTCATGTAATAAAAACTCGGCTAGATTTTTCATAAAGAATATACTAAATTATTCAAATGAAAACAAAAATTTGTTTTCATTTTAAAATATTTCTCCACAATCATTGTTTGAAACGGAAACTCATGTCTCAAGCGTTTGCTTGCTCGTTTCATGTAATAAAAACTCGGCTAGATTTTTAGGAAAGAAGAAACTAAATTATTCAAACTCAAACCAAAATTTGTTTTCATTTTAAAATATTTCTCCACAATCTTTGTTTGCACCTCAAACTCATGTTTCATGCATTTGTTCGCTCCTTTCATGGAATAAAAAATCGGCAAGATTTTTCGAAAAGAATATACTAAATTTTTCAAACGCAAACCAAAATTTGTTATCATTTTAAAATATTTCTCCAAAATCTTTTTTTGCACCTAAAACTCATGTTTCATGCGTTTGTTTGCTCGTTTCATCCAAAAACTACTCGGATAGACTTTTCGTAAAGAATGAAAGTAAACACTAAATTATTCAATTACAAACCAAAGTTTATGTTTCTTTTAAAATATTTCTCCACCATCTTTGTTTGCAAGGAAGACTCATGTTTCAAGCATTTGCTTGCACGTTTCATGTAATAAAAACTCGGCTAGATTTTTCATAAAGAATATACTAAATTATACAAATGAAAACAAAAATTTGTTTTCATTTTAAAATATTTCTCCACAATCATTGTTTGAAACGGAAACTCATGTCTCAAGCGTTTACTTCTTCGTTTCATGAAATAAAAACTCGGCTAGATTTTTCATAAAGAAGAAACTAAATTATTCAAACTCAAACCAAAATTTGTTTTCATTTTAAAATATTTCTCCACAATCTTTGTTTGCACCTCAAACTCATGTTTCATGCATTTGTTCGCTCCTTTCATGGAATAAAAAATCGGCTAGATTTTTCATAAAGAAGAAACTAAATTATTCAAACTCAAACCAAAATTTGTTTTCATTTTAAAATATTCCTCCACAATCTTTGTTTGCACCTCAAACTCATGTTTCATGCGTTTGTTCGCTCGTTTCATGCAATAAAAACTCGGCAATATTTTTCGAAAAGAATATATTTTTCAAACGCAAACCAAAATTTGTTATCATTTTAAAATATTTCTCCAAAATCTTTTTTTGCACCTAAAACTCATGTTTCATGCGTTTGTTTGCTCGTTTCATCCAAAAACAACTCGGATAGACTTTTCGTAAAGAATGATAGTAAACACTAAATTATTCAATTACAAACCAAAGTTTATGTTTATTTTAAAATATTTCTCCACAATCTTTGTTTGCAAGGAAAACTCATGTTTCAAGCATTTGCTTGCTCGTTTCATGTAATAAAAACTCGGCTAGATTTTTCATAAAGAATATACTAAATTATTCAGATGAAAACAAAAATTTGTTTTCATTTTATAATATTTCTCCATAATCATTGTTTGAAACGGAAACTCATGTCTCAATCGTTTGGTTGCTCGTTTCATGTAGTAAAAACTCGGTTAGATTTTTCATAAAGAAGAAACTAAATTATTCAAACTCAAACCAAAATTTGTTTTCATTTTAAAATATTTCTCCAAAATCTTTTTTTGCACCTAAAACTCATGTTTCATGCGTTTGTTTGCTCGTTTCATCCAAAAACAACTCGGATAGACTTTTCGTAAAGAATGATAGTAAACACTAAATTATTCAATTACAAACCAAAGTTTATGTTTATTTTAAAATATTTCACCACAATCTTTGTTTGCAAGGAAAACTCATGTTTCAAGCATTTGCTTGCTCGTTTCATGTAATAAAAACTCGGCTAGATTTTTCATAAAGAATATACTAAATTATTCAAATGAAAACAAAAATTTGTTTTCATTTTAAAATATTTCTCCACAATCATTGTTTGAAACGGAAACTCATGTCTCAAGCGTTTGCTTCTTCGTTTCATGAAATAAAAACTCGGCTAGATTTTTCATAAAGAAGAAACTAAATTATTCAAACTCAAACAAAAATTTGTTTTCATTTTAAAATATTTCTCCACAATCTTTGTTTGCACCTCAAACTCATGTTTCATGCATTTGTTCGCTCCTTTCATGGAATAAAAAATCGGCTAGGTTTTTCATAAAGAAGAAACTAAATTATTCAAACTCAAACCAAAATTTGTTTTCATTTTAAAATATTCCTCCACAATCTTTGTTTGCACCTCAAACTCATGTTTCATGCGTTTGTTCGCTCGTTTCATGCAATAAAAACTCGGCAATATTTTTCGAAACGAATATATTTTTCAAACGCAAACCAAAATTTGTTATCATTTTAAAATATTTCTCCAAAATCTTTTTTTGCACCTAAAACTATTACAAACCAAAGTTTATGTTTATTTTAAAATATTTCTCCACAATCTTTGTTTGCAAGGAAAACTCATGTTTCAAGCATTTGCTTGCTCGTTTCATGTAATAAAAACTCGGCTAGATTTTTCATAAAGAATATACTAAATTATTCAAATGAAAACAAAAATTTGTTTTCATTTTAAAATATTTCTCCACAATCAGTGTTTGAAACGGAAACTCATGTCTCAAGCGTTTGCTTGCTCGTTTCATGTAATAAAAACTCGGCTAGATTTTTCAGAAAGAAGAAACTAAATTATTCAAACTCAAACCAAAATTTGTTTTCATTTTAAAATATTTCTCCAGAATCTTTGTTTGCACCTCAAACTCATGTTTCATGCATTTGTTCGCTCCTTTCATGGAATAAAAAATCGGCAAGATTTTTCGAAAAGAATATACTAAATTTTTCAAACGCAAACCAAAATTTGTTATCATTTTAAAATATTTCTCCAAAATCTTTTTTTGCACCTAAAACTCATGTTTCATGCGTTTGTTTGCTCGTTTCATCCAAAAACAACTCGGATAGACTTTTCGTAAAGAATGATAGTAAACACTAAATTATTCAATTACAAACCAAAGTTTATGTTTATTTTAAAATATTTCTCCACAATCTTTGTTTGCAAGGAAAACTCATGTTTCAAGCATTTGCTTGCACGTTTCATGTAATAAAAACTCGGCTAGATTTTTCATAAAGAATATACTAAATTATTCAAATGAAAACAAAAATTTGTTTTCATTTTAAAATATTTCTCCACAATCATTGTTTGAAACGGAAACTCATGTCTCAAGCGTTTGCTTCTTCGTTTCATGAAATAAAAACTCGGCTAGATTTTTCATAAAGAATAAACTAAATTATTCAAACTCAAACCAAAATTTGTTTTCATTTTAAAATATTTCTCCACAATCTTTGTTTGCACCTCAAACTCATGTTTCATGCATTTGTTCGCTCCTTTCATGGAATAAAAAATCGGCAAGATTTTTCATAAAGAAGAAACTAAATTATTCAAACTCAAACCAAAATTTGTTTTCATTTTAAAATATTCCTCCACAATCTTTGTTTGCACCTCAAACTCATGTTTCATGCGTTTGTTCGCTCGTTTCATGCAATAAAAACTCGGCAATATTTTTCGAAAAGAATATATTTTTCAAACGCAAACCAAAATTTGTTATCATTTTAAAATATTTCTCCAAAATCTTTTTTTGCACCTAAAACTCATGTGTCATGCGTTTGTTTGCTCGTTTCGTCCAAAAACAACTCGGATAGACTTTTCGTAAAGAATGATAGTAAACACTAAATTATTCAATTACAAACCAAAGTTTATGTTTATTTTAAAATATTTCTCCACAATCTTTGTTTGCAAGGAAAACTCATGTTTCAAGCATTTGCTTGCTCGTTTCATGTAATAAAAACTCGGCTAGATTTTTCATAAAGAATATACTAAATTATTCAGATGAAAACAAAAATTTGTTTTCATTTTATAATATTTCTCCATAATCATTGTTTGAAACGGAAACTCATGTCTCAATCGTTTGGTTGCTCGTTTCATGTAGTAAAAACTCGGTTAGATTTTTCATAAAGAAGAAACTAAATTATTCAAACTCAAACCAAAATTTGTTTTCATTTTAAAATATTTCTCCAAAATCTTTTTTTGCACCTAAAACTCATGTTTCATGCGTTTGTTTGCTCGTTTCATCCAAAAACAACTCGGATAGACTTTTCGTAAAGAATGATAGTAAACACTAAATTATTCAATTACAAACCAAAGTTTATGTTTATTTTAAAATATTTCACCACAATCTTTGTTTGCAAGGAAAACTCATGTTTCAAGCATTTGCTTGCTCGTTTCATGTAATAAAAACTCGGCTAGATTTTTCATAAAGAATATACTAAATTATTCAAATGAAAACAAAAATTTGTTTTCATTTTAAAATATTTCTCCACAATCATTGTTTGAAACGGAAACTCATGTCTCAAGCGTTTGCTTCTTCGTTTCATGAAATAAAAACTCGGCTAGATTTTTCATAAAGAAGAAACTAAATTATTCAAACTCAAACCAAAATTTGTTTTCATTTTAAAATATTTCTCCACAATCTTTGTTTGCACCTCAAACTCATGTTTCATGCATTTGTTCGCTCCTTTCATGGAATAAAAAATCGGCTAGATTTTTCATAAAGAAGAAACTAAATTATTCATACTCAAACCAAAATTTGTTTTCATTTTAAAATATTCCTCCACAATCTTTGTTTGCACCTCAAACTCATGTTTCATGCGTTTGTTCGCTCGTTTCATGCAATAAAAACTCGGCAATATTTTTCGAAAAGAATATATTTTTCAAACGCAAACAAAAATTTGTTATCATTTTAAAATATTTCTCCAAAATCTTTTTTTGCACCTAAAACTCATGTTTCATGCGTTTGTTTGCTCGTTTCATCCAAAAACAACTCGGATAGACTTTTCGTAAAGAATGATAGTAAACACTAAATTATTCAATTACAAACCAAAGTTTATGTTTATTTTAAAATATTTCTCCACAATCTTTGTTTGCAAGGAAAACTCATGTTTCAAGCATTTGCTTGCTCGTTTCATGTAATAAAAACTCGGCTAGATTTTTCATAAAGAATATACTAAATTATTCAGATGAAAACAAAAATTTGTTTTCATTTTATAATATTTCTCCATAATCATTGTTTGAAACGGAAACTCATGTCTCAATCGTTTGGTTGCTCGTTTCATGTAGTAAAAACTCGGTTAGATTTTTCATAAAGAAGAAACTAAATTATTCAAACTCAATCCAAAATTTGTTTTCATTTTAAAATATTTCTCCAAAATCTTTTTTTGCACCTAAAACTCATGTTTCATGCGTTTGTTTGCTCGTTTCATCCAAAAACAACTCGGATAGACTTTTCGTAAAGAATGATAGTAAACACTAAATTATTCAATTACAAATCAAAGTTTATGTTTATTTTAAAATATTTCACCACAATCTTTGTTTGCAAGGAAAACTCATGTTTCAAGCATTTGCTTGCTCGTTTCATGTAATAAAAACTCGGCTAGATTTTTCATAAAGAATATACTAAATTATTCAAATGAAAACAAAAATTTGTTTTCATTTTAAAATATTTCTCCACAATCATTGTTTGAAACGGAAACTCATGTCTCAAGCGTTTGCTTGCTCGTTTCATGTAATAAAAACTCGGCTAGATTTTTCAGAAAGAAGAAACTAAATTATTCAAACTCAAACCAAAATTTGTTTTCATTTTAAAATATTTCTCCACAATCTTTGTTTGCACCTCAAACTCATGTTTCATGCATTTGTTCGCTCCTTTCATGGAATAAAAAATCGGCAAGATTTTTCGAAAAGAATATACTAAAATTTTCAAACGCAAACCAAAATTTGTTATCATTTTAAAATATTTCTCCAAAATCTTTTTTTGCACCTAAAACTCATGTTTCATGCGTTTGTTTGCTCGTTTCATCCAAAAACAACTCGGATAGACTTTTCGTAAAGAATGATAGTAAACACTAAATTATTCAATTACAAACCAAAGTTTATGTTTATTTTAAAATATTTCTCCACAATCTTTGTTTGCAAGGAAAACTCATGTTTCAACCATTTGCTTGCACGTTTCATGTAATAAAAACTCGGCTAGATTTTTCATAAAGAATATACTAAATTATTCAAATGAAAACAAAAATTTGTTTTCATTTTAAAATATTTCTCCACAATCGTTGTTTGAAACGGAAACTCATGTCTCAAGCGTTTGCTTCTTCGTTTCATGAAATAAAAACTCGGCTAGATTTTTCATAAAGAAGAAACTAAATTATTCAAACTCAAACCAAAATTTGTTTTCATTTTAAAATATTTCTCCACAATCTTTGTTTGCACCTCAAACTCATGTTTCATGCATTTGTTCGCTCCTTTCATGGAATAAAAAATCGGCTTATTCAAATGCAAACCAAAATTTGTGTTTTTTTAAAATATTTCTCCACTATATTTGTTTCCAACGAAAACTCATGTTTGAAGCGTTTGCTTGCTCGTTTCATGTAATAATAACTATCCTAGATTTTTCATAAAGAATATACTAAATTATTCAAACGCAGACAAAAATTTGTTTTCATTTTAAAATATTCCTCCACAATCTTTCTTTGCACCTTAAACTCATGTTTCATGCGTTTGTTCGCTCGTTTCATGCAATAAATACTCGGCAAGATTTTTCGAAATGAATATACTAAATTTTTCAAACGCAAACCAAAATTTGTTATCATTTTAAAATATTTCTCCAAAATCTTTTTTTGCACCTAAAACTCATGTTTCATGCGTTTGTTTGCTCGTTTCATCCAAAAACAACTCGGATAGACTTTTCGTAAAGAATGATAGTAAACACTATATTATTCAATTACAAACCAAAGTTTATATTTATTTTAAAATATTTCTCCACAATCTTTGTTTGCAAGGAAAACTCATGTTTCAAGCATTTGCTTGCTCGTTTCATGTAATAAAAACTCGGCTAGATTTTTCATAAAGAATATACTAAATTATTCAAGTGAAAACAAAAATTTGTTTTCATTTTAAAATATTTCTCCACAATCATTGTTCGAAACGGAAACTCATGTCTCAAGCGTTTGCTTGCTCGTTTTATGTAATAAAAACTCGGCTAGATTTTTCATAAAGAAGAAACTAAATTATTCAGACTCAAACCAAAATTTGTTTTCATTTTAAAATATTTCTCCACAATCTTTGTTTGCACCTCAAAATCATGTTTCATGCATTTGTTCGCTCCTTTCATGCAATAAAAAATCGGCTAGATTTTTCATAAAGAATAAACTAAATTATACAAAAACAAACCAAAATTTGTTTTCATTTTAAAATATTTCTCCACAATTTTTTTTTGCAACTAAAACTCATGTTTCATGCGTTTGTTTGCTCGTTTCATCCCAAAAAAACTTCGATATATTTTTCGAAAAGAATGATAGTAATACTAAATTATTGAAACGCAAACAAAAATTTGTTTTCATTTTAAAATATTCCTCCAAAATCTTTGTTTGCACCTCAAACTCATGTTTCATGCGTTTGTTCGCTCGTTTCATGCAATAAAAACTCGGCAAGATTTTTCGAAAAGAATATACTAAATTTTACAAACGCAAACCAAAATTTGTTATCATTTTAAAATATTTCTCCAAAATCTTTTTTTGAACCTAAAACTCATGTTTCATGCGTTTGTTTGCTCGTTTCTTCCAAAAACAACTCGGATAGACTTTTCGTAAAGAATGATAGTAAACACTAAATTATTCAATTACAAACCAAAGTTTATGTTGATTTTAAAATATTTCTCCACAATCTTTGTTTGCAAGGAAAACTCATGTTTCAAGCATTTGCTTGCTCGTTTCATGTAATAAAAACTCGGCTAGATTTTTCATAAAGAATATACTAAATTATTCAAGTGAAAACAAAAATTTGTTTTCATTTTAAAATATTTCTCCACAATCATTGTTTGAAACGGAAACTCATGTCTCAAGCGTTTGATTGCTCGTTTTATGTAATAAAAACTCAGCTAGATTTTTCATAAAGAAGAAACTAAATTATTCAGATTCAAACCAAAATTTGTTTTCATTTTAAAATATTTCTCCACGATCTTTGTTTGCACCTCAAACTCAAGTTTCATGCATTTGTTCGCTCCTTTCATGCAATAAAAAATCGGCTAGATTTTTCATAAAGAATAAACTAAATTATTCAAAAACAAACCAAAATTTGTTTCATTTTAAAATATTTCTCCACAATCTTTTTTTGCAACCAAAACTCATCTTTCATGCGTTTGTTTGCTCGTTTCATCCCAAAAAAACTCGGACATATTTTTCGTAAAGAATGATAGTAATATTAAATTATTCAAACACAAACCAAAATTTGTGTTCATTTTAAAATATTTCTCCACAATCTTTGTTTGCACCTAAAATCAATGTTTCATTCGTTTGTTGTTATATATAAAAATAACACGGCTTGATTTTTCGTAAAGAATGATAGTGAATACTAAATTATTCAAATGCAAACCAAAATTTGTGTTTTTTTAAAATATTTCTCCACTATATTTGTTTCCAACGAAAACTCATGTTTGAAGCGTTTGCTTGCTCGTTTCATGTAATAATAACTATCCTAGATTTTTCATAAAGAATATACTATATTATTCAAACGCAAACAAAAATTTGTTTTCATTTTAAAATATTCCTCCACAATCTTTCTTTGCACCTTAAACTCATGTTTCATGCGTTTGTTCGCTCGTTCAATGCAATAAAAACTCGGCAACATTTTTCGAAATGAATATACTAAATTTTTCAAACGCAAACCAAAATTTCTTATCATTTTAAAATATTTCTCCAAAATCTTTTTTTGCACCTAAAACTCATGTTTCATGCGTTTGTTTGCTCGTTTCATCCAAAAACAGCTCGGATAGACTTTTCGTAAAGAATGATAGTAAACACTAAATTATTCAATTACAAACCAAAGTTTATGTTTATTTTAAAATATTTCTCCACAATCTTTGTTTGCAAGGAAAACTCATGTTTCAAGCATTTGCTTGCTCGTTTCATGGAATAAAAACTCGGCTAGATTTTTCATAAAGAATATACTAAATTATTCAAGTGAAAACAAAAATTTGTTTTCATTTTAAAATATTTCTCCACAATCATTGTTTGAAACGGAAACTCATGTCTCAAGCGTTTGCTTGCTCGTTTTATGTAATAAAAACTCAGCTAGATTTTTCATAAAGAAGAAACTAAATTATTCAGATTCAAACCAAAATTTGTTTTCATTTTAAAATATTTCTCCACAATCTTTGTTTGCACCTCAAACTCAAGTTTCATGCATTTGTTCGCTCCTTTCATGCAATAAAAAATCGGCTAGATTTTTCATAAAGAATAAACTAAATTATTCAAAAACAAACCAAAATTTGTTTCATTTTTAAATATTTCTCCACAATCTTTTTTTGCAACCAAAACTCATCTTTCATGCGTTTGTTTGCTCGTTTCATCCCAAAAAAACTCGGATATATTTTTCGTAAGGAATGATAGTAATACTAAATTATTCAAACACAAACCAAAATTTGTGTTCATTTTAAAATATTTCTCCACAATCTTTGTTTGCACCTAAAATCAATGTTTCATTCGTTTGTTGTTATATATAAAAATAACACGGCTTGATTTTTCGTAAAGAATGATAGTGAATACTAAATTATTCAAATGCAAACCAAAATTTGTGTTTTTTTAAAATATTTCTCCACTATATTTGTTTCCAACGAAAACTCATGTTTGAAGCGTTTGCTTGCTCGTTTCATGTAATAATAACTATCCTAGATTTTTCATAAAGAATATACTAAATTATTCAAACGCAAACAAAAATTTGTTTTCATTTTAAAATATTCCTCCACAATCTTTCTTTGCACCTTAAACTCATGTTTCATGCGTTTGTTCGCTCGTTTCATGCAATAAAAACTCGGCAACATTTTTCGAAATAAATATACTAAATTTTTCAAACGCAAACCAAAATTTGTTATCATTTTAAAATATTTCTCCAAAATCTTTTTTTGCACCTAAAACTCATGTTTCATGCGTTTGTTTGCTCGTTTCATCCAAAAACAACTCGGATAGACTTTTCGTAAAGAATGATAGTAAACACTAAATTATTCAATTACAAACCAAAGTTTATGTTTATTTTAAAATATTTCTCCACAATCTTTGTTTGCAAGGAAAACTCATGTTTCAAGCATTTGCTTGCTCGTTTCACGTAATAAAAACTCGGCTAGATTTTTCATAAAGAATATACTAAATTATTCAAGTGAAAACAAAAATTTGTTTTCATTTTAAAATATTTCTCCACAATCATTGTTTGAAACGGAAACTCATGTCTCAAGCGTTTGCTTGCTCCTTTTATGTAATAAAAACTCGGCTAGATTTTTCATAAGGAAGAAACTAAATTATTCACACTCAAACCAAAATTTGTTTTCATTTTAAAATATTTGTCCACAATCTTTGTTTGCACCTCAAACTCATGTTTCATGCGTTTGTTCGCTCCTTTCATGCAATAAAATATCGGCTAGATTTTTCATAAAGATTAAACTAAATTATTCAAAAACAAACCAAAATTTGTTTTCATTTTAAAATATTTCTCCACAATCTTTTTTTGCATCTAAAACTCATGTTTCATGCGTTTGTTTCCTCGTTTCATCCCAAAAAAACTCGGATCTATTTTTCGTAAAGAATGATAGTAATACTAAATTATTCAAACACAAACCAAAATTTGTGTTCATTTTAAAATATTTCTCCACAATCTTTGTTTGCACCTAAAATCAATGTTTCATTCGTTTGTTGTTATATATAAAAATAACACGGCTTGATTTTTCGTAAAGAATGATAGTGAATACTAAATTATTCAAATGCAAACCAAAATTTGTGTTTTTTTAAAATATTTCTCCACTATATTTGTTTCCAACGAAAACTCATGTTTGAAGCGTTTGCTTGCTCGTTTCATGTAATAATAACTATCCTAGATTTTTCATAAAGAATATACTAAATTATTCAAACGCAAACAAAAATTTGTTTTCATTTTAAAATATTCCTCCACAATCTTTGTTTGCACCTCAAACTCATGTTTCATGCGTTTGTTCGCTCGTTTCATGCAATAAAAACTCGGCAAGATTTTTCGAAAAGAATATACTAAATTTTTCAAACGCAAACCAAAATTTGTTATCATTTTAAAATATTTCTCCAAAATCTTTTTTTGCACCTAAAACTCATGTTTCATGCGTTTGTTTGCTCGTTTCATCCAAAAACAACTCGGATAGACTTTTCGTAAAGAATGATAGTAAACACTAAATTATTCAATAACAAACCAAACTTTATGTTGATTTTAAAATATTTCTCCACAATCTTTGTTTGCAAGGAAAACTCATTTTTCAAGCATTTGCTTGCTCGTTTCATGTAATAAAAACTCGGCTAGATTTTTCATAAAGAATATACTAAATTATTCAAGTGAAAACAAAAATTTGTTTTCATTTTAAAATATTTCTCCACAATCATTGTTTGAAACGAAAACTCATGTCTCAAGCGTTTGCTTGCTCGTTTTATGTAATAAAAACTCGGCTAGATTTTTCATAAAGAAGAAACTAAATTATTCAGACTCAAACCAAAATTTCTTTTCATTTTAAAATATTTCTCCACAATCTTTGTTTGCACCTCAAACTCACGTTTCATGCATTTGTTCGCTCCTTTCATGCAATAAAAAATCGGCTAGATTTTTCATAAAGAATAAACTAAATTATTCAAAAACAAACCAAAATTTGTTTTCATTTTAAAATATTTCTCCACAATCTTTTTTTGCAACTAAAACTCATGTTTCATGCGTTTGTTTGCTCGTTTCATCCCGAAAAAACTCGGATATATTTTTCGTAAAGAATGATAGTAATACTAAATTATTCAAACACAAACCAAAATTTGTGTTCATTTTAAAATATTTCTCCACACTCTTTGTTTGCAAGGAAAACTGATGTTTCAAGCTTTTGCTTGCTCGTTTCATGTAATAAAAACTCGGCTCGATTTTTCATAAAGAATATACTAAATTATTCAAATGAAAACAAAAATTTGTTTTCATTTTAAAATATTTCTCCACAATCATTGTTTGAAACGGAAACTCATGTCTCAAGCGTTTGCTTGCTCGTTTCATGTAATAAAAACTCGGCTAGATTTTTCATAAAGAAGAAACTAAATTATTCAAACTCAAACCAAAATTTGTTTTCATTTTAAAATATTTCTCCACACTCTTTGTTTGCACCTCAAACTCATGTTTCATGCATTTGTTCGCTCCTTTCATGCAATACAAAATCGGCAAGATTTTTCATAAAGAATAAACTAAATTATTCAAAAACAAACCAAAATTTGTTTTCATTTTAAAATATTTCTCCACAATCTTTTTTTCGTCTAAAACTCATGTTTCATGCGTTTGTTTGCTCGTTTCATCCCAAAAAAACTCGCATATATTTTTCGTAAAGAATGATAGTAATACTAAATTATTCAAACACAAATCAAAATTTGTTTTCATTTTAAAATATTCCTCCACAATCTTTGTTTGCACCTAAAACTCATGTTTCATGCGTTTGTTCGCTCGTTTCATGCAATAAAAACTCGGCAAGATTTTTCGAAAAGAATATACTAAATTTTTCAAACGCAAACCAAAATTTGTTATGATTTTAAAATATTCTCCAAAATATTTTTTGGCACCTAAAACTCATGTTTCATGCGTTTGTTTGCTCGTTTCATCCAAAAACTACTCGGATAGACTTTTCGTAAAGAAATGATAGTAGATACTAAATTATTCAATTACAAACCAAAGTTTATGTTTATTTTAAAATATTTCTCCACAATCTTTGTTTGAAAGGAAAACTCATGTTTCAAGCATTTGCTTGCTCGTTTCATGTAATAAAAACTCGGATAGATTCTTCATAAAGAATATAATAAATTATTCAAATGAAAACAAAAATTTGTTTTCATTTTAAAATATTTCTCCACAATCATTGTTTGAAACGGAAACTCATGTCTCAAGCGTTTGCTTGCTCGTTTCATGTAATAAAAACTCGGCTACATTTTTCATAAAGAAGAAACTAAATTATTCAAACACAAACCAAAATTTATTTTCATTTTAAAATATTTCTCCACAATCTTTGTTTGCACCTCAAACTCATGTTTCATGCATTTGTTCGCTCCTTTCATGCAATAAAAAATCGGCTACATTTTTCATAAAGAATAAACTAAATTATTCAAAAACAAACCAAAATTTGTTTTCATTTTAAAATATTTCTCCACAATCTTTTTTTGCAACTAAAACTCATGTTTCATGTGTTTGTTTGCTCGTTTCGTCCCAAAAAAACTCGGATATATTTTTCGTAAAGAATGATAGTAATACTAAATTATTCAAACACAAATCAAAATTTGTGTTCATTTTAAAATATTTCTCCACAATCTTTGTTTGCACCTAAAATCAATGTTTCATTCATTTGTTGTTATATATAAAAATAACACGGCTTGATTTTTCGTAAAGAATGATAGTGAATACTAAATTATTCAAATGCAAACCAAAATTTGTGTTTTTTTAAAATATTTCTCCACTATATTTGTTTCCAACGAAAACTCATGTTTGAAGCGTTTGCTTGCTCGTTTCGTGTAATAATTACTATCCTAGATTTTTCATAAAGAATATACTAAATTATTCAAACGCAAACAAAAATTTGTTTTCCTTTTAAAATATTCCTCCACAATCTTTGTTTGCACCTCAAACTCATGTTTCATGCGTTTGTTCGCTCGTTTCATGCAATAAAAACTCGGCAAGATTTTTCGAAAATAATATACTAAATTTTTCAAACGCAAACCAAAATTTGTTATCATTTTAAAATATTTCTCCAAAATCTTTTTTTGCACCTAAAACTCATGTTTCATGCGTTTGTTTGCTCGTTTCATCCAAAAACAACTCGGATAGACTTTTCATAAAGAATGATAGTAAACACTAAATTATTCAATTACAAACCAAAGTTTATGTTGATTTTAAAATATTTCTCCACAATCTTTGTCTGCAAGGAAAACTCATGTTTCAAGCTTTTGCTTGCTCGTTTCATGTAATAAAAACTCGGCTAGATTTTTCATAAAGAATATACTAAATTATTCAAATGAAAACAAAAATTTGTTTTCATTTTAAAATATTTGTACACAATCATTGTTTGAAACGGAAACTCATGTCTCAAGCGTTAGCTTGCTCGTTTCATGTAGTAAAAACTCGGCTATATTTTTCATAAAGAAGAAACTAAATTATTCAAACTCAAACCAAAATTTGTTTTCATTTTAAAATATTTCTCCACACTCTTTGCTTGCACCTCAATCTCATGTTTCATGCATTTGTTCACTCCTTTCTTGCAATAAAAAATCGGCTAGATTTTTCCTAAAAAATAAACTAAATTATTCAAAAACAAACCAAAATTTGTTTTCATTTTAAAATATTTCTCCACATTCTTTTTTTCATCTAAAACTCATGTTTCATGCGTTTGTTTGCTCGTTTCATCCCAAAAAAACTCGGATATATTTTTCGTAAAGAATGATAGTAATACTAAATTATTCAAACACAAACCAAAATTTGTGTTCATTTTAAAATATTTCTCCACAATCTTTGTTTGCACCTAAAATCAATGTTTCATTCGTTTGTTGTTATATATAAAAATAACACGGCTTGATTTTTCGTAAAGAATGATAGTGAATACTAAATTATTCAAATGCAAACCAAAATTTGTATTTTTTTAAAATATTTCTCCACTATATTTGTTTCCAACGAAAACTCATGTTTGAAGCGTTTGCTTGCTCGTTTCATGTAATAATAACTATCCTAGATTTTTCATAAAGAATATACTAAATTATTCAAACGCAAACAAAAATTTGTTTTCATTTTAAAATATTCCTCCACAATCTTTGTTTGCACCTCAAACTCATGTTTCATGCGTTTGTTCGCTCGTTTCATGCAATAAAAACTCGGCAAGATTTTTCGAAAAGAATATACTAAATTTTTCAAACGCAAACCAAAATTTGTTATCATTTTAAAATATTTCTCCAAAATCTTTTTTTGCACCAAAAACTCATGTTTCATGCGTTTGTTTGCTCGTTTCATCCAAAAACAACTCGGATAGACTTTTCGTAAAGAATGATAGTAAACACTAAATTATTCAATTACAAACCAAAGTTTATGTTGATTTTAAAATATTTCTCCACAATCTTTGTTTGCAAGGAAACTCATGTTTCAAGCTTTTGCTTGCTCGTTTCATGTAGTAAAAACTCGGCTAGATTTTTCATAAAGAATATACTAAATTATTCAAATGAAAACAAAAATTTGTTTTCATTTTAAAATATTTCTACACAATCATTGTTTGAAACGGAAACTCAAGTCTCAAGCGTTTGCTTGCTCGTTTCATGTAATAAAAACTCGGCTAGATTTTTCATAAAGAAGAAACTAAATTATTCAAACTCAAACCAAAATTTGTTTTCATTTTAAAATATTTCTCCACACTCTTTGTTTGCACCTCAAACTCATGTTTCATGCATTTGTTCGCTCCTTTCATGCAATAAAAAATCGGCTAGATTTTTCATAAAGAATAAACTAAATTATTCAAAAACAAACCAAAATTTGTTTTCATTTTAAAATATTTCTCCATATTCTTTTTTTCATCTAAAACTCATGTTTCATGCGTTTGTTTGCTCGTTTCATCCCAAAAAAACTCGGATATATTTTTCGTAAAGAATGATAGTAATACTAAATTATTCAAACACAAATCAAAATTTGTGTTCATTTTCAAATATTTCTCCACAATCTTTGTTTGCACCTAAAATCAATGTTTCATTCCTTTGTTGTTATATATAAAAATAACACGGCTTGATTTTTCGTAAAGAATGATAGTGAATACTAAATTATTCAAATGCAAACCAAAATTTGTGTTTTTTTAAAATATTTCTCCACTATATTTGTTTCCAACGAAAACTCATGTTTGAAGCGTTTGCTTGCTCGTTTCATGTAATAATAACTATCCTAGATTTTTCATAAAGAATATACTAAATTATTCAAACGCAAACAAAAATTTGTTTTCATTTTAAAATATTCCTCCATAATCTTTGTTTGCACCTCAAACTCATGTTTCATGCATTTGTTCGCTCGTTTCATGCAATAAAAACTCGGCAAGATTTTTCGAAAAGAATATACTAAGTTTTTCAAACGCAAACCAAAATTTGTTATCATTTTAAAATATTTCTCCAAAATCTTTTTTTCCACCTAAAACTCATGTTTCATGCGTTTGTTTGCTCGTTTCATCCAAAAACAACTCGGATAGACTTTTCATAAAGAATGATAGTAAACACTAAATTATTCAATTACAAACCGAAGTTTATGTTGATTTTAAAATATTTCTCCACAATCTTTGTTTGCAAGGAAAACTCATGTTTCAAGCTTTTGCTTGCTCGTTTCATGTAGTAAAAACTCGGCTAGATTTTTCATAAAGAATATACTAAATTATTCAAATGAAAACTAAAATTTGTTTTCATTTTAAAATATTTCTACACAATCATTGTTTGAAACGGAAACTCAAGTCTCAAGCGTTTGCTTGCTCGTTTCATGTAATAAAAACTCGGCTAGATTTTTCATAAAGAAGAAACTAAATTATTCAAACACAAACCAAAATTTATTTTCATTTTAAAATATTTCTCCACAATCTTTGTTTGCACCTCAAACTCATGTTTCATGCATTTGTTCGCTCCTTTCATGCAATAAAAAATCGGCTACATTTTTCATAAAGAATAAACTAAATTATTCAAAAACAAACCAAAATTTGTTTTCATTTTAAAATATTTCTCCACAATCTTTTTTTGCAACTAAAACTCATGTTTCATGTGTTTGTTTGCTCGTTTCGTCCCAAAAAAACTCGGATATATTTTTCGTAAAGAATGATAGTAATACTAAATTATTCAAACACAAATCAAAATTTGTGTTCATTTTAAAATATTTCTCCACAATCTTTGTTTGCACCTAAAATCAATGTTTCATTCATTTGTTGTTATATATAAAAATAACACGGCTTGATTTTTCGTAAAGAATGATAGTGAATACTAAATTATTCAAATGCAAACCAAAATTTGTGTTTTTTTAAAATATTTCTCCACTATATTTGTTTCCAACGAAAACTCATGTTTGAAGCGTTTGCTTGCTCGTTTCATGTAATAATAACTATCCTAGATTTTTCATAAAGAATATACTAAATTATTCAAACGCAAATAAAAATTTGTTTTCATTTTAAAATATTCCTCCATAATCTTTGTTTGCACCTCAAACTCATGTTTCATGCGTTTGTTCGCTCGTTTCATGCAATAAAAACTCGGCAACATTTTTCGAAAAGAATATACTAAGTTTTTCAAACGCAAACCAAAATTTGTTATCATTTTAAAATATTTCTCCAAAATCTTTTTTTCCACCTAAAACTCATGTTTCATGCGTTTGTTTGCTCGTTTCATCCAAAAACAACTCGGATAGACTTTTCATAAAGAATGATAGTAAACACTAAATTTTTCAATTACAAACCGAAGTTTATGTTGATTTTAAAATATTTCGCCACAATCTTTGTTTGCAAGGAAAACTCATGTTTCAAGCTTTTGCTTGCTCGTTTCATGTAGTAAAAACTCGGCTAGATTTTTCATAAAGAATATACTAAATTATTCAAATGAAAACTAAAATTTGTTTTCATTTTAAAATATTTCTACACAATCATTGTTTGAAACGGAAACTCAAGTCTCAAGCGTTTGCTTGCTCGTTTCATGTAATAAAAACTCGGCTAGATTTTTCATAAAGAAGAAACTAAATTATTCAAACTCAAACCAAAATTTGTTTTCATTTTAAAATATTTCTCCACACTCTTTGTTTGCACCTCAGACTCATGTTTCATGCATTTGTTCGCTCCTTTCATGCAATAAAAAATCGGCTAGATTTTTCATAAAGAATAAACTAAATTATTCAAAAACAAACGAAACTTTGTTTTCATTTTAAAATATTTCTCCACATTCTTTTTTTCATCTAAAACTCATGTTTCATGCGTTTGTTTGCTCGTTTCATCCCAAAAAAACTCGGATATATTTTTCGTAAAGAATGATAGTAATACTAAATTATTCAAACACAAACCAAAATTTGTGTTCATTTTAAAATATTTCTCCACAATCTTTGTTTGCACCTAAAATCAATGTTTCATTCGTTTGTTGTTATATATAAAAATAACACGGCTTGATTTTTCGTATAGAATAATAGTGAATACTAAATTATTCAAATGCAAACCAAAATTTGTATTTTTTTAAAATATTTCTCCACTATATTTGTTTCCAACGAAAACTCATGTTTGAAGCGTTTGCTTGCTCGTTTCATGTAATAATAACTATCCTAGATTTTTCATAAAGAATATACTAAATTATTCAAACGCAAACAAAAATTTGTTTTCATTTTAAAATATTCCTCCACAATCTATGTTTGCACCTCAAACTCATGTTTCATGCGTTTGTTCGCTCGTTTCATGCAATAAAAACTCGGCAAGATTTTTCGAAAAGAATATACTAAATTTTTCAAACGCAAACCAAAATTTGTTATCATTTTAAAATATTTCTCCAAAATCTTATTTTGCACCTAAAACTCATGTTTCATGCGTTTGTTTGCTCGTTTCATCCAAAAACAACTCGGATAGACTTTTCGTAAAGAATGATAGTAAACACTAAATTATTCAATTACAAACCAAAGTTTATGTTGATTTTAAAATATTTCTCCACAATCTTTGTTTGCAAGGAAACTCATGTTTCAAGCTTTTGCTTGCTCGTTTCATGTAGTAAAAACTCGGCTAGATTTTTCATAAAGAATATACTAAATTATTCAAATGAAAACAAAAATTTGTTTTCATTTTAAAATATTTCTACACAATCATTGTTTGAAACGGAAACTCAAGTCTCAAGCGTTTGCTTGCTCGTTTCATGTAATAAAAACTCGGCTAGATTTTTCATAAAGAAGAAACTAAATTATTCAAACTCAAACCAAAATTTGTTTTCATTTTAAAATATTTCTCCACACTCTTTGTTTGCACCTCAAACTCATGTTTCATGCATTTGTTCGCTCCTTTCATGCAATAAAAAATCGGCTAGATTTTTCATAAAGAATAAACTAAATTATTCAAAAACAAACCAAAATTTGTTTTCATTTTAAAATATTTCTCCATATTCTTTTTTTCATCTAAAACTCATGTTTCATGCGTTTGTTTGCTCGTTTCATCCCAAAAAAACTCGGATATATTTTTCGTAAAGAATGATAGTAATACTAAATTATTCAAACACAAATCAAAATTTGTGTTCATTTTCAAATATTTCTCCACAATCTTTGTTTGCACCTAAAATCAATGTTTCATTCCTTTGTTGTTATATATAAAAATAACACGGCTTGATTGTTCGTAAAGAATGATAGTGAATACAAAATTATTCAAATGAAACCAAAATTTGTGTTTTTTTAAAATATTTCTCCACTATATTTGTTTCCAACGAAAACTCATGTTTGAAGCGTTTGCTTGCTCGTTTCATGTAATAATAACTATCCTAGATTTTTCATAAAGAATATACTAAATTATTCAAACGCAAACAAAAATTTGTTTTCATTTTAAAATATTCCTCCACAATCTTTGTTTGCACCTCAAACTCATGTTTCATGCGTTTGTTCGCTCGTTTCATGCAATAAAAACTCGGCAAGATTTTTCGAAAAGAATATACTAAATTTTTCAAACGCAAACCAAAATTTGTTATCATTTTAAAATATTTCTCCAAATCTTTTTTTGCAGCTAAAACTCATGTTTCATGCGTTTGTTTGCTCGTTTCTTCCAAAAACAACTCGGATAGACTTTTCGTAAAGAATGATAGTAAACACTAAATTACTCAATTACAAACCAAAGTTTATGTTGATTTTAAAATATTTCTCCACAATCTTTGTTTGCAAGGAAAACTCATGTTTCAAGCTTTTGCTTGCTCGTTTCATGTAATAAAAACTCGGCTAGATTTTTCATAAAGAATATACTAAATTATTCAAATGAAAACAAAAATTTGTTTTCGTTTTAAAATATTTCTACACAATCATTGTTTGAAACGGAAACTCATGTCTCAAGCGTTAGCTTGCTCGTTTCATGTAGTAAAAACTCGGCTATATTTTTCATAAAGAAGAAACTAAATTATTCAAACTCAAACCAAAATTTGTTTTCATTTTAAAATATTTCTCCACACTCTTTGCTTGCACCTCAAACTCATGTTTCATGCATTTGTTCGCTCCTTTCATGCAATAAAAAATCGGCTAAATTTTTCATAAAAAATAAACTAAATTATTCAAAAACAAACCAAAATTTGTTTTCATTTTAAAATATTTCTCCACATTCTTTTTTTGCAACTAAAACTCATGTTTCATGTGTTTGTTTGCTCGTTTCGTCCCAAAAAAACTCGGATATATTTTTCGTAAAGAATGATAGTAATACTAAATTATTCAAACACAAATCAAAATTTGTGTTCATTTTAAAATATTTCTCCACAATCTTTGTTTGCACCTAAAATCAATGTTTCATTCATTTGTTGTTATATATAAAAATAACACGGCTTGATTTTTCGTAAAGAATGATAGTGAATACTAAATTATTCAAATGCAAACCAAAATTTGTGTTTTTTTAAAATATTTCTCCACTATATTTGTTTCCAACGAAAACTCATGTTTGAAGCGTTTGCTTGCTCGTTTCATGTAATAATAACTATCCTAGATTTTTCATAAAGAATATACTAAATTATTCAAACGCAAATAAAAATTTGTTTTCATTTTAAAATATTCCTCCATAATCTTTGTTTGCACCTCAAACTCATGTTTCATGCGTTTGTTCGCTCGTTTCATGCAATAAAAACTCGGCAACATTTTTCGAAAAGAATATACTAAGTTTTTCAAACGCAAACCAAAATTTGTTATCATTTTAAAATATTTCTCCAAAATCTTTTTTTCCACCTAAAACTCATGTTTCATGCGTTTGTTTGCTCGTTTCATCCAAAAACAACTCGGATAGACTTTTCATAAAGAATGATAGTAAACACTAAATTTTTCAATTACAAACCGAAGTTTATGTTGATTTTAAAATATTTCGCCACAATCTTTGTTTGCAAGGAAAACTCATGTTTCAAGCTTTTGCTTGCTCGTTTCATGTAGTAAAAACTCGGCTAGATTTTTCATAAAGAATATACTAAATTATTCAAATGAAAACTAAAATTTGTTTTCATTTTAAAATATTTCTACACAATCATTGTTTGAAACGGAAACTCAAGTCTCAAGCGTTTGCTTGCTCGTTTCATGTAATAAAAACTCGGCTAGATTTTTCATAAAGAAGAAACTAAATTATTCAAACTCAAACCAAAATTTGTTTTCATTTTAAAATATTTCTCCACACTCTTTGTTTGCACCTCAGACTCATGTTTCATGCATTTGTTCGCTCCTTTCATGCAATAAAAAATCGGCTAGATTTTTCATAAAGAATAAACTAAATTATTCAAAAACAAACGAAACTTTGTTTTCATTTTAAAATATTTCTCCACATTCTTTTTTTCATCTAAAACTCATGTTTCATGCGTTTGTTTGCTCGTTTCATCCCAAAAAAACTCGGATATATTTTTCGTAAAGAATGATAGTAATACTAAATTATTCAAACACAAACCAAAATTTGTGTTCATTTTAAAATATTTCTCCACAATCTTTGTTTGCACCTAAAATCAATGTTTCATTCGTTTGTTGTTATATATAAAAATAACACGGCTTGATTTTTCGTATAGAATAATAGTGAATACTAAATTATTCAAATGCAAACCAAAATTTGTATTTTTTTAAAATATTTCTCCACTATATTTGTTTCCAACGAAAACTCATGTTTGAAGCGTTTGCTTGCTCGTTTCATGTAATAATAACTATCCTAGATTTTTCATAAAGAATATACTAAATTATTCAAACGCAAACAAAAATTTGTTTTCATTTTAAAATATTCCTCCACAATCTATGTTTGCACCTCAAACTCATGTTTCATGCGTTTGTTCGCTCGTTTCATGCAATAAAAACTCGGCAAGATTTTTCGAAAAGAATATACTAAATTTTTCAAACGCAAACCAAAATTTGTTATCATTTTAAAATATTTCTCCAAAATCTTATTTTGCACCTAAAACTCATGTTTCATGCGTTTGTTTGCTCGTTTCATCCAAAAACAACTCGGATAGACTTTTCGTAAAGAATGATAGTAAACACTAAATTATTCAATTACAAACCAAAGTTTATGTTGATTTTAAAATATTTCTCCACAATCTTTGTTTGCAAGGAAACTCATGTTTCAAGCTTTTGCTTGCTCGTTTCATGTAGTAAAAACTCGGCTAGATTTTTCATAAAGAATATACTAAATTATTCAAATGAAAACAAAAATTTGTTTTCATTTTAAAATATTTCTACACAATCATTGTTTGAAACGGAAACTCAAGTCTCAAGCGTTTGCTTGCTCGTTTCATGTAATAAAAACTCGGCTAGATTTTTCATAAAGAAGAAACTAAATTATTCAAACTCAAACCAAAATTTGTTTTCATTTTAAAATATTTCTCCACACTCTTTGTTTGCACCTCAAACTCATGTTTCATGCATTTGTTCGCTCCTTTCATGCAATAAAAAATCGGCTAGATTTTTCATAAAGAATAAACTAAATTATTCAAAAACAAACCAAAATTTGTTTTCATTTTAAAATATTTCTCCATATTCTTTTTTTCATCTAAAACTCATGTTTCATGCGTTTGTTTGCTCGTTTCATCCCAAAAAAACTCGGATATATTTTTCGTAAAGAATGATAGTAATACTAAATTATTCAAACACAAATCAAAATTTGTGTTCATTTTCAAATATTTCTCCACAATCTTTGTTTGCACCTAAAATCAATGTTTCATTCCTTTGTTGTTATATATAAAAATAACACGGCTTGATTGTTCGTAAAGAATGATAGTGAATACAAAATTATTCAAATGAAACCAAAATTTGTGTTTTTTTAAAATATTTCTCCACTATATTTGTTTCCAACGAAAACTCATGTTTGAAGCGTTTGCTTGCTCGTTTCATGTAATAATAACTATCCTAGATTTTTCATAAAGAATATACTAAATTATTCAAACGCAAACAAAAATTTGTTTTCATTTTAAAATATTCCTCCACAATCTTTGTTTGCACCTCAAACTCATGTTTCATGCGTTTGTTCGCTCGTTTCATGCAATAAAAACTCGGCAAGATTTTTCGAAAAGAATATACTAAATTTTTCAAACGCAAACCAAAATTTGTTATCATTTTAAAATATTTCTCCAAATCTTTTTTTGCAGCTAAAACTCATGTTTCATGCGTTTGTTTGCTCGTTTCTTCCAAAAACAACTCGGATAGACTTTTCGTAAAGAATGATAGTAAACACTAAATTACTCAATTACAAACCAAAGTTTATGTTGATTTTAAAATATTTCTCCACAATCTTTGTTTGCAAGGAAAACTCATGTTTCAAGCTTTTGCTTGCTCGTTTCATGTAATAAAAACTCGGCTAGATTTTTCATAAAGAATATACTAAATTATTCAAATGAAAACAAAAATTTGTTTTCGTTTTAAAATATTTCTACACAATCATTGTTTGAAACGGAAACTCATGTCTCAAGCGTTAGCTTGCTCGTTTCATGTAGTAAAAACTCGGCTATATTTTTCATAAAGAAGAAACTAAATTATTCAAACTCAAACCAAAATTTGTTTTCATTTTAAAATATTTCTCCACACTCTTTGCTTGCACCTCAAACTCATGTTTCATGCATTTGTTCGCTCCTTTCATGCAATAAAAAATCGGCTAAATTTTTCATAAAAAATAAACTAAATTATTCAAAAACAAACCAAAATTTGTTTTCATTTTAAAATATTTCTCCACATTCTTTTTTTCATCTAAAACTCATGTTTCATGCGTTTGTTTGCTCGTTTCATCCCAAAAAAACTCGGATATATTTTTCGTAAAGAATGATAGTAATACTAAATTATTCAAACACAAACCAAAATTTGTGTTTTTTTAAAATATTCCTCCACAATCTTTGTTTGCACCTCAAACTCATGTTTCATGCGTTTGTTCGCTCGTTTCATGCAATAAAAACTCGGCAAGATTTTTCGAAAAAAATATACTAAATTTTTCAAACGCAAACCAAAATTTGTTATCATTTTAAAATATTTTCCAAAATCTTTTTTTGCACCTAAAACTCATGTTTCATGCGTTTGTTTGCTCGTTTCATCCAAAAACAACTCGTGTAGAGTTTTCATAAAGAATGATAGTAAACACTAAATTATTCAATTACAAACCAAAGTTTATGTTGATTTTAAAATATTTCTCCACAATCTTTGTTTGCAAGGAAAACTCATGTTTCAAGCTTTTGCTTGCTCGTTTCATGTAATAAAAACTCGGCTAGATTTTTCATAAAGAATATACTAAATTATTCAAATGAAAACAAAAATTTGTTTTCATTTTAAAATATTTCTCCACAATCATTGTTTGAAACGGAAACTCATGTCTCAAGCGTTTGCTTGCTCGTTTCATGTAGTAAAAACTCGGCTAGATTTTTCATAAAGAAGAAACTAAATTATTCAAACTCAAACCAAAATTTGTTTTCATTTTAAAATATTTCTCCACAATCTTTGTTTGCACCTCAATCTCATGATTCATGCATTTGTTCGCTCCTTTCATGCAACAAAAAATCGGCTAGATTTTTCATAAAGAATAAACTAAATTATTCAAAAACAAACCAAAATTTGTTTTCATTTTAAAATATTTCTCCACAATCTTTTTTTTCATCTAAAACTCATGTTTCATGCGTTTGTTTGCTCGTTTCATCCCAAAAAAACTCGGATATATTTTTCGTAAAGAATGATAGTAATACTAAATTATTCAAACACAAACCAAAATTTGTGTTCATTTTAAAATATTTCTCCACAATCTTTGTTTGCACCTAAAATCAATGTTTCATTCGTTTGTTGTTATATATAAAAATAACACGGCTTGATTTTTCGTAAAGAATGATAGTGAATACTAAATTATTCAAAAGCAAACCAAAATTTGTGTTTTTTTAAAATATTTCTCCACTATATTTGTTTCCAACGAAAACTCATGTTTGAAGCGTTTGCTTGCTCGTTTCATGTAATAATAACTATCCTAGATTTTTCATAAAGAATATACTAAATTATTCAAACGCAAACAAAAATTTGTTTTCATTTTAAAATATTCCTCCACAATCTTTGTTTGCACCTCAAACTCATGTTTCATGCGTTTGTTCGCTCGTTTCATGCAATAAAAACTCGGCAATATTTTTCGAAAAGAATATACTAAATTTTTCAAACGCAAACCAAAATTTGTTATCATTTTAAAATATTTCTCCAAAATCTTCTTTTGCAGCTAAAACTCATGTTTCATGCGCTTGTCTGCTCGTTTCTTCCAAAAACAACTCGGATAGACTTTTCGTAAAGAATGATAGTAAACACTAAATTATTCAATTACAAACCAAAGTTTATGTTGATTTTAAAATATTTCTCCACAATCTTTGTTTCAAGGAAAACTCATGTTTCAAGATTTTGCTTGCTCGTTTCATGTAATAAAAACTCGGCAAGATTTTTCATAAAGAATATACTAAATTATTCAAATGAAAACAAAAATTTGTTTTCATTTTAAAATATTTCTACACAATCATTGTTTGAAACGGAAACTCATGTCTCAAGCGTTAGCTTGCTCGTTTCATGTAGTAAAAACTCGGCTATATTTTTCATAAAGAAGAAACTAAATTATTCAAACTCAAACCAAAATTTGTTTTCATTTTAAAATATTTCTCCACACTCTTTGCTTGCACCTCAAACTCATGTTTCATGCATTTGTTCGCTCCTTTCATGCAATAAAAAATCGGCTAGATTTTTCATAAAAAATAAACTAAATTATTCAAAAACAAACCAAAATTTGTTTTCATTTTAAAATATTTCTCCACATTCTTTTTTTCATCTAAAACTCATGTTTCATGCGTTTGTTTGCTCGTTTCATCCCAAAAAAACTCGGATATATTTTTCGTAAAGAATGATAGTAATACTAAATTATTCAAACACAAACCAAAATTTGTGTTCATTTTAAAATATTTCTCCACAATCTTTGTTTGCACCTAAAATCAATGTTTCATTCGTTTGTTGTTATATATAAAAATAACACGGCTTGATTTTTCGTAAAGAATGATAGTGAATACTAAATTATTCCAATGCAAACCAAAATTTGTTTTTAAAATATTTCTCCACTATATTTGTTTCCAACGAAAACTCATGTTTGAAGCGTTTGCTTGCTCGTTTCATGTAATAATAACTACCCTAGATTTTTCATAAAGAATATACTAAATTATTCAAACGCAAACAAAAATTTGTTTTCATTTTAAAATATTCCTCCACAATCTTTGTTTGCACCTCAAACTCATGTTTCATGCGTTTGTTCGCTCGTTTCATGCAATAAAAACTCGGCAAGATTTTTCGAAAAGAATATACTAAATTTTTCAAACGCAAATCAAAATTTGTTATCATTTTAAAATATTTGTCCAAATCTTTTTTTGCCGCTAAAACTCATGTTTCATGCGTTTGTTTGCTCGTTTCTTCCAAAAACAACTCGGATAGACTTTTCGTAAAGAATGATAGTAAACACTAAATTATTCAATTACAAACCAAAGTTTATGTTGATTTTAAAATATTTCTCCACAATCTTTGTTTGCAAGGAAAACTCATGTTTCAAGCTTTTGCTTGCTCGTTTCAAGTAATAAAAACTCGGCTAGATTTTTCATAAAGAATATACTAAATTATTCAAATGAAAACAAAAATTTGTTTTCATTTTAAAATATTTCTCCACAATCATTGTTTGAAACGGAAACTCATCTCTCAAGAGTTTGCTTGCTCGTTTCATGTAATAAAAACTCGGCTAGATTTTTTATAAAGAAGAAACTAAATTATTCAAACTCAAACCAAAATTTGTTTTCATTTTAAAATATTTCTCCACAATCTTTGTTTGCACCTCAATCTCATGATTCATGCATTTGTTCGCTCCTTTCATGCAACAAAAAATCGGCTAGATTTTTCATAAAGAATAAACTAAATTATTCAAAAACAAACCAAAATTTGTTTTCATTTTAAAATATTTCTCCACAATCTTTTTTTTCATCTAAAACTCATGTTTCATGCGTTTGTTTGCTCGTTTCATCCCAAAAAAACTCGGATATATTTTTCGTAAAGAATGATAGTAATACTAAATTATTCAAACACAAACCAAAATTTGTGTTCATTTTAAAATATTTCTCCACAATCTTTGTTTGCACCTAAAACCAATGTTTCATTCGTTTGTTGTTATATATAAAAATAACACGGCTTGATTTTTCGTAAAGAATGATAGTGAATACTAAATTATTCAAAAGCAAACCAAAATTTGTGTTTTTTTAAAATATTTCTCCACTATATTTGTTTCCAACGAAAACTCATGTTTGAAGCGTTTGCTTGCTCGTTTCATGTAATAATAACTATCCTAGATTTTTCATAAAGAATACTAAATTATTCAAACGCAAACAAAAATTTGTTTTCATTTTAAAATATTCCTCCACAATCTTTGTTTGCACCTCAAACTCATGTTTCATGCGTTTGTTCGCTCGTTTCATGCAATAAAAACTCGGCAAGATTTTTCGAAAAGAATATACTAAATTTTTCAAACGCAAACCAAAATTTGTTATCATTTTAAAATATTTCTCCAAAATCTTCTTTTGCAGCTAAAACTCATGTTTCATGCGCTTGTCTGCTCGTTTCTTCCAAAAACAACTCGGATAGACTTTTCGTAAAGAATGATAGTAAACACTAAATTATTCAATTACAAACCAAAGTTTATGTTGATTTTAAAATATTTCTCCACAATCTTTGTTTGCAAGGAAAACTCATGTTTCAAGCTTTTGCTTGCTCGTTTCATGTAATAAAAACTCGGCTAGATTTTTCATAAAGAATATACTAAATTATTCAAATGAAAACAAAAATTTGTTTTCATTTTAAAATATTTCTACACAATCATTGTTTGAAACGGAAACTCATGTCTCAAGCGTTTGCTTGCTCGTTTCATGTAGTAAAAACTCGGCTAGATTTTTCATAAAGAAGAAACTAAATTATTCAAACTCAAACCAAAATTTGTTTTCATTTTAAAATATTTCTCCACAATCTTTGTTTGCACCTCAATCTCATGATTCATGCATTTGTTCGCTCCTTTCATGCAACAAAAATCGGCTAGATTTTTCATAAAGAATAAACTAAATTATTCAAAAACAAACCAAAATTTGTTTTCATTTTAAAATATTTCTCCACAATCTTTTTTTTCATCTAAAACTCATGTTTCATGCGTTTGTTTGCTCGTTTCATCCCAAAAAAACTCGGATATATTTTTCGTAAAGAATGATAGTAATACTAAATTATTCAAACACAAACCAAAATTTGTGTTCATTTTAAAATATTTCTCCACAATCTTTGTTTGCACCTAAAATCAATGTTTCATTCGTTTGTTGTTATATATAAAAATAACACGGCTTGATTTTTCGTAAAGAATGATAGTGAATACTAAATTATTCAAAAGCAAACCAAAATTTGTGTTTTTTTAAAATATTTCTCCACTATATTTGTTTCCAACGAAAACTCATGTTTGAAGCGTTTGCTTGCTCGTTTCATGTAATAATAACTATCCTAGATTTTTCATAAAGAATATACTAAATTATTCAAACGCAAACAAAAATTTGTTTTCATTTTAAAATATTCCTCCACAATCTTTGTTTGCACCTCAAACTCATGTTTCATGCGTTTGTTCGCTCGTTTCATGCAATAAAAACTCGGCAAAATTTTTCGAAAAGAATATACTAAATTTTTCAAACGCAAACCAAAATTTGTTATCATTTTAAAATATTTCTCCAAAATCTTCTTTTGCAGCTAAAACTCATGTTTCATGCGCTTGTCTGCTCGTTTCTTCCAAAAACAACTCGGATAGACTTTTCGTAAAGAATGATAGTAAACACTAAATTATTCAATTACAAACCAAAGTTTATGTTGATTTTAAAATATTTCTCCACAATCTTTGTTTGCAAGGAAAACTCATGTTTCAAGCTTTTGCTTGCTCGTTTCATGTAATAAATACTCGGCTAGATTTTTCATAAAGAATATACTAAATTATTCAAATGAAAACAAAAATTTGTTTTCGTTTTAAAATATTTCTACACAATCATTGTTTGAGACGGAAACTCATGTCTCAAGCGTTAGCTTGCTCGTTTCATGTAGTAAAAACTCGGCTATATTTTTCATAAAGAAGAAACTAAATTATTCAAACTCAAACCAAAATTTGTTTTCATTTTAAAATATTTCTCCACACTCTTTGCTTGTACCTCAAACTCATGTTTCATGCATTTGTTCGCTCCTTTCATGCAATAAAAAATCGGCTAGATTTTTCATAAAAAATAAACTAAATTATTCAAAAACAAACCAAAATTTGTTTTCATTTTAAAATATTTCTCCACATTCTTTTTTTCATCTAAAACTCATGTTTCATGCGTTTGTTTGCTCGTTTCATCCCAAAAAAACTCGGATATATTTTTCGTAAAGAATGATAGTAATACTAAATTATTCAAACACAAACCAAAATTTGTGTTCATTTTAAAATATTTCTCCACAATCTTTGTTTGCACCTAAAATCAATGTTTCATTCGTTTGTTGTTATATATAAAAATAACACGGCTTGATTTTTCGTAAAGAATGATAGTGAATACTAAATTATTCAAAAGCAAACCAAAATTTGTGTTTTTTTAAAATATTTCTCCACTATATTTGTTTCCAACGAAAACTCATGTTTGAAGCGTTTGCTTGCTCGTTTCATGTAATAATAACTATCCTAGATTTTTCATAAAGAATATACTAAATTATTCAAACGCAAACAAAAATTTGTTTTCATTTTAAAATATTCCTCCACAATCTTTGTTTGCACCTCAAACTCATGTTTCATACGTTTGTTCGCTCGTTTCATGCAATAAAAACTCGGCAAGATTTTTCGAAAAGAATATACTAAATTTTTCAAACGCAAACCAAAATTTGTTATCATTTTAAAATATTTCTCCAAAATCTTCTTTTGCAGCTAAAACTCATGTTTCATGCGCTTGTCTGCTCGTTTCTTCCAAAAACAACTCCGATAGACTTTTCGTAAAGAATGATAGTAAACACTAAATTATTCAATTACAAACCAAAGTTTATGTTGATTTTAAAATATTTCTCCACAATCTTTGTTTGCAAGGAAAACTCATGTTTCAAGATTTTGCTTGCTCGTTTCATGTAATAAAAACTCGGCTAGATTTTTCATAAAGAATATACTAAATTATTCAAATGAAAACAAAAATTTGTTTTCATTTTAAAATATTTCTACACAATCATTGTTTGAAACGGAAACTCATGTCTCAAGCGTTTGCTTGCTCGTTTCATGTAGTAAAAACTCGGCTAGATTTTTCATAAAGAAGAAACTAAATTATTCAAACTCAAACCAAAATTTGTTTTCATTTTAAAATATTTCTCCACAATCTTTGTTTGCACCTCAATCTCATGATTCATGCATTTGTTCGTTCCTTTCATGCAACAAAAAATCGGCTAGATTTTTCATAAAGAATAAACTAAATTATTCAAAAACAAACCAAAATTTGTTTTCATTTTAAAATATTTCTCCACAATCTTTTTTTTCATCTAAAACTCATGTTTCATGCGTTTGTTTGCTCGTTTCATCCCAAAAAAACTCGGATATATTTTTCGTAAAGAATGATAGTAATACTAAATTATTCAAACACAAACCAAAATTTGTGTTCATTTTAAAATATTTCTCCACAATCTTTGTTTGCACCTAAAATCAATGTTTCATTCGTTTGTTGTGATATATAAAAATAACACGGCTTGATTTTTCGTAAAGAATGATAGTGAATACTAAATTATTCAAAAGCAAACCAAAATTTGTGTTTTTTTAAAATATTTCTCCACTATATTTGTTTCCAACGAAAACTCATGTTTGAAGCGTTTGCTTGCTCGTTTCATGTAATAATAACTATCCTAGATTTTTCATAAAGAATATACTAAATTATTCAAACGCAAACAAAAATTTGTTTTCATTTTAAAATATTCCTCCACAATCTTTGTTTGCACCTCAAACTCATGTTTCATGCGTTTGTTCGCTCGTTTCATGCAATAAAAACTCGGCAAGATTTTTCGAAAAGAATATACTAAATTTTTCAAACGCAAACCAAAATTTGTTATCATTTTAAAATATTTCTCCAAAATCTTCTTTTGCAGCTAAAACTCATGTTTCATGCGCTTGTCTGCTCGTTTCTTCCAAAAACAACTCGGATAGACTTTTCGTAAAGAATGATAGTAAACACTAAATTATTCAATTACAAACCAAAGTTTATGTTGATTTTAAAATATTTCTCCACAATCTTTGTTTGCAAGGAAAACTCATGTTTCAAGATTTTGCTTGCTCGTTTCATGTAATAAAAACTCGGCTAGATTTTTCATAAAGAATATACTAAATTATTCAAATGAAAACAAAAATTTGTTTTCATTTTAAAATATTTCTACACAATCATTGTTTGAAACGGAAACTCATGTCTCAAGCGTTTGCTTGCTCGTTTCATGTAGTAAAAACTCGGCTAGATTTTTCATAAAGAAGAAACTAAATTATTCAAACTCAAACCAAAATTTGTTTTCATTTTAAAATATTTCTCCACAATCTTTGTTTGCACCTCAATCTCATGATTCATGCATTTGTTCGTTCCTTTCATGCAACAAAAAATCGGCTAGATTTTTCATAAAGAATAAACTAAATTATTCAAAAACAAACCAAAATTTGTTTTCATTTTAAAATATTTCTCCACAATCTTTTTTTTCATCTAAAACTCATGTTTCATGCGTTTGTTTGCTCGTTTCATCCCAAAAAAACTCGGATATATTTTTCGTAAAGAATGATAGTAATACTAAATTATTCAAACACAAACCAAAATTTGTGTTCATTTTAAAATATTTCTCCACAATCTTTGTTTGCACCTAAAATCAATGTTTCATTCGTTTGTTGTGATATATAAAAATAACACGGCTTGATTTTTCGTAAAGAATGATAGTGAATACTAAATTATTCAAAAGCAAACCAAAATTTGTGTTTTTTTAAAATATTTCTCCACTATATTTGTTTCCAACGAAAACTCATGTTTGAAGCGTTTGCTTGCTCGTTTCATGTAATAATAACTATCCTAGATTTTTCATAAAGAATATACTAAATTATTCAAACGCAAACAAAAATTTGTTTTCATTTTAAAATATTCCTCCACAATCTTTGTTTGCACCTCAAACTCATGTTTCATGCGTTTGTTCGCTCGTTTCATGCAATAAAAACTCGGCAAGATTTTTCGAAAAGAATATACTAAATTTTTCAAACGCAAACCAAAATTTGTTATCATTTTAAAATATTTCTCCAAAATCTTCTTTTGCAGCTAAAACTCATGTTTCATGCGCTTGTCTGCTCGTTTCTTCCAAAAACAACTCGGATAGACTTTTCGTAAAGAATGATAGTAAACACTAAATTATTCAATTACAAACCAAAGTTTATGTTGATTTTAAAATATTTCTCCACAATCTTTGTTTGCAAGGAAAACTCATGTTTCAAGATTTTGCTTGCTCGTTTCATGTAATAAAAACTCGGCTAGATTTTTCATAAAGAATATACTAAATTATTCAAATGAAAACAAAAATTTGTTTTCATTTTAAAATATTTCTACACAATCATTGTTTGAAACGGAAACTCATGTCTCAAGCGTTTGCTTGCTCGTTTCATGTAGTAAAAACTCGGCTAGATTTTTCATAAAGAAGAAACTAAATTATTCAAACTCAAACCAAAATTTGTTTTCATTTTAAAATATTTCTCCACAATCTTTGTTTGCACCTCAATCTCATGATTCATGCATTTGTTCGTTCCTTTCATGCAACAAAAAATCGGCTAGATTTTTCATAAAGAATAAACTAAATTATTCAAAAACAAACCAAAATTTGTTTTCATTTTAAAATATTTCTCCACAATCTTTTTTTTCATCTAAAACTCATGTTTCATGCGTTTGTTTGCTCGTTTCATCCCAAAAAAACTCGGATATATTTTTCGTAAAGAATGATAGTAATACTAAATTATTCAAACACAAACCAAAATTTGTGTTCATTTTAAAATATTTCTCCACAATCTTTGTTTGCACCTAAAATCAATGTTTCATTCGTTTGTTGTTATATATAAAAATAACACGGCTTGATTTTTCGTAAAGAATGATAGTGAATACTAAATTATTCAAAAGCAAACCAAAATTTGTGTTTTTTTAAAATATTTCTCCACTATATTTGTTTCCAACGAAAACTCATGTTTGAAGCGTTTGCTTGCTCGTTTCATGTAATAATAACTATCCTAGATTTTTCATAAAGAATATACTAAATTATTCAAACGCAAACAAAAATTAGTTTTCATTTTAAAATATTCCTCCACAATCTTTGTTTGCACCTCAAACTCATGTTTCATGCGTTTGTTCGCTCGTTTCATGCAATAAAAACTCGGCAAGATTTTTCGAAAAGAATATACTAAATTTTTCAAACGCAAACCAAAATTTGTTATCATTTTAAAATATTTCTCCAAAATCTTCTTTTGCAGCTAAAACTCATGTTTCATGCGCTTGTCTGCTCGTTTCTTCCAAAAACAACTCGGATAGACTTTTCGTAAAGAATGATAGTAAACACTAAATTATTCAATTACAAACCAAAGTTTATGTTGATTTTAAAATATTTCTGCACAATCTTTGTTTGCAAGGAAAACTCATGTTTCAAGCTTTTGCTTGCTCGTTTCATGTAATAAAAACTCGGCTAGATTTTTCATAAAGAATATACTAAATTATTCAAATGAAAACAAAAATTTGTTTTCATTTTAAAATATTTCTACACAATCATTGTTTGAAACGGAAACTCATGTCTCAAGCGTTAGCTTGCTCGTTTCATGTAGTAAAAACTCGGCTATATTTTTCATAAAGAAGAAACTAAATTATTCAAACTCAAACCAAAATTTGTTTTCATTTTAAAATATTTCTCCACACTCTTTGCTTGCACCTCAAACTCATGTTTCATGCATTTGTTCGCTCCTTTCATGCAATAAAAAATCGGCTAGATTTTTCATAAAATATAAACTAAATTATTCAAAAACAAACCAAAATTTGTTTTCATTTTAAAATATTTCTCCACATTCTTTTTTTCATCTAAAACTCATGTTTCATGCGTTTGTTTGCTCGTTTCATCCCAAAAAAACTCGGATATATTTTTCTTAAAGAATGATAGTAATACTAAATTATTCAAACACAAACCAAAATTTGTGTTCATTTTAAAATATTTCTCCACAATCTTTGTTTGCACCTAAAATCAATGTTTCATTCGTTTGTTGTTATATATAAAAATAACACGGCTTGATTTTTCGTAAAGAATGATAGTGAATACTAAATTATTCAAATGCAAACCAAAATTTGTGTTTTTTTAAAATATTTCTCCACTATATTTGTTTCCAACGAAAACTCATGTTTGAAGCGTTTGCTTGCTCGTTTCATGTAATAATAACTATCCTAGATTTTTCATAAAGAATATACTAAATTATTCAAACGCAAACAAAAATTTGTTTTCATTTTAAAATATTCCTCCACAATCTTTGTTTGCACCTCAAACTCATGTTTCATGCGTTTGTTCGCTCGTTTCATGCAATAAAAACTCGGCAAGATTTTTCGAAAAGAATATACTAAATTTTTCAAACGCAAACCAAAATTTGTTATCATGTTAAAATATTTCTCCAAAATCTTCTTTTGCAGCTAAAACTCATGTTTCATGCGCTTGTCTGCTCGTTTCTTCCAAAAACAACTCGGATAGACTTTTCGTAAAGAATGATAGTAAACACTAAATTATTCAATTACAAACCAAAGTTTATGTTGATTTTAAAATATTTCTCCACAATCTTTGTTTGCAAGGAAAACTCATGTTTCAAGCTTTTGCTTGCTCGTTTCATGTAATAAAAACTCGGCTAGATTTTTCATAAAGAATATACTAAATTATTCAAATGAAAACAAAATTTTGTTTTCATTTTAAAATATTTCTACACAATCATTGTTTGAAACGGAAACTCATGTCTCAAGCGTTAGCTTGCTCGTTTCATGTAGTAAAAACTCGGCTATATTTTTCATAAAGAAGAAACTAAATTATTCAAACTCAAACCAAAATTTGTTTTCATTTTAAAATATTTCTCCACACTCTTTGCTTGCACCTCAAACTCATGTTTCATGCATTTGTTCGCTCCTTTCATGCAATAAAAAATCGGCTAGATTTTTCATAAAAAATAAACTAAATTATTCAAAAACAAACCAAAATTTGTTTTCATTTTAAAATATTTCTCCACATTCTTTTTTTCATCTAAAACTCATGTTTCATGCGTTTGTTTGCTCGTTTCATCCCAAAAAAACTCGGATATATTTTTCGTAAAGAATGATAGTAATACTAAATTATTCAAACACAAACCAAAATTTGTGTTCATTTTAAAATATTTCTCCACAATCTTTGTTTGCACCTAAAATCAATGTTTCATTCGTTTGTTGTTATATATAAATATAACACGGCTTGATTTTTCGTAAAGAATGATAGTGAATACTAAATTATTCAAATGCAAACCAAAATTTGTGTTTTTTTAAAATATTTCTCCACTATATTTGTTTCCAACGAAAACTCATGTTTGAAGCGTTTGCTTGCTCGTTTCATGTAATAATAACTATCCTAGATTTTTCATAAAGAATATACTAAATTATTCAAACGCAAACAAAAATTTGTTTTCATTTTAAAATATTCCTCCACAATCTTTGTTTGCACCTCAAACTCATGTTTCATGCGTTTGTTCGCTCGTTTCATACAATAAAAACTCGGCAAGATTTTTCGAAAAGAATATACTAAATTTTTCAAACGCAAACCAAAATTTGTTATCATTTTAAAATATTTGTCCAAATCTTTTTTTGCCGCTAAAACTCATGTTTCATCCGTTTGTTTGCTCGTTTCTTCCAAAAACAACTCGGATAGACTTTTCGTAAAGAATGATAGTAAACACTAAATTATTCACTTACAAACCAAGTTTATGTTGATTATAAAATATTTCTCCACAATCTTTGTTTGCAAGGAAAACTCATGTTTCAAGCTTTTGCTTGCTCGTTTCAAGTAATAAAAACTCGGCTAGATTTTTCATAAAGAATATACTAAATTATTCAAATGAAAACAAAAATTTGTTTTCATTTTAAAATATTTCTCCACAATCATTGTTTGAAACGGAAACTCATGTCTCAAGCGTTTGCTTGCTCGTTTCATGTAATAAAAACTCGGCTAGATTTTTCATAAAGAAGAAACTAAATTATTCAAACTCAAACCAAAATTTGTTTTCATTTTAAAATATTTCTCCACAATCTTTGTTTGCACCTCAATCTCATGATTCATGCATTTGTTCGCTCCTTTCATGCAACAAAAAATCGGCTAGATTTTTCATAAAGAATAAACTAAATTATTCAAAAACAAACCAAAATTTGTTTTCATTTTAAAATATATCTCCACAATCTTTTTTTTCATCTAAAACTCATGTTTCATGCGTTTGTTTGCTCGTTTCATCCCAAAAAAACTCGGATATATTTTTCGTAAAGAATGATAGTAATACTAAATTATTCAAACACAAACCAAAATTTGTGTTCATTTTAAAATATTTCTCCACAATCTTTGTTTGCACCTAAAATCAATGTTTCATTCGTTTGTTGTTATATATAAATATAACACGGCTTGATTTTTCGTAAAGAATGATAGTGAATACTAAATTATTCAAATGCAAACCAAAATTTGTGTTTTTTTAAAATATTTCTCCACTATATTTGTTTCCAACGAAAACTCATGTTTGAAGCGTTTGCTTGCTCGTTTCATGTAATAATAACTATCCTAGATATTTCATAAAGAATATACTAAATTATTCAAACGCAAACAAAAATTTGTTTTCATTTTAAAATATTCCTCCACAATCTTTGTTTGCACCTCAAACTCATGTTTCATGCGTTTGTTCGCTCGTTTCATGCAATAAAAACTCGGCAAGATTTTTCGAAAAGAATATACTAAATTTTTCAAACGCAAACCAAAATTTGTTATCATTTTAAAATATTTGTCCAAATCTTTTTTTGCCGCTAAAACTCATGTTTCATCCGTTTGTTTGCTCGTTTCTTCCAAAAACAACTCGGATAGACTTTTCGTAAAGAATGATAGTAAACACTAAATTATTCACTTACAAACCAAGTTTATGTTGATTATAAAATATTTCTCCACAATCTTTGTTTGCAAGGAAAACTCATGTTTCAAGCTTTTGCTTGCTCGTTTCAAGTAATAAAAACTCGGCTAGATTTTTCATAAAGAATATACTAAATTATTCAAATGAAAACAAAAATTTGTTTTCATTTTAAAATATTTCTCCACAATCATTGTTTGAAACGGAAACTCATGTCTCAAGCGTTTGCTTGCTCGTTTCATGTAATAAAAACTCGGCTAGATTTTTCATAAAGAAGAAACTAAATTATTCAAACTCAAACCAAAATTTGTTTTCATTTTAAAATATTTCTCCACAATCTTTGTTTGCACCTCAATCTCATGATTCATGCATTTGTTCGCTCCTTTCATGCAACAAAAAATCGGCTAGATTTTTCATAAAGAATAAACTAAATTATTCAAAAACAAACCAAAATTTGTTTTCATTTTAAAATATATCTCCACAATCTTTTTTTTCATCTAAAACTCATGTTTCATGCGTTTGTTTGCTCGTTTCATCCCAAAAAAACTCGGATATATTTTTCGTAAAGAATGATAGTAATACTAAATTATTCAAACACAAACCAAAATTTGTGTTCATTTTAAAATATTTCTCCACAATCTTTGTTTGCACCTAAAATCAATGTTTCATTCGTTTGTTGTTATATATAAAAAAAACACGGCTTGATTTTTCGTAAAGAATGATAGTGAATACTAAATTATTCAAAAGCAAACCAAAATTTGTGTTTTTTTAAAATATTTCTCCACTATATTTGTTTCCAACGAAAACTCATGTTTGAAGCGTTTGCTTGCTCGTTTCATGTAATAATAACTATCCTAGATTTTTCATAAAGAATATACTAAATTATTCAAACGCAAACAAAAATTTGTTTTCATTTTAAAATATTCCTCCACAATCTTTGTTTGCACCTCAAACTCATGTTTCATGCGTTTGTTCGCTCGTTTCATGCAATAAAAACTCGGCAAGATTTTTCGAAAAGAATATACTAAATTTTTCAAACGCAAACCAAAATTTGTTATCATTTTAAAATATTTCTCCAAAATCTTCTTTTGCAGCTAAAACTCATGTTTCATGCGCTTGTCTGCTCGTTTCTTCCAAAAACAACTCGGATAGACTTTTCGTAAAGAATGATAGTAAACACTAAATTATTCAATTACAAACCAAAGTTTATGTTGATTTTAAAATATTTCTGCACAATCTTTGTTTGCAAGGAAAACTCATGTTTCAAGCTTTTGCTTGCTCGTTTCATGTAATAAAAACTCGGCTAGATTTTTCATAAAGAATATACCAAATTATTCAAATGAAAACAAAAATTTGTTTTCATTTTAAAATATTTCTACACAATCATTGTTTGAAACGGAAACTCATGTCTCAAGCGTTAGCTTGCTCGTTTCATGTAGTAAAAACTCGGCTATATTTTTCATAAAGAAGAAACTAAATTATTCAAACTCAAACCAAAATTTGTTTTCATTTTAAAATATTTCTCCACACTCTTTGCTTGCACCTCAAACTCATGTTTCATGCATTTGTTCGCTCCTTTCATGCAATAAAAAATCGGCTAGATTTTTCATAAAATATAAACTAAATTATTCAAAAACAAACCAAAATTTGTTTTCATTTTAAAATATTTCTCCACATTCTTTTTTTCATCTAAAACTCATGTTTCATGCGTTTGTTTGCTCGTTTCATCCCAAAAAAACTCGGATATATTTTTCGTAAAGAATGATAGTAATACTAAATTATTCAAACACAAACCAAAATTTGTGTTCATTTTAAAATATTTCTCCACAATCTTTGTTTGCACCTAAAATCAATGTTTCATTCGTTTGTTGTTATATATAAAAATAACACGGCTTGATTTTTCGTAAAGAATGATAGTGAATACTAAATTATTCAAATGCAAACCAAAATTTGTGTTTTTTTAAAATATTTCTCCACTATATTTGTTTCCAACGAAAACTCATGTTTGAAGCGTTTGCTTGCTCGTTTCATGTAATAATAACTATCCTAGATTTTTCATAAAGAATATACTAAATTATTCAAACGCAAACAAAAATTTGTTTTCATTTTAAAATATTCCTCCACAATCTTTGTTTGCACCTCAAACTCATGTTTCATGCGTTTGTTCGCTCGTTTCATGCAATAAAAACTCGGCAAGATTTTTCGAAAAGAATATACTAAATTTTTCAAACGCAAACCAAAATTTGTTATCATGTTAAAATATTTCTCCAAAATCTTCTTTTGCAGCTAAAACTCATGTTTCATGCGCTTGTCTGCTCGTTTCTTCCAAAAACAACTCGGATAGACTTTTCGTAAAGAATGATAGTAAACACTAAATTATTCAATTACAAACCAAAGTTTATGTTGATTTTAAAATATTTCTCCACAATCTTTGTTTGCAAGGAAAACTCATGTTTCAAGCTTTTGCTTGCTCGTTTCATGTAATAAAAACTCGGCTAGATTTTTCATAAAGAATATACTAAATTATTCAAATGAAAACAAAAATTTGTTTTCATTTTAAAATATTTCTACACAATCATTGTTTGAAACGGAAACTCATGTCTCAAGCGTTAGCTTGCTCGTTTCATGTAGTAAAAACTCGGCTATATTTTTCATAAAGAAGAAACTAAATTATTCAAACTCAAACCAAAATTTGTTTTCATTTTAAAATATTTCTCCACACTCTTTGCTTGCACCTCAAACTCATGTTTCATGCATTTGTTCGCTCCTTTCATGCAATAAAAAATCGGCTAGATTTTTCATAAAAAATAAACTAAATTATTCAAAAACAAACCAAAATTTGTTTTCATTTTAAAATATTTCTCCACATTCTTTTTTTCATCTAAAACTCATGTTTCATGCGTTTGTTTGCTCGTTTCATCCCAAAAAAACTCGGATATATTTTTCGTAAAGAATGATAGTAATACTAAATTATTCAAACACAAACCAAAATTTGTGTTCATTTTAAAATATTTCTCCACAATCTTTGTTTGCACCTAAAATCAATGTTTCATTCGTTTGTTGTTATATATAAATATAACACGGCTTGATTTTTCGTAAAGAATGATAGTGAATACTAAATTATTCAAATGCAAACCAAAATTTGTGTTTTTTTAAAATATTTCTCCACTATATTTGTTTCCAACGAAAACTCATGTTTGAAGCGTTTGCTTGCTCGTTTCATGTAATAATAACTATCCTAGATTTTTCATAAAGAATATACTAAATTATTCAAACGCAAACAAAAATTTGTTTTCATTTTAAAATATTCCTCCACAATCTTTGTTTGCACCTCAAACTCATGTTTCATGCGTTTGTTCGCTCGTTTCATACAATAAAAACTCGGCAAGATTTTTCGAAAAGAATATACTAAATTTTTCAAACGCAAACCAAAATTTGTTATCATTTTAAAATATTTGTCCAAATCTTTTTTTGCCGCTAAAACTCATGTTTCATCCGTTTGTTTGCTCGTTTCTTCCAAAAACAACTCGGATAGACTTTTCGTAAAGAATGATAGTAAACACTAAATTATTCACTTACAAACCAAGTTTATGTTGATTATAAAATATTTCTCCACAATCTTTGTTTGCAAGGAAAACTCATGTTTCAAGCTTTTGCTTGCTCGTTTCAAGTAATAAAAACTCGGCTAGATTTTTCATAAAGAATATACTAAATTATTCAAATGAAAACAAAAATTTGTTTTCATTTTAAAATATTTCTCCACAATCATTGTTTGAAACGGAAACTCATGTCTCAAGCGTTTGCTTGCTCGTTTCATGTAATAAAAACTCGGCTAGATTTTTCATAAAGAAGAAACTAAATTATTCAAACTCAAACCAAAATTTGTTTTCATTTTAAAATATTTCTCCACAATCTTTGTTTGCACCTCAATCTCATGATTCATGCATTTGTTCGCTCCTTTCATGCAACAAAAAATCGGCTAGATTTTTCATAAAGAATAAACTAAATTATTCAAAAACAAACCAAAATTTGTTTTCATTTTAAAATATATCTCCACAATCTTTTTTTTCATCTAAAACTCATGTTTCATGCGTTTGTTTGCTCGTTTCATCCCAAAAAAACTCGGATATATTTTTCGTAAAGAATGATAGTAATACTAAATTATTCAAACACAAACCAAAATTTGTGTTCATTTTAAAATATTTCTCCACAATCTTTGTTTGCACCTAAAATCAATGTTTCATTCGTTTGTTGTTATATATAAATATAACACGGCTTGATTTTTCGTAAAGAATGATAGTGAATACTAAATTATTCAAATGCAAACCAAAATTTGTGTTTTTTTAAAATATTTCTCCACTATATTTGTTTCCAACGAAAACTCATGTTTGAAGCGTTTGCTTGCTCGTTTCATGTAATAATAACTATCCTAGATTTTTCATAAAGAATATACTAAATTATTCAAACGCAAACAAAAATTTGTTTTCATTTTAAAATATTCCTCCACAATCTTTGTTTGCACCTCAAACTCATGTTTCATGCGTTTGTTCGCTCGTTTCATGCAATAAAAACTCGGCAAGATTTTTCGAAAAGAATATACTAAATTTTTCAAACGCAAACCAAAATTTGTTATCATTTTAAAATATTTGTCCAAATCTTTTTTTGCCGCTAAAACTCATGTTTCATCCGTTTGTTTGCTCGTTTCTTCCAAAAACAACTCGGATAGACTTTTCGTAAAGAATGATAGTAAACACTAAATTATTCACTTACAAACCAAGTTTATGTTGATTATAAAATATTTCTCCACAATCTTTGTTTGCAAGGAAAACTCATGTTTCAAGCTTTTGCTTGCTCGTTTCAAGTAATAAAAACTCGGCTAGATTTTTCATAAAGAATATACTAAATTATTCAAATGAAAACAAAAATTTGTTTTCATTTTAAAATATTTCTCCACAATCATTGTTTGAAACGGAAACTCATGTCTCAAGCGTTTGCTTGCTCGTTTCATGTAATAAAAACTCGGCTAGATTTTTCATAAAGAAGAAACTAAATTATTCAAACTCAAACCAAAATTTGTTTTCATTTTAAAATATTTCTCCACAATCTTTGTTTGCACCTCAATCTCATGATTCATGCATTTGTTCGCTCCTTTCATGCAACAAAAAATCGGCTAGATTTTTCATAAAGAATAAACTAAATTATTCAAAAACAAACCAAAATTTGTTTTCATTTTAAAATATATCTCCACAATCTTTTTTTTCATCTAAAACTCATGTTTCATGCGTTTGTTTGCTCGTTTCATCCCAAAAAAACTCGGATATATTTTTCGTAAAGAATGATAGTAATACTAAATTATTCAAACACAAACCAAAATTTGTGTTCATTTTAAAATATTTCTCCACAATCTTTGTTTGCACCTAAAATCAATGTTTCATTCGTTTGTTGTTATATATAAAAATAACACGGCTTGATTTTTCGTAAAGAATGATAGTGAATACTAAATTATTCAAAAGCAAACCAAAATTTGTGTTTTTTTAAAATATTTCTCCACTATATTTGTTTCCAACGAAAACTCATGTTTGAAGCGTTTGCTTGCTCGTTTCATGTAATAATAACTATCCTAGATTTTTCATAAAGAATATACTAAATTATTCAAACGCAAACAAAAATTTGTTTTCATTTTAAAATATTCCTCCACAATCTTTGTTTGCACCTCAAACTCATGTTTCATGCGTTTGTTCGCTCGTTTCATGCAATAAAAACTCGGCAAGATTTTTCGAAAAGAATATACTAAATTTTTCAAACGCAAACCAAAATTTGTTATCATTTTAAAATATTTCTCCAAAATCTTCTTTTGCAGCTAAAACTCATGTTTCATGCGCTTGTCTGCTCGTTTCTTCCAAAAACAACTCGGATAGACTTTTCGTAAAGAATGATAGTAAACACTAAATTATTCAATTACAAACCAAAGTTTATGTTGATTTTAAAATATTTCTCCACAATCTTTGTTTGCAAGGAAAACTCATGTTTCAACCTTTTGCTTGCTCGTTTCATGTAATAAAGACTCGGCTAGATTTTTCATAAAGAATATACTAAATTATTCAAATGAAAACAAAAATTTGTTTTCATTTTAAAATATTTCTACACAATCATTGTTTGAAACGGAAACTCATGTCTCAAGCGTTTGCTTGCTCGTTTCATGTAGTAAAAACTCGGCTAGATTTTTCATAAAGAAGAAACTAAATTATTCAAACTCAAACCAAAATTTGTTTTCATTTTAAAATATTTCTCCACAATCTTTGTTTGCACCTCAATCTCATGATTCATGCATTTGTTCGCTCCTTTCATGCAACAAAAAATCGGCTAGATTTTTCATAAAGAATAAACTAAATTATTCAAAAACAAACCAAAATTTGTTTTCATTTTAAAATATTTCTCCACAATCTTTTTTTTCATCTAAAACTCATGTTTCATGCGTTTGTTTGCTCGTTTCATCCCAAAAAAACTCGGATATATTTTTCGTAAAGAATGATAGTAATACTAAATTATTCAAACACAAACCAAAATTTGTGTTCATTTTAAAATATTTCTCCACAATCTTTGTTTGCACCTAAAATCAATGTTTCATTCGTTTGTTGTTATATATAAAAATAACACGGCTTGATTTTTCGTAAAGAATGATAGTGAATACTAAATTATTCAAAAGCAAACCAAAATTTGTGTTTTTTTAAAATATTTCTCCACTATATTTGTTTCCAACGAAAACTCATGTTTGAAGCGTTTGCTTGCTCGTTTCATGTAATAATAACTATCCTAGATTTTTCATAAAGAATATACTAAATTATTCAAACGCAAACAAAAATTTGTTTTCATTTTAAAATATTCCTCCACAATCTTTGTTTGCACCTCAAACTCATGTTTCATGCGTTTGTTCGCTCGTTTCATGCAATAAAAACTCGGCAAGATTTTTCGAAAAGAATATACTAAATTTTTCAAACGCAAACCAAAATTTGTTATCATTTGAAAATATTTCTCCAAAATCTTCTTTTGCAGCTAAAACTCATGTTTCATGCGCTTGTCTGCTCGTTTCTTCCAAAAACAACTCGGATAGACTTTTCGTAAATAATGATAGTAAACACTAAATTATTCAATTACAAACCAAAGTTTATGTTTATTTTAAAATATTTCTCCACAATCTTTGTTTGCAAGGAAAACTGATGTTTCAAGCTTTTGCTTGCCCGTTTCATGTAATAAAAACTCGGCTAGATTTTTCATAAAGAAGAAACTAAATTATTCATACTCAAACCAAAATTTGTTTTCATTTTAAAATATTTCTCCACAATCTTTGTTTGCACCGCAAACTCATGTTTCATGCATTTGTTCGCTCCTTTCGTTCAATAAAAACTCGGCTAGATTTTTCATAAAGAAGAAAGTATATTATTCAAACTCAAACCAAAATTTGTTTTCATTTTAAAATATTTCTCCACAATCTTTGTTTGCACCGCAAACTCATGTTTCATGCATTTGTTCGCTCCTTTCATGCAATAAAAACTCGGCTAGATTTTTCATAAAGAAGAAACTAAATTATTCAAACTCAAACCAAAATTTGTTTTCATTTTAAAATATTTCTCCACACTCTTTGTTTGCACCTCAAACTCATGTTTCATGCATTTGTTCGCTCCTTTCATGCAATAAAAAATCGGCTAGATTTTTCATAAAGAATAAACTAAATTATTCAAAAACAAACCAAAATTTGTTTTCATTTTAAAATATTTCTCCACAATATTTTTTTCATCTAAAACTCATGTTTCATGCGTTTGTTTGCTCGTTTCATCCCAAAAAAACTCGGATATATTTTTCGTAAAGAATGATAGTAATACTAACTTATTCAAACACAAATCAAAATTTGTTTTCATTTTAAAATATTCCTCCACAATCTTTGTTTGCACCTCAAACTCATGTTTCATGCGTTTGTTCGCTAGTTTCATGCAATAAAAACTCGGCAAGATTTTTCGAAAAGAATATACTAAATTTTTCAAACGCAAACTAAAATTTGTTATGATTTTAAAATATTTCTCCAAAATCTTTTTTTGCACCTAAAACTCATGTTTCGTGCGTTTGTTTGCTCGTTTCATCCAAAACAACTCGGATAGACTTTTCGTAAAGAATGATAGTAAATACTAAATTATTCAATTACAAACCAAAGTTTATGTTTATTTTAAAATATTTCTCCACATTCTTTGTTTGAAAGGAAAACTCATGTTTCAAGCATTTGCTTGCTCGTTTCATGTAATAAAAACTCGGATAGATTCTTCATAAAGAATATACTAAATTATTCAAATGAAAATAAAAATTTGTTTTCATTTTAAAATATTTCTCGACAATCATTGTTTGAAACGGAAACTCATGTCTCAAGCGTTTGCTTGCTCGTTTCATGTAATAAAAACTCGGCTACATTTTTCATAAAGAAGAAACTAAATTATTCAAACACAAACCGAAATTTATTTTCATTTTAAAATATTTCTCCACAATCTTTGTTTGCACCTCAAACTCATGTTTCATGCATTTGTTCGCTCCTTTCATGCAATAAAAAATCGGGTAGATTTTTCATAAAGATTAAACTAAATTATTCAAAAACAAACAAAAATTGGTTTTCATTTTAAAATATTTCTCCACAATCTTTTTTTGCACCTAAAACTCATGTTTCATGCGTTTGTTTGCTCGTTTCGTCCCAAAAAAACTCGGATATATTTTTTGTAAAGAATGGAAGTAATACTAAATTATTCAAACACAAACCAAAATTTGTGTTCATTTAGAAATATTTCTCCACAATCTTTGTTTGCACCTAAAATCAATGTTTCATTCGTTTGTTGTTATATAAAAAAATAACACGGCTTGATTTTTCGTAAAGAATGATAGTGAATACTAAATTATTCAAATGCAAACCAAAATTTGTGTTTTTTTAAAATATTTCTCCACTATATTTGTTTCCAACGAAAACTTATGTTTGAAGCGTTTGCTTGCTCGTTTCATGTAATAATAACTATCCTAGATTTTTCATAAAGAATATACTAAATTACTCAAACGCAAACAAAAATTTGTGTTCATTTTAAAATATTTCTCCACAATCTTTGTTTGCACCTAAAATCAATGTTTCATTCGTTTGTTGTTATATATAAAAATAACACGGCTTGATTTTTCGTAAAGAATGATAGTGAATACAAAATTATTCAAATGCAAACCAAAATTTGTGTTTTTTTAAAATATTTCTCCACTATATTTGTTTCCAACGAAAACTCATGTTTGAAGCGTTTGTTTGCTCGTTTCATGTAATAATAACTATCCTAGATTTTTCATAAAGAATATACTAAATTATGCAAACGCAAACAAAAATTTGTTTTCATTTTAAAATATTCCTCCACAATCTTTGTTTGCACCTCAAACACATGTTTCATGCGTTTGTTCGCTTGTTTCATGCAATAAAAACTCGGCAAGATTTTTCGAAAAGAATATACTAAACTTTTCAAACGCAAACCAAAATTTGTTATCATTTTAAAATATTTCTCCAAAATCCTTTTTTGCAGCTAAAACTCATGTTTCATGCGCTTGTTTGCTCGTTTCTTCCAAAAACAACTCGGATAGACTTTTCGTAAAGAATGATAGTAAACACTAAATTATTCAATTACAAACCAAAGTTTATGTTGATTTTAAAATATTTCTCCACAATCTTGTTTTGCAAGGAAAACTCATGTTTCAAGCTTTTGCTTGCTCGTTTCATGTAATAAAAACTCGGCTAGATTTTTCATAAAGAATATACTAAATTATTCAAATGAAAACAAAAATTTGTTTTTATTTTAAAATATTTCTCCACAATCATTGTTTGAAACGGAAACTCATGTCTCAAGCGTTTGCTTGCTCGTTTCATGTAATAAAAACTCGGCTAGATTTTTCATAAAGAAGAAACTAAATTATTCAAACTCAAACCAAAATTTGTTTTCATTTTAAAATATTTCTCCACAATCTTGGTTTGCACCTCAATCTCATGTTTCATGCATTTGTTCTCTCCTTTCATGCAATAAAAAATCGGCTAGATTTTTCATAAATAATAAACTAAATTATTCAAAAACAAACCAAAATTTGTTTTCATTTTAAAATATTTCTCCACATTCTTTTTTTTCATCTAAAACTCATGTTTCATGCGTTTGTTTGCTCGTTTCATCCCAAAAAAACTCGGATATATTCTTCGTAAAGAATGATAGTAACACTAAATTATTCAAACACAAATCAAAATTTGTGTTCATTTTAAAATATTTCTACACAATCTTTGTTTGCACCTAAAATCAATGTTTCATTCGTTTGTTGTAATATATAAAAATAACACGGCTTGATTTTTCGTAAAGAATGATAGTGAATACTAAATTATTCAAAAGCAAACCAAAATTTGTGTTTTTTTAAAATATTTCTCCACTATATTTGTTTCCAACGAAAACTCATGTTTGAAGCGGTTGTTTGCTCGTTTCATGTAATAATAACTATCCTAGATTTTTCATAAAGAATATACTAAAATATTCAAACGCAAACAAAAATTTGTTTTCATTTTAAAATATTCCTCCACAATCTTTGTTTGCAACTCAACCTCATGTTTCATGCGTTTGTTCGCTCGTTTCATGCAATAAAAACTCGGCAAGATTTTTCGAAAAGAATATACTAAATTTTTCAAACGCAAACCAAAATTTGTTATCATTTTAAAATATTTCTCCAAAATCTTTTTTTGCACCTAAAACTCTTGTTTCATGCATTTGTTTGCTCGTTTCATCCAAAAACAACTCGGATAGACTTTTAGTAAAGAATGATAGTAAACACTAAATTATTCAATTACAAACCAAAGTTTATGTTTATTTTAAAATATTTCTCCACAATCTTTGTTTGCAAGGAAAACTGATGTTTCAAGCTTTTGCTTGCTCGTTTCATGTAATAAAAACTCGGCTAGATTTTTCATAAAGAAGAAACTAAATTATTCAAACTCAAACCAAAATTTGTTTTCATTTTAAAATATTTCTCCACAATCTTTGTTTGCACCGCATACTCATGTTTCATGCATTTGTTCGCTCCTTTCATGCAATAAAAACTCGGCTAGATTTTTCATAAAGAAAAAGTATATTATTCAAACTCAAACCAAAATTTGTTTTCATTTTAAAATATTTCTCCACAATCTTTGTTTGCACCGCAAACTCATGTTTCATGCATTTGTTCGCTCCTTTCATGCAATAAAAACTCGGCTAGATTTTTCATAAAGAAGAAACTAAATTATTCAAACTCAAACCAAAATTTGTTTTCATTTTAAAATATTTCTCCACACTCTTTGTTTGCACATCAAACTCATGTTTCATGCATTTGTTCGCTCCTTTCATGCAATAAAAAATCGGCTAGATTTTTCATAAAGAATAAACTAAATTATTCAAAAACAAACCAAAATTTGTTTTCATTTTAAAATATTTCTCCACAATCTTTTTTTCATCTAAAACTCATGTTTCATGCGTTTGTTTGCTCGTTTCAACCCAAAAAAACTCGGATATATTTTTCGTAAAGAATGATTGTAATACTAAATTATTCAAACACAAATCAAAATTTGTTTTCATTTTAAAATATTCCTCCACAATCTTTGTTTGCACCTCAAACTCATGTTTCATGCGTTTGTTCGCTAGTTTCATGCAATAAAAACTTGGCAAGATTTTTCGAAAAGAATATACTAAATTTTTCAAACGCAAACCAAAATTTGTTATGATTTTAAAATATTTCTCCAAAATCTTTTTTTGCACCTAAAACTCATGTTTCGTGCGTTTGTTTGCTCGTTTCATCCAAAAACAACTCGGATAGACTTTTCGTAAAGAATGATAGTAAATACTAAATTATTCAATTACAAACCAAAGTTTATGTTTATTTTAAAATATTTCTCCACAATCTTTGTTTGAAAGGAAAACTCATGTTTCAAGCATTTGCTTGCTCGTTTCATGTAATAAAAACTCGGATAGATTCTTCATAAAGAATATACTAAATTATTCAAATGAAAACAAAAATTTGTTTTCATTTTAAAATATTTCTCCACAATCATTGTTTGAAACGGAAACTCATGTCTCAAGCGTTTGCTTGCTCGTTTCATGTAATAAAAACTCGGCTACATTTTTCATAAAGAAGAAACTAAATTATTCAAACACAAACCAAAATTTATTTTCATTTTAAAATATTTCTCCACAATCTTTGTTTGCACCTCAAACTCATGTTTCATGCATTTGTTCGCTCCTTTCATGCAATAAAAAATCGGCTAGATTTTTCATAAAGAATAAACTAAATTATTCAAAAACAAACAAAAATTTGTTTTCATTTTAAAATATTTCTCCACAATCTTTTTTGGCACCTAAAACTCATGTTTCATGCGTTTGTTTGCTCGTTTCGTCCCAAAAAAACTCGGATATATTTTTTGTAAAGAATGACAGTAATACTAAATTATTCAAACACAAACCAAAATTTGTGTTCATTTAGAAATATTTCTCCACAATCTTTGTTTGCACCTAAAATCAATGTTTCATTCGTTTGTTGTTATATAAAAAAATAACACGGCTTGATTTCTCGTAAAGAATGATAGTGAATACTAAATTATTCAAATGCAAACGAAAATTTGTGTTTTTTTAAAATATTTCTCCACTATATTTGTTTCCAACGAAAACTCATGTTTGAAGCGTTTGCTTGCTCGTTTCATGTAATAATAACTATCCTAGATTTTTCATAAAGAATATACTAAATTATTCAAACGCAAACAAAACTTTGTTTTCATTTTAAAATATTCCTCCACAATCTTTGTTTGCACCTCAAACTCATGTTTCATGCGTTTGTTCGCTCATTCCATGCAATAAAAACTCGGCAAGATTTTTCGAAAAAAATATACTAAATTTTTCAAACGCAAACCAAAATTTATTATCATTTTAAAATATTTCTCCAAAATCTTTTTTTGCACCTAAAACTCATGTTTCATGCGTTTGTTTGCTCGTTTCATCCAAAAACAACTCGGATAGACTTTTCGTAAAGAATGATAGTAAACACTAAATTATTCAATTACAAACCAAAGTTTATGTTTTTTTTAAAATATTTCTCCACAATCTTTGTTTGCAAGGAAAACTCTCATGTTTCAAGCACTTGCTTGCTCGTTTCTTGTAATAAAAACTCGGTTAGATTTTTCATAAAGAATATACTAAATTATTCAAATGAAAACAAAAATTTGTTTTCATTTTAAAATATTTCTCCACAATCATTGTTTGAAACGGAAACTCATGTCTCAAGCGTTTGCTTGCTCGTTTCATGTAATAAAAACTCGGCTAGATTTTTCATAAAGAAGAAACTAAATTATTCAAACTCAAACCAAAATTTGTTTTCATTTTAAAATATTTCTCCACAATCTTTGTTTGCACCTCAAACTCATGTTTCATGCATTTGTTCGCTCCTTTCATGCAATAAAAAATCGGCTAGATTTTTTATAAAGAATAAACTAAATTATTCAAAAACCAACCAAAATTTGTTTTCATTTTAAAATATTTCTCCACAATCTTTTTTTGCATCTAAAACTCATTTTTCATGCGTTTGTTTCCTCGTTTCATCCCAAAAAGACTCGGATATATTTTTTGTAAAGAATGATAGAAATACTAAATTATTCAAACACACACCAAAATTTGTGTTCATTTAGAAATATTTCTCCACAATCTTTGTTTGCACCTAAAATCAATGTTTCATTCGTTTGTTGTTATATAAAAAAATAACACGGCTTGATTTTTCGTAAAGAATGATACTGAATACTAAATTATTCAAATGCAAACCAAAATTTGTGTTTTTTTAAAATATTTCTCCACTATATTTGTTTCCAACGAAAACTCATGTTTGAAGCGTTTGCTTGTTCGTTTCATGTAATAATAACTATCCTAGATTTTTCATAAAGAATATACTAAATTATTCAAACGCAAACAAAAATTTGTTTTCATTTTAAAATATTCCTCCACAATCTTTGTTTGCACCTCAAACTCATGTTTCATGCGTTTGTTCGCTCATTTCATGCAATAAAAACTCGGCAAGATTTTTCGAAAAGAATATACTAAATTTTTCAAACGCAAACCAAAATTTGTTATCATTTTAAAATATTTCTCCAAAATCTTTTTTTGCATCTAAAACTCATGTTTCATGCGTTTGTTTGCTCGTTTCATCCAAAAACAACTCGGATAGACTTTTCGTAAAGAATGATAGTAAACACTAAATTATTCAATTACAAACCAAAGTTTATGTTTATTTTAAAATATTTCTCCACAATCTTTGTTTGCAAAGAAAACTCATGTTTCAAGCATTTGCTTGCTCGTTTCATGTAATAAAAACTCGGCTATATTTTTCATAAGGAATATACTAAATTATTCAAATGAAAACAAAAATTTGTTTTCATTTTAAAATATTTCTCCACAATCATTGTTTGCAATGAAAACTCATGTTTCAATTGTTGGCTCGCTCGTTTCATGTAATAAAAACTCGGCTAGATTTTTCATAAAGAATATACTAAATTATTCAAACACAAACCAAAATTTGTGTTAATTTTAAAATATTTCTCCACAATCTTTCTTTGCACCAAAAACTCATGTTTAATTCGTTTGTTCGCTCGTTATATAAAAATTAACACGGATAGATTTTTTATAAAGAATGATAGTAAATACTAAATTATTCAAATACAAACCAAAATTTGTGTTTATTTTAAAAATTTCTCCACAATCTTTTTTCCAACGCAAACTCATGTTTCAAGCGTCTGCTTACTCGTTTCATGTAATAAAAACTCGGCTAGATTTTTCATAAAGAATGTACTAAATTATTCGAACGCAAACCAAAATTTGTTTTCATTTTAAAATATTTCTCCACAATCTATTTTTGCACCTAAAACTCTTGCTTCATGCATTTGTTTGCTCGTTTCATCCAAAAATAACTCGGGTAGATTTTTCATAAAGAATGATACTAGATACTAAATTATTCAAATACAAACAAAAATTTGTGTTTATTTTAAATTATTTCTCCACAATCTTTGTTTGCAACGAAAACTCATGTTTCAAGCATTCGCTTGCTCGTTTCATGTAATAAAAACTCGGCTAAATTGTTCATAGAGAATAAACTAAATTGTACAAATGCAAAACAAAATTTGTTTTTATTTTAAAATATTTCTCCACTATCTTTGTTTACACCTCAAACTCATGTTTCGTGCGTTTGTTCGCACGTTTCATGCAATAAAAACTCGGCTAGATTTTTCGTAAAGCATATACTAAATTATTCAAATACAAACCAAAATTTGTGTTCATTTTAAAATATTTCTCCAGAATCATTGTTTGAAACGGAAACTCATGTCTCAATCGTTTGCTTGCTCGTTTCATGTAATAAAAACTCGGTTAGATTTTTCATAAAGAAGAAACTAAATTATTCGAACTCAAACCAAAATTTGTTTTCATTTTAAAATATTTCTCCACAATCTTTGTTTGCACCGCAAACTCATGTTTCATGCATTTGTTCGCTCCTTTCATGCAATAAAAAATCGGCTAGATTTTTCATAAAGAATAAACTAAATTATTCAAAAACAAACCAAAATTTGTTTTCATTTTAAAATATTTCTCCACAATCTTTTTTTGCATCTAAAACTCATGTTTCATGCGTTTGTTTGCCCGTTTCATCCCAAAAAAACTCGGATATATTTTTCGTAAAGAATGATAGTAATACTAAATTATTCAAACACAAACCAAAATTTGTGTTCATTTTAAAATATTTCTCCACAATCTTTGTTTGCACCTAAAATCAATGTTTCATTCGTTTGTTGTTATATATAAAAATAACACGGCTTGATTTTTCGTAAAGAAAGATAGTGAATACTAAATTATTCAAATGCAAACCAAAATTTGTGTTTTTTTAAAATATTTCTCCACTATATTTGTTTCCAACGAAAACTCATGTTTGAAGTGTTTGCTTGCTCGTTTCATGTAATAATAACTATCCTAGATTTTTCATAAAGAATATACTAAATTATACAAACGCAAACAAAAATTTGTTTTCATTTTAAAATATTCCTCCACAATCTTTGTTTGCACCTCAAACTCATGTTTCATGCGTTTGTTCGCTCGTTTCATGCAATAAAAACTCGGCAAGATTTTTCGAAAAGAATATACTAAATTTTTCAAACGCAAACCAAAATTTGTTATCATTTTAAAATATTTCTCGAAATTTTTTTTTTTGCCCCTAAAACTCATGTTTCATGCGTTTGTTTGCTGTTTCATCCAAAAAGAACTCGGATAGACTTTTCGTAAAGAATGATAGTAAACACTAAATTATTCAATTACAAACCAAAGTTTATGTTTATTTTAAAATATTTCTCAACAATCTTTGTTTGCAAGGAAAACTCATGTTTCAAGCATTTGCTTGCTCGTTTCATGCAATAAAAACTCGGGTAGATTTTTCATAAAGAATATACTAAATTATTCAAATGAAAACAAAAATTTGTTTTCAGTTTAAAATAATTCTCCACAATCAATGTCTGCAACGAAAATGGTGCAAACAAAGATAGTGGACAAATATTTTAAAATAAAAATAAATTTTGGTTTGTGTTTGTACAATTTAGTTTATTCTCTCTGAAAAATCTAGCCGAGTTTTTATTACATGAAACGAGCAAGCAAATGCTTAAAACATGAGTTTTCGTTGCAAACAAAGATTGTGGAGAAATATTTTAAAATAAACACAAATTTTTGTTTGTATTTGAATAATTTAGTATCTACTATCATTCTTTATGAAAAATCTACCCGAGTTTTTTTTGGATGAAACGAGCAAACAAACGCATGAAACACGAGTTTTAGGTGCAAAAAGAGATTGTGGAGAAATATTTTAAAATGAAAACAAATTTTGGTTTGCGTTTGTACAATTTAGTTTATTCTCTATGAAAAATCTAGCCGAGTTTTTATTACATGAAACGAGCAAGCAAATGTTTGAAACTTGAGTTTTCGTTGGAAAAAAGATTGTGGAGAAATATTTAAAATAAACACAAATTTTGGTTTGTATTTGAATAATTTAGTATATTCTTTATGAAAAATCTAGCTGAGTTTTTATTACATGAAACGAGCGAGCCAACGCTTGAAACATGAGTTTTCGTTGCAAACAATGATTGTGGAGAAATATTTTAAAATGAAAACAAATTTTTGTTTTCATTTCAATAATTTAGTATATTCTTTATGAAAAATCTAGCCGAGTTATTATTACATGAAACGAGCAAGCAAATGCTTGAAACATGAGTTTTCCTTGCAAACAAGGATTGTGGAGAAATATTTTAAAATAAACATAAACTTTTATTATCATTCCTTACGAAAAGTCTATCCGAGTTGTTTTTGGATGAAACGAGCAAACAAACGCATGAAACATAAGTTTTAGGTGCAAAAAAAGATTTTGGAGAAATATTTTAAAATGATAATAAATTTTGGTTTGCGTTTGAAAAATTTAGTATATTCTTTTCGAAAAATCTTGCCGGGTTTTTATTGCATGAAACGAGCGAACAAACGTATGAAACATGAGTTTGAGGTGCAAACAAAGATTGTGGAGGAATATTTTAAAATGAAAACAAATTTTCGTTTTCGTTTGAATAATATAGTATATTCTTTATGAAAAATCTAGGATAGTTATTATTACATGAAACGAGCAAGCAAACGCTTCAAACATGAGTTTTCGTTGCAAACAAAGATTGTGGAGAAATATTTTAAAAAAACACAAATTTTGGTTTGCGTTTGAATAATTTAGTATTCACTATCATTCTTTACGAAAAATCAAGCCGTGTTGTTTTTTTATATAACAACAAACGAATGAAACATTGATTTTAGGTGCAAACAAAGATTGTGGAGAAATATTTTAAAATGAACACAAATTTTGGTTTGTGTTTGAATAATTTAGTATTACTATCATTCTTTACGAAAAATATATCCGAGTTTTTTTGGGACGAAACGAGAAAGCAAACGCATGAAACATGAGTTTTAGATGCAAAAAAAGATTGTGGAGAAATATTTTAAAATGAAAACAAATTTTGGTTTGTTTTTGAATAATTTAGTTTCTTCTTTATGAAAAATCTTGCCGAGATTTTATTACATGAAACGAGCAAGCAAACGCTTGAGACATGAGTTTCCGTTTCAAACAATGATTGTGGAGAAATATTTTAAAATGAACACAAATTTTGGTTTGTGTTTGCATAATTTAGTATATGCTTTACGAAAAATCTAGCCGAGTTTTTATTGCATGAAACGTGCGAACAAACACACGAAACATGAGTTTGAGGTGCAAACAAAGATAGTGGAGAAATATTTTAAAATAAAAACAAATTTTGGTTTGCGTTTGTACAATTTAGTTTATTCTCTATGAAAATTCTAGCCGAGTTTTTATTACATGAAACGAGCAAGCAAATGCTTGAAACATGAGTTTTCGTTGCAAACAAAGATTGTGGAGAAATATTTTAAAATAAACACAAATTTTTGTTTGTATTTGAATAATTTAGTATCTACTATCATTCTTTATGAAAAATCTACCCGAGTTATTTTTGGATGAAACGAGCAAACAAACGCATGAAACATGAGTTTTAGGTGCAAAAAAAGATTGTGGAGAAATATTTTGAAATGAAAACAAATTTTGGTTTGCGTTTGAATAATTTACTATATTCTTTATGAAAAATATAGCCGAGTTTTTATTACATGAAACGAGTAAGCAAACGCTTGAAACATGAGTTTTCGTTGGAAAAATGATTGTAGAGAAATAATTAAAATAAACACAAATTTTGGTTTGTATTTGAATAATTTAGTATTTACTATCGTTCTTTACAAAAAATCTATCCGTGTTAATTTTTATATAACGAGCGATCAAACGAATTAAACATGAGTTTTTGGTGCAAAGAAAGATTGTGGAGAAATATTTAAAAATTAACACAAATTTTGGTTTGTGTTTGAATAATTTAGTATATTCTTTATGAAAAATCTAGCTGAGTTTTTATTACATGAAACGAGGGAGCCAACGCTTGAAACATGAGTTTTCGTTGCAAACAATGATTGTGGAGAAATATTTTAAAATGAAAACAAATTTTTGTTTTCATTTGTATAATTTAGTATATTCTTTATGAAAAACCTAGCCGAGTTTTTATTACATGAAACGAGCAAGCAAATGCTTGAAACATGAGTTTTCGTTGCAAACAAAGATTGTGGAGAAATATTTTAAAATAAACACAAATTTTTTTTTGTATTTGAATAATTTAGTATCTACTATCATTCTTTATGAAAAATCTACCCGAGTTATTTTTGGACGAAACGAGCAAACAAACGCATGAAACATGAGTTTTAGGTGCAAAAAGCATTGTGGGGAAATATTTTAAAATGAAAACAAATTTTGGTTTGCGTTTGAATAATTTACTATATTCTTTATGAAAAATCTAGCCGAGTTTTTAATACATGAAACGAGTAAGCAAACGCTTGAAACATGAGTTTTCGTTGGAAAAATGATTGTGGAGAAATAATTAAAATAAACACAAATTTTGTTTTGTATTTGAATAATTTAGTATTTGCTATCGTTTTTACAAAAAATCTATCCGTGTTAATTTTTATATAACGAGCGAACAAAAAAAATTAAACATGAGTTTTTGGTGCAAAGAAAGATTGTGCAGAAATATTTAAAAATTAACACAAATTTTGGTTTGTGTTTGAATAATTTAGTATATTCTTTATGAAAAATCTAGCTGAGTTTTTATTACATGAAACGAGGGAGCCAACGCTTGAAACATGAGTTTTCGTTGCAAACAATGATTGTGGAGAAATATTTTAAAATGAAAACAAATTTTTGTTTTCATTTGAATAATTTAGTATATTCTTTATGAAAAACCTAGCCGAGTTTTTATTACATGAAACGAGCAAGCAAATGCTTGAAACATGAGTTTTCGTTGCAAACAAAGATTGTGGAGAAATATTTTAAAATAAACACAAATTTTTGTTTGTATTTGAATAATTTAGTATCTACTATCATTCTTTATGAAAAATCTACCCGAGTTATTTTTGGACGAAACGAGCAAACAAACGCATGAAACATGAGTTTTAGGTGCAAAAAAAGATTGTGGGGAAATATTTTAAAATGAAAACAAATTTTGGTTTGCGTTTGAATAATTTACTATATTCTTTATGAAAAATCTAGCCGAGTTTTTATAACATGAAACGAGTAAGCAAACGCTTGAAACATGAGTTTTCGTTGGAAAAAAGATTGTGGAGAAATATTTAAAATAAACACAAATTTTGTTTTGTATTTGAATAATTTAGTATTTACTATCATTCTTTACAAAAAATCTATCCGTGTTAATTTTTATATAACGAGCGAACAAACGAATTAAACATGAGTTTTTGGTGCAAAGAAAGATTGTGGAGAAATATTTAAAAATTAACACAAATTTTGGTTTGTGTTTGAATAATTTAGTATTCACTATCATTCTTTACGAAAAATCAAGCCGTGTTGTTTTTTTATATAACAACAAACGAATGAAACATTGATTTTAGGTGCAAACAAAGATTGTGGAGAAATATTTTAGAGAAAAGTCTAATTTTGCCCCCTCAACTATTGAATTAGCTCATTTTTGATCCCTCAACTTTTTTATGGTGCAATTTTAGTCCCTCAACTATTTAATAGGTGTGTTTTTGGTCCTTCCATCCGTTAAGTGTTTAAGTATCCGTTAAATATGACACGTAAGCAATAACGTGGCATATATTCTTAACACATAAACAATAACGTGTTAACTTTTATTTAGCAAATAAACATGCATAAAAAATAGATATTTTTTAATAAAAATAATGTTTTTAGAAAAGAGGGGAATTAATGAATTTTTTATTTTTTTTAAACATTTGTCACGTTACTAATGCCACGTCATTGCTTACGTGTCAAATTTAACGGACACATAAGCACTTAACGGATGGAAGGACCAAAAATGCACTTATTGAATAATTGAGGAACTAAAATTGGACCAATAGAAAGTTGAGGGACCAAAAATGAGCTAGTTCAATAGTTGAGGGGGCGAAAATGGACTTTTCTCAATATTTTAAAATGAACACAAATTTTGGTTTGTGTTTGAATAATTTAGTATTACTATCATTCTTTACGAAAAATATATCCGAGTTTTTTTGGGATGAAACGAGCAAGCAAACGCATGAAACATGAGTTTTAGATGCAAAAAAAGATTGTGGAGAAATATTTTAAAATGAAAACAAATTTTGGTTTGTTTTTTGAATAATTTAGTTTATTCTTTATGAAAAATCTAGCCGATTTTTTATTGCATGAAAGGAGCGAACAAATACATGAAACATGAGTTTGAGGTGCAAACAAAGATTGTGGAGAAATATTTTAAAATGAAAACAAATTTTGGTTTGAGTTTGAATAATTTAGTTTCTTCTTTATAAAAAATCTTGCCGGTTTTTATTACATGAAACGCTTGAGACATGAGTTTCCGTTTCAAACAATGATTGTGGAGAAATATTTTAAAATGAACACAAATTTTGGTTTGTGTTTGCATAATTTAGTATATGCTTTACGAAAAATCTAGCCGAGTTTTTATTGCATGAAACGTGCGAACAAACGCACGAAACATGAGTTTGAGGTGCAAACAAAGATAGTAGAGAAATATTTTAAAATAAAAATAAATTTTGGTTTGCGCTTGTACAATTTAGTTTATTCTCTATGAAAAATCTAGCCGAGTTTTTATTACATGAAACGAGCAAGCAAATGCTTGAAACATGAGTTTTCTTTGCAAACAAAGATTGTGGAGAAATATTTTAAAATAAACACAAATTTTTGTTTGTATTTTAATAATTTAGTATCTACTATCGTTCTTTATGAAAAATCTACCCGAGTTATTTTTGGATGAAACGAGCAAACAAACGCATGAAACATGAGTTTTAGGTGCAAAAAAAGATTGTGGGGAAATATTTTAAAATGAAAACAAATTTTCGTTTGCGTTTGAATAATTTACTATATTCTTTATGAAAAATCTAGCCGAGTTTTTATTACATGAAACGAGTAAGCAAACGCTTGAAACATGAGTTTTCGTTGGAAAAAAGATTGTGGAGAAATATTTAAAATAAACACAAATTTTGGTTTGTATTTGAATAATTTAGTATTTACTATCATTCTTTACAAAAAATCTATTCGTGTTAATTTTTATATAACGAGCGAACAAACGAATTAAACATGAGTTTTTGGTGCAAAGAAAGATTGTGGAGAAATATTTAAAAATTAACACAAATTTTGGTTTGTGTTTGAATAATTTAGTATATTCTTTATGAAAAATCTAGGTGAGTTTTTATTACATGAAACGAGGGAGCCAACGCTTGAAACAGGAGTTTTCGTTGCAAACAATGATTGTGGAGAAATATTTTAAAATGAAAACAAATTTTTGTTTTCATTTGAATAATTTAGTATATTCTTTATGAAAAATATGGCCGAGTTTTTATTACATGAAACGAGCAAGCAAATGCTTCAAACATGAGTTTTCCTTGCAAACAAAGATTGTGGAGAAATATTTTAAAATAAACATAAACTTTGGTTTGTAATTGAATAATTTAGTGTTTACTATCATTCTTTACGAAAAGTCTATCCGAGTTGTTTTTGGATGAAACGAGCAAACAAACGCATGAAACATGAGTTTTAGGTGCAAAAAAAGATTTTCGAGAAATATTTTAAAATGATAACAAATTTTGGTTTGCGTTTGAAAAATTTAGTATATTCTTTTCGAAAATTCTTGCCGAGTTTTTATTGCATGAAACGAGCGAACAAACGCATGAAACATGAGTTTGAGGTGCAAACAAAGATTGTGGATGAATATTTTAAAATGAAAACAAATTTTCGTTTGCGTTTGAATAATATAGTATATTCTTTATGAAAAATGTAGGATAGTTATTATTACATGAAACGAGCAAGCAAACGCTTCAAACATGAGTTTTCGTTGCAAACAAAGATTGTGGAGAAATATTTTAAAAAAACACAAATTTTGGTTTGCGTTTGAATAATTTAGTATTCACTATCATTCTTTACGAAAAATCAAGCCGTGTTGTTTTTTTATATAACAACAAACGAATGAAACATTGATTTTAGGTGCAAACAAAGATTGTGGAGAAATATTTTAAAATAAACACAAATTTTGGTTTGTGTTTGAATAATTTAGTATTACTATCATTCTTTACGAAAAATATATCCGAGTTTTTTTGGGACGAAACGAGAAAGCAAACGCATGAAACATGAGTTTACTACGGGTTGGTCTGAAACAACTTATGTTTTTTCTCTAACTCCAACTCTGAACGCTTGGATCTCTCTATCTTTTTATCCAATTGCCAGATTTCTTTCTGTAGAATATTCGCCTTGTTGTCGACTAACAGATGTTCTTAGCGAATTTTGCATATTGGAAACATATTAAGATAGAAAATGATTTTTCGTTCTTTTGTCCAGATTCGGCCAACGGGAGAGAGAACGTATTTATCAACGTTTTCTTCAAATCTTATCACACGTGAGGGGTAGGAAAAGATAGATTATTGTTATTTTGCATGTTTTGAGGAGATAGAAAAAAGAATGAGCCAAATATAGCGCCCGTAGTTGAAAAAAATCCTTAAATTACCACGGGTTGGTCAGAAACAGCTTATAATTTTTTCTCTGACTCCAACTTTGAATGCTTGGATCTCTCTATGTTTTTATCGAATTACCAGATTTCTTTTTGTAAAATATTTTCCTTGTTGTCGACTAACAGATGTTCTTAACAAATATTGCATATTGGAGCCTTTTTCAGATATAAAATGATTTTTTATACTACCGTCCAGATTCGGCCAAGGGGAGAGAGAACATACTAATCAACTTTTTCTTCAAATTTTATCACACGTGAGGGGTAGGAAAAGATAGGTTATTGTTATTTTGCAAGTCTTGAGAACGGAAGCGACCAAAGGGTGCGACCAAAAGGTACCACTAACAGGTGTGACCAAGGGATGCGATTCAAGTGTCACATCCAAAAGACGCGACGAAAGGTTGCGACCAAAGGGTGCGACCAAAAAGTGCGACTAAAGGGTGTGACCAACGGATGCGATCCAAATGTCACGTCCGTAAGGTTTGTGACGAATGGGTGCGACCAAAGGGTGCGACTAAAGGGTGTGACCAATGGATATGATCCAAATATCACGTCCAATATGTTGCGACTAACGGTTGCGACCAAGAGGTGCGACCAACGGGTGTAATCGACATGCGCAACTAAGAGGTACGACCGAAAAGGTGCAATCGCAAGAGTTGCGACCTCTTGAATAGTTGTGTCTTCATGAAAGAGTGCATACCATGAATTGCCTTTTTGAAATGGTGCATGTGATGCATTATTTCATGAAAAATTGCATGTGATGTATTGAATTCATGAAAAGATGCCTATGATGTATTATTGTGTAGAAAAATGTGTGTTGACAAAGTTGACCAGGTGTTGACCATGTTGATCATGTTGACAGTTGACTGTTGACCCACTGTGTTGACTGTGGACTATGTTGACTGTTGACTGTATTGACTGTTAATTGTTGACAGTTGACTACACTAATTTACCCCTTGATTGTTGACCATTAAATTGGTCAAAAGTTGATCATGACCTGGTCAAAATATTGACCATTGACTGTTGACCTTGTCAAATGTTGATCGTTGACTTAGTCAAATGTTGACCAAATTAAATATTGGTTTTGACTTGTCAAATGTTGACAATGACGACCGTGCCCCAAATTCGCATTCATAAGCCTTATATATATATATATATATATATATATATATATATATATATATATATATATATATATATATATATATTATAAATGGTTAAATAATCGAAACATAATATTGTTATGTTTATATTTGATATATTTGTTGATACGTGTTGATATAATGAAAGAGTTCATTAGGCATAACACATGCATCATGGAGATGAAGGAGTTCATCGTCCATCATGAATACATCATTAAGATGACAAGTTCATTTTCAACCACACATCATGGAGATGAAAGAGTTCATCGATTTCGATACATGGAGATAAGATTTCCAAATACAATCTAAGAAAAATTTCATGGAGATGAAACATATATTAGGAAATTTTTATGTTAGTTCATAAAGATCAAGGCCATGATATATCATTGTTATTATCTTTATTCTATTAGTACATGTGATGTTCTTTGAATATTGCATAATAACATATAATATTAAATAAAATCCCTCAAAACCATGTTAAGTCATGAAGTGCCTTCCATAAGTCTAAATCTCTCGATACTCTGATCGACCCTGCATAGGTCATGCCAAAGCTGGGTATATAGGGAGAATCATAGGAGGAGAGAATGCGGGAAATGGGAGCCAACATAGGTCATGCCAAAGCTGAGTGTGTTAGGTATTATTTTGCCGATGATTAGACATGGTTTGACTTAACTGGGCTATCAAGTCGGACTTGGGCTCGGGGCATACGATAGGATATATACGTCGGGCATATGATGCTTATCCTATGTTGTTCAAGAGTTGTATGAGATATAATTGAAATTGTTCCTTCCTAAATAAGTTGAGTTCTGGGCGATGAGCCAAAGCTCACTTAGGACTTAATTGAAATATGGATCTTGTCTCATTATGAAAATTCAAGGATTGAAAGTTTCCGAATCAATGCGATTGAGGGTTATTGATTTGATTAAAAATAGTGGGAGCCATTATATGAAATATTTAAAGAATAATAGTCTTTGCATATTATTCAAATAGAATAGTATATCTATTTATGTCTCACGATAGGTCCTTGAAAAGGACAAATAGCATAAGATGCTAATAATCGTTAACATGAACATGGACAAGTATTGTCAATGATGTTCTTGTGCTTAAGAGGAACGTAAAAGGTACTCCCAAAGATAAGGGCAAGATGTTGCCGAGGCTTCGGCCTTAGGTAAGAAATTAGTATCTTTTGCAATGAATCGGTTCATTGAAAGAAACCATAATTTCTCAACAAGATATGAAAAGGGAAAGAAAGGGTAGTGTGACTACCGCTTCAAGTATTTTTGTTATAGAAATTAACTTGTCTATTTCACAACATGTGTATTAGATACACGATGTGAATCACACATTTGTGAAAATATGTTGACTAAGTTGTAGACTATTGAGTAAATATGATGTTAGCAGATGAGTGACACAAAAGTTGTTGCATTTTCTCATGTAACTCATTTATTTACATTGTCTTTTTGGACTTATCGCCGACATAAATAATTGTTATTATCTATAGTTCGAGTTTATCTATGAATGGTTATCAATTTATTATTGAGAATAATAATTTCTCCATTCACAAATGTCAATTTTCTTTGGAAATGTTCCAATAGATAATTATAAGTCTATCTATAACATTAATATTAAGAATTTGAATCTAGCATTGTCGCTTGGTCTACTTAAATAAGATGAACATTTATTAAATCCATTAAGATGGATTTTCAAATTCATTTGTTTTTGAATCATTTGAAACATGTGTAACTTATTTATTAGACAAGATGACATATACGTCTTTCACAAAGTAAGGTGAAAGCAAGTTACTTATTGGCTCTCATACATAGTGATGTATGTTCGTCAATGAGTGAAGGTGCTAGAGAAAACTACTTCAGCACTTTATTGAAACAGTAAATTTGAATATTTTGAAAAGTTCAAAACTTACAAATAATGAAGTAGAGAATAAATTTGTCTTCGAAAATCAAATTTCTTTGATGAGATCGAGGAGTCGAGAACCAAGTGTTTGATCATCATGATAACGATATCGAACTTTATTAGATATAGTTCGATCATGATGAGTCAAATATATCTTCTATTTCTTTTGGGGTTACGCTCTTATTGCGTTCATACTGAATATAATTCCATCTAAAGTAGTTGTAGAAGACTCCATATGCGATATGGACTGGTAGGTGTATCAGATTATCTTTTATCAAGATTTGAGGATATGATACTTAATTGAAGCATCATGCATCTAATCGGATTAGTGCTTATTGTGGAATATCCTAAGAAAAGTAAAGGATATTACTTCCATAATTAATATGAGAACAAAGTGTTTGTTACTCGAAAATTATATCTCTTTGGAAGAAGTGTTTCCAAAAGAATTAGTGGGAGTAAATTTGAAAAGTTTAAATTCCACATACTGACAGTAATGCTCGGATGGAAATTAATTCAGATTTCAACTAGTGATTGAGTATGCAATTAATCAACTAGACTCTCAAGATGTTGAAGAGTCGGAGTATATAACATTAGTGTATTCATGTAGATCTATTAGAATTTATCGCAGGCCCGAAAAATATAGATTTTTCGTGTCTAATGATAAAAATTTCGTACTCATAGATGATGAGTTCACATTCTACTAATAGACTATGATGAATCAAGGCTCTAATGGTTAGAGACTTTGAAAGTTGAGACAATCAAGTTTGGAACTTGATTGATCCATCAGATGGGAATACGGTTTTAAAAGAAAGACCGACATGGATAATGTGCAAACATATAATGCATGATTTGTGGTTAAGTTAAACTCATAGTATAGATTATGATAATATTTTTCCAAGTCATCATGCTTATGTATTTCAGAATTTTCTTGGGCATATGTTTATAGTATGACTATAAAAGATGCCAAGTGGATGTCAAGACGTTGTTTCTTAATAGAAACATATGAAAGTATGTATATGATACAACTTGGGAGTTGTGTCTATCCTAAAAAGTTTTGAAAGAGTTTGCAAGTTGCATAAATTCATTTATGAATTAAAGCAAACATCTCTAGGTGAATATTTATTAACTGAACACACCTTTTCAACTATTTCAAATTATAGTTGACTGATAATTAGAATTGAACTTTATTTAAGTTATCATTATCTGTGATATACCTAATGATCCAAAAGTTGTGATCAAGAGGTGCAATCAAAGGGTGTGATCAAAGAATATGATCCAAAGGTTGCGACGAACGGTTGCGACCAACGGAAGCGACCAAAGGGTGCGACCAAAAGGTTCCACTAACGGGTGTGACCAAGGGATGAGATTCAAATGTCACATCCAAAAGACGCGACCAAAGGTTGCGACCAAAGGGTGCGACCAAAAAGTGCGACTAAAGGGTGTGACCAACGGATGCGATCCAAATGTCACGTCCATAAGGTTGCGACGAATGGGTGCGACCAAAGGGTGCGACCAAAGGGTGCGACTAAAGGGTGTGACCAATGGATATGATCCAAATCCTTAAATTACCACGGGTTGGTCAGAAACAGCTTATGTTTTTTTCACTGACTCCAACTTTCAACGCTCGGATCTCTCTAAGTTTTTATCGAATTACTAGATTTTGTTTTGTAAAATATTCTCCTTGTAGTCAACTAACATATGCTCTTAGCGAATTTTGCATATTGGACCCTCATTCAGATAAAAAATAATTTTTTGTTCTGCTGTCGTAATTCGGCCAAGGGGAGAGAAAACAAATTTATCAACTTTTTCTTCAAATTTTATCATACGTGAGGGGTAGGAAAAGATAGGTTATTGTTATTTTGGATGTCCTGAGGAGATAAAAAAAAAGAATGAGCCAAGAATAGCGCCCGTAGTTGAAAACAATCCTTAAATTATCACGGGTTGGTCAGAAACAGCTTATGTTTTTTTGTCTGACCCCAACTTTGAACGCTTGGATCTCTCTAAGGTTTTATCCAATTGCCAGATTTCTTTTTGTAGAATATTCGCCTTGTTGTCGACTAACAAATGTTTTTAGCGAATTTTGCATATTGGACCCTTATTCAGATAGAATATTTTTTTTTGTTCTACTGTCCCGATTCGGCCAAGGGGAGAGAACATATTTGTCAACTTTTTCTTCAAATCTCTTCACACGTGAGGGGTAAGCAAAGATAGGTAATTGTTATTTTGCATGTCTTGAGGAGATAGAAAAAAGAATAAACCTAGAAGAGCGCCTGTAGTTGAAGAAACCTTAAATTACCACGGGTCGGTCTGAAACAACTTATGTTTTTTTTCTCTAACTCAAATTATGAACGCTTGGACCTCTCTACGTTTTTATCGAATTACCAGATTTCTTTTTGTAAAATATTCTCCTTGTTGTCGACTAACAGAAGTTCTTAGCGAATTTTGCATATTGGAGCCTTATTGAGATGGAAACTGATTTTTTGTTCTACTGTCCAGATTCGGCCAATGGGAGGGAGAACATATTTATCGACTTTTTCTTCAAATCTTATCACACGTGAGGGTAGGAAAAGATAGGTTATTCTTATTTTGCATGTCTTGAGGAGATAGAAATAAGAATGTGTTTTTTTTCTCTGACCCCAACTTTGAACGCTTGGATCTCTCTAAGTTTTTGTCGAATTACCAGATGGAAAATGATTGTTTGTTCTACTGTCCAGATTCGGCCAAGCGGAGAGAGAACATATTTATCAACTTTTTCTTCAAATCTTATCACACTTGAGGGGTAGGAAAGGATAAGTCATTGTTATTTTGCATGTCTTGAGGAGATAGAAAAAAGAATGAGCCAAGAATAGCGCCCGTAGTTGAAAAAAATACTTAAATTACCATGTGTTAGTTAGAAACAGCTTATGTTTTTTTCTCTGACTCCAACATTGAACGCTTGGATCTCTCTATGTTTTTATCGAATTACCAGATTTCTTTTTGTAAAATATTCTCCTTGTTGGCAACTAACAGATGTTCTTAGCGAATTTTGCATATTGGACCCTTATTCCGATAGAATATGTTTTTTTGTTCTACTGTCCAGATTCGGCCGAGGGGAGAGAGAAAATATTTGTCAACTTTTTCTTCAAATCTCATCACACGTGAGGGGTAAGCAAAGATAGATTATTCTTATTTTGCATGTGTTGAGGAGATAGAAAAAAAAATAAGCCTAGAATAGCGCCCGTAGTTGAAAAAATCCTTAAATTACCACGTGTTGGTCAAAACAGCTAATATTTTTTTCGTTTGACTCCAACATTGAACGCTTGGATCTCTCTAAGCTTTTATCGAATTACCAAATTTCTTTTTTTAAAATATTCCCCTTGTTGTCGACTAAGAGATGTTTTTAGCGAATTTTGCATATTGGACCCTTATTCAGATAGAATATGATTTTTGGTTCTACTGTCCAGATTCGGCCAAGGGGAGAGAGAACATATTTGTCAACTTTTTCTTCAAATCTTATCACGCGTGAGGGGTAGGCAAAGATAGGTCATTGTTATTTTGCATGTCTTGAGGAGATAGAAAAATGAATGAGCCAAGAATAGCGCTCGTAGTCGAAAAAAATCCTTAAATTACCACGGGTTGGTCAGAAACAGCTTATGTTTTTTTCTCTGACTCCAACTTTGAACGCTTGGATCTCTCTAAGTTTTTATCGAATTAACATATTTCTTTTTGTAAAATATTCTCTTTGTTGTCAACTAACAGATCTTCCTAGCGAATTTTGCATATTGGACCCATATTCAGATAGTTTTTTGTTCTACTGTCCAAATTCGGCCAAGGGGAGAGAGAACATATTTGTCAACTTTTTCTTCAAATCTGATCACACGTGAGAGGAAGGCAAAGAAAGGTTATTGTTATTTTGCATGTATTGAGGAGATAGAAAAAAGAATGAGACAAGAATAGTGCCCGTAGTTGAAAAAAATCCTTAAATTACGACGGGTTTGTCAGAAACAGCTTATGTTTTTTCTCCGACTCCAACTTTGAGCGCTTCGATCTCTCTATGTTTTTATCGAATTACCAGATTTCATTTTGTAAAATATTCTCCTTGTTGTCGACTAACAGATATTCTTAGCGAATTTTGCATATTGGAGCCTTATTCAGATAGAAAATGATTTTTTGTTCTACTGTCCAGTTTCGGCCAAGGGGAGAAAGAACATATTTATCAACTTCTTCTTCAAATCTTATCGCACGTGAGGGGTAGGAAGAGATAAGCTGTTGTTATTTTGCATGTCTTGAGGACATAGAAAAAAAATGAGCCAAGAATAGCGCCCGTAGTTGAAAAAAATCCTTAAATTACCACGGGTTGGTCAGAAACAGCTTATGTCGTTTTCTCTGACTCCAACTTTGAACGCTTGGATCTCTCTAAGTTTTTATCGAATTAACAGATTTCTTTTTGTAAAATATTCTCCTTGTTGTCGACTAATAGATGTTTTCTTCTACTATCCAGATTCGGCCAAGGGGAAAGAGAACATATTTATCAACTTTTTCTTCAAATCTTATCATACGTGAGGGGTAGGCAAATATAGGATATCGTTATTTTCGATGTCTTGAGGAGATGGAAAAAAGAATGAGCCAAGAATAGCGCCCGCAGTTGAAAAGAATCCCTAAATTACCAAGGGTTGGTCAGAAACAGCTTATGTTTTTTTCTCTGTCTCCAACTTTGAACGCTTTGATCTCTCTAAGTTTTTGTCAAATTAAACGATTTCTTTTTATAAAATATTCTCCTTGCTGTCGACTAACATATGTTCTTAGCGAATTATTCATATTGGACCCTTATTCAGATAGAAAATAATTTTTTGTTCTGCTGTAGTGATTCGGCCAAGGGCAGAGAGAACATATTTGTCAACTCTTTCTTCAAATCTCTTCACACGTGAGGGGTAGGGAAAGATAGGTTATTGTTATTTTGCATGTCTTGAGGAGATAGAAAAAAGAATAAGCCTAAAATAGCACCGGTAGTTGAAGAAATCCTTAAATTACCACGGGTAGGTCTGAAACAACTTATATTTTTTTCTCTAACTCCAACTATGAACGCTTGTTTCTCTCTAAGTTTTTATCGAATTACCAGATTTCTTTTTGTAAAATATTCTCCTTGTTGTCGACTAACAGATGTTTTTAGCGAATTTTGCATATTGGATCCTTATTCAGATAGAATATGATTTTTTGTTCTACTATCCACATTCAGCCAAGGGGAGAGAGAACATATTTATCAACTTTTTCTTCAAATCCTGCACTTTTTTTTCTTGGTAGGAACGAGTTGTGATCCCCTATTAGAATTCCCAATATTAGGCTCAAAATGGGTACAGCTTTGGAAAGAGAGAGAGGACCTCCGGCTTGGTAAGAAAAAGTACCACTCCCCAAATAACCACAAAAATGATGTGAGGGGTAGGAAAAGATAGGTTATTGTTATTTTGGATGTCTTGCGGAGATAAAAAAAAGAATGAGCCAAGAATAGCGCCCGTAGTCGAAAAGAATCCTTAAATTACCACGGGTTGGTCAGAAACAGCTTATGTTTTTTTGTCTGACTCCAAATTTGAACGCTTTGATCTCTCTAAGGTTTTATCGAATTAACAGATTTCTTTTGATAAAATATTCTCCTTGTTGTCGACTGACATATGTTCTTAGCGAATTTTGCATATTGGACCCTTATTCAGATAGAAAATTATTTTTTGTTCTGCTGTCGTGATTCGGCCAAGGGGAGAGAAAACATATTTGTCAACTTTTTCTTCAAGTCTCTTCACACGTGAGGCATAGGCAAAGATACATTATTGTTATTTTGCATGTCTTGAGGAGACAGAAATAAGAATGAGCCAAGAATAGCGCCCGTAGTTGAAAAAATCCTAAAATTACCACCGGTTGGTCAGAAACAGCTTATGTATTTTTCTCCGACCCCAACTCTGAACGCCTGGATCTCTCTAAGTTAATATCGAATTACCAGATTTCATTTTGTAAAATATTCTCCTTGTTGTTGACTAACAGATTTTTTTAGCGAATTTTGCATATTGGACCCTTATTCAGATAGAATATGATTTTTTGTTCTACTGTCCAGATTCGGCCAAGGGGAGAGAGAACATATTTGTCTTGAGAAGATAGAAAAAAGAATGAGTCAAGAATAGCGCCTGTAATTGAAGAAATCTTAAAATTACAACGGGTTGGTCTGAAACAGCTTATGTTTTTTTCTCTAATTCCAACTCTGAACGCTTGGATCTCTCTAAGTTTTTATCCAATTGCCAGATTTCTTTTTGTAGAATATTCGCCTTGTTGTCAAATAACGGATGTTCTTGGCGAATTTTATATTGGAAACATATTCAGATATAAAATAATTTTTTGTTCTATTGTCCAGATTCGGCCAACGGGAGACAGAACGTATTTATCAACTTTTTCTTCAAATCTGATCACCCGTGAGGGGTAGGAAAAGATAGGTTATTGTTATTTTGCATGTCTTGAGGAGATAGAAAAGAGAATGTACCAAGAATAGTTCCCGTAATTGAAGAACTCCTTAAATTACCACGGGTTGGTCAGAAACAACTTATGTTTTTTTTCCTGTGACTCAAACTTTCAACGCTTGGATCTCTCTATGTTTTTATCGAATTGCCAGAAATATTCTTCTTGTCGTCGACTAACAGATATTCTTAGGGAATTTTGCATATTGGACCCTCATTCAGATAGAAAATAATTTTTTGTTCTTCTGTCGTGATTCGGCCAAGGGGAGAGAGAGCAAATTTATCAACTTTTTATTCAAATCTCATCGCACGTGTGGGCTACGAAAAGATAAGTTATTGCTATTTTGCATGTCTTGAGGAGATAGAAAAAAAATGTGCCATGAATAACTCCGGTTGTTGAAGAACTCCTTAAAATACCACGGGTTGGTCAGAAACAACTTTTCGTTTTTCACTGACTCAAACTTTGAACGCTTGGATCTCTCTAAGTTTTTATCCATTTGCCGGATTTCTTTTTGTAAAATATTCTTCTTGTTGTCGATTAATAGATATTCTAAGCGAATTTTGCATATTGGACCATTATTCAGATAGAAAATGATTTTTTGTTATGCTGTCGTGATTCGGCCAAGGGGAGAGAGAACATATTTGTGAACTTTTTCTTCAAATCTTTTCACACGTGAGGGGAAGGCAAAGATAGGTTATTGTTATTTTGCATGTCTTGAGGAGATAGAAAAAAGAATAAGCCTAGAATAGCGCCTGTAGTCGATGAAATCCTTAAATTACCACGGGTTGGTCTGAAACAACTTACGTTTTTTTCACTAACTCGAACTATGAACGCTTGGATCTCTCTAAGTTTTTATCGAATTACCAGATTTCTTTTATTAAAATATTCTCCTTGTTGTTGACTAACAGATGTTCTTAGCGAATTTTGCATATTGGAGCCTTATTCAGATTGAAAATGATTATTTGCTATGCTGTCCAGATTCAGCCAAGGGGGAGAGAGAACAGATTTATTAACTTTATCTTCAAATCTCATCAGACGTGAGGGGTTGGAAAAGATAAGTTATTGTTATTTTGCATGTTTTGAGGAGATAGAATAAAGAATGAGCCAAGAATAGCGCCCGTAGTTGAAGAAATCCTTAAATTACCACGAGTTGGTCAGAAATAACTTATGTTTTTTTTCTCTGACTCCAACTTTGAACGCTTGGATCTCTCTAAGTTTTTATCGAATTGCCAGATTTCTTTTTGTAAAATATTCTCCTTGTTGACGACTAAAAGTTCTTCTTAGCGAATTTTGCATATTGGTCCGGTATTCTGATAGAAACTGATTTTTTGTTCTACTGTCCAGATTCGGCCAAGTGGAGAGAGAACATATTTATCAACTTTTTCTTCAAATCTCATTACACGTGAGGGGTAGGAAAAGATAAGTTATTGTTATTTTGCATGTTTTTAGGCGATAGAAAATAGAATGAGCCAAGAATACCACCCGTAGTTGAAGATATCCTTAAATTACTACGGTTTGGTCAGAAACAACTTATGTTTTTTTCTCTGACTCCAACTTTGAACGCTTGGAGCTCTCTAAGATTTTATCCAATTGCCAGATTTCTTTTTGTAGAATATTCGCCTTGTTGTCGACTAACAGATGTTCTTAGGAAATTTTACGTATTGGTCCCATATTCAGATAGAAAATGATTTTTTGTTCTGTTGTCCAGATTCGGCCAATGGGAGAGAGAGCGTATTTATCGACTTTTTATTCAAATCTTATCACACGTGAGGGGTAGGGAAAGATGCTATTTTGCATGTCTTGAGGAGATAGAAAAAAGAATGTGTCAAGAATAGCGCCCGTAGTTGAAGAACTCCTCAAATTACCACGGGTTGGTCAGAAACAACTTATGTTTTTTTCTCTCACTCAAACTTTGAACGCTTTGATCTCTCTAAGTTTTTGTCGAATTGCCAAATTTCTTTTTGTAAAATACTCTCCTTGTCGTCGACCTAACAGATGTTCTTAGCGAATTTTGCATATTTGACCCATATTCAGATAGAAAATGATTTTTTGTTATGCTGTCCAGATTCAGCCAAGGGAAGAGAGAACAGATTTATCAACTTTTTCTTCAAATCTCATCACACGTGAGGGGCAGAAAAAGATAGGCTATTGTTATTTTCCATGTCTTGAGGAGATAGAATAAAGAATGAGCCAAGAATAGCGCCCGTAGTTGAAGAAATCCATAAATTACCATGGGTTGGTCAGAAACAACTTATGTTTTTTTCTCTGACTCCCACTTTGAACGCTCAGATCTCTCTAAGTTTTTATCGAATAGCGAGATTTCTTTTTGTAAAATATTCTCCTTGTTGTCGACGTTGCGAATTTGGCATATTTGACCCGTTTTCAGATAGAAAATGATTTTTTGTTCTACTGTCCAGATTCAGCCAATGGTAGGGAGAACAGATTTATCAAGTTTTTCTTCAAATCTCATCATACGTGACGGGCTGAAAAAGATAGGCTATTGTTATTTTCCATGTCTTGAGGAGATAGAATAAAGAATGAGCCAAGAATAGCGCCCGTAGTTGAAGAAATCCATAAATTACCACGGGTTGGTCAGAAACTACTTATGTTTTTTTCTCTGACTCCAACTTTGAACGCTTGGATCTCTCTAAGTTTTTATCGAATTGCCAGATTTCTTTTTGTAAAATATTCCCCTTGTTGTCGACTAACAGATGTTCTTAGCGAATTTCGCATATTTGACCCGTTTTCAGATAGAAAATGATTTTTTGTTCTACTGTCCAGATTCAGCCAAGGGGAGAGAGAACATATTTATCAATTTTTTCTTCAAATCTCATCACACGTGACGGGTAGGAAAAGATAGGTCATTGTTATTTTGCATGTCTTGAGGAGATAGAAAAAAGAATGAGCCAAGAATAGCGCTCGTAGTCGAAGATATACTTAAATTACCACGGCTTGATCATAAACAACTTATGTGTTTTTCTCTGACTCCAACTCTAAACGCTTGGATCTCTCTAAGTTTTTATCCAATTGTCAGATTTCTATTTGTAGAATATTTGCCTTGTTTTCGACTAACAGATGTTCTTAGGGAATTTTGCGTATTGGACTCATTTTCAGATAGAAAATATTTATTTCTTCTGCTGTCCAGATTCGGTCCACGGGAGAGAGAGCGCATTTATCAACTTTTTATTAAAATCTCATAACACGTGAGGGGCAGGGAAAGATAGGTTATTGCTATTTTACATGTTTCGAGGAGATAGAAAAAAGAATGTGTCAAGAATAGCTCCCGCAGTTGAAGAACTCCTTAAATAACCACTGGTTTGTCAGAAACAACTTATGTTTTTTTCTCTGACTCAAACTTTGAATGCTTGGATCTCTCTATGTTTTTATCGAATTGCCAGATTTCTTTTTGTAAAATATTCTCCCTGTTGTCAACTAACAAATGTTCTTAGCGAATTTTGCATATTTGACCCATATTCAGATAGAAAAAAAAAATTTGTTATGCTGTCCAGATTCAGCCAAGGGGAGAGAGAATAAATTTATCAACTTTTTCTTCAAATCACATCACACGTGAGGGGCTGAAAAAGATAGGTTATCGTTATTTCGCATGTCTTGAGATGATAGAATAAAGAATGAGCCAAGAATAGCACCCGTAGTTGAAGAAATCTTTAAATTACCACGAGTTGGTCAGAAATAACTAATGTTTTTTTTCTCTGACTCCAACTTTGAACGCTTGGATCACTCTAAGTTTTTATCGAATTGCCAGATTTCTTTTTGTAAAATATTCTCCTTGTTGACGACTAAAATTTCTTCTTAGCGAATTTTGCATATTGGTCCGGTATTCTGATAGAAACTGATTTTTTGTTCTACTGTCCAGATTCGGCCAAGTGGAGAGAGAACATATTTATCAACTTTTTCTTCAAATCTCATTACACGTGAGGGGTAGGAAAAGATAAGTTATTGTTATTTTGCATGTTTTTAGGCGATAGAAAATAGAATGAGCCAAGAATACCACCCGTAGTTGAAGATATCCTTAAATTACTACGGTTTGGTCAGAAACAGCTTATGTTTTTTTCTCTGACTCCAACTCTGAACGCTTGGAGCTCTCTAAGTTTTTATCCAATTGCTAGATTTCTTTTTGTAGAATATTCGCCTTGTTGTCGACTAACAGATGTTCTTAGGAAATTTTACGTATTGATCCCATATTCAGATAGAAAATGATTTTTTGTTATGTTGTCTAGATTCGGCCAACGGGAGAGAGAGTGTATTTATCGACTTTTTATTCAAATCTTATCACACGTGAGGGGTAGGGAAAGATGCTATGTTGCATGTCTTGAGGAGATAAAAAAAAGAATGTGTCAAGAATAGCGCCCGTAGTTGAAGAACTCCTCAAATTACCACGGGTTGGTCAGAAACAACTTATGTTTTTTTCGCTCACTCAAACTTTGAACGCTTTGATCTCTCTATGTTTTTGTCGAATTGCCAAATTTCTTTTTGTAAAATATTCTCCTTGTCGTCGACCTAACAGATGTTCTTAGCGAATTTTGCATATTTGACCCATATTCAGATAGAAAATGATTTTTTGTTATGCTGTCCAGATTCAGCCAAGGGAAGAGAGAACAGATTTATCAACTTTTTCTTCAAATCTCATCACACGTGAGGGCAGAAAAAGATAGGCTATTGTTATTTTCCATGTCTTGAGGAGATAGAATAAAGAATGAGCCAAGAATAGCGCCCGTAGTTGAAGAAATCCATAAATTACCATGGGTTGGTCAGAAACAACTTATGTTTTTTTCTCTGACTCCTACTTTGAACGCTCAGATCTCTCTAAGTTTTTATCGAATAGCGAGAATTCTTTTTGTAAAATATTCTCCTTGTTGTCGACGTTGCGAATTTCGCATATTTGACCCGTTTTCAGATAGAAAATGATTTTTTGTTCTACTGTCCAGTTCAGCCAATGGTAGGGAGAACAGATTTATCAAGTTTTTCTTCAAATCTCATCATACGTGACGGGCTGAAAAAGATAGGCTATTGTTATTTTCCATGTCTTGAGGAGATAGAATAAAGAATGAGCCAAGAATAGCGCCCGTAGTTGAAGAAATCCATAAATTACCACGGGTTGGTCAGAAACAACTTATGTTTTTTTCTCTGACTCCAACTTTGAACGCTTGGATCTCTCTAAGTTTTTATCGAATTGCCAGATTTCTTTTTGTAATATATTCTCCTTGTTGTCGACTAACAGATGTTCTTAGCGAATTTAGCATATTTAACCCGTTTTCAGATAGAAAATGATTTTTTGTTCTACTGTCCTGATTCAGCCAAGGGGAGAGAGAACATATTTATCAATTTTTTCTTCAAATCTCATCACACGTGACGGGTAGGAAAAGATAGGTCATTGTTATTTTGCATGTCTTGAGGAGATAGAAAAAAGAATGAGCCAAGAATAACGCTCGTAGTCGAAGATATCCTTAAATTACCACGGCTTGATCAGAAACAACTTATGTGTTTTTCTCTGACTCCGACTCTAAATGCTTGGATCTCTCTAAGTTTTTATCCAATTGACAGATTTCTATTTGCACAATATTTGCCTTGTTGTCGACTAACAGATGTTCTTAGGGAATTTTGCGTATTGGACCCATTTTCAGATAGAAAATATTATTTCTTCTGCTGTCCAGATTCGGTCCACGGGAGAGAGAGCGCATTTATCAACTTTTTATTCAAATCTCATCACACGTGAGGGGCAGGGAAAGATAGGTTATTGCTATTTTACATGTCTCGAGGAGATAGAAAAAAGAATGTGTCAAGAATAGCTCCCGCAGTAGAAGAACTCCTTAAATAACCACTGGTTTGTCAGAAACAACTTATGTTTTTTTCTCTGACTCAAACTTTGAATGCTTGGATCTCTCTAAGTTTTTATTGAATTGCCAGATTTCTTTTTGTAAAATATTCTCCCTGTTGTCAACTAACAGATGTTCTTAGCGAATTTTGCATATTGGTCCCATATTCAGATAGAAAATAATTTTTTGTTATGCTGTCCAGATTCAGCCAAGGGGAGAGAGAATAAATTTATCAACTTTTTCTTCAAATCACATCACACGTGAGGGGCTGAAAAAGATAGGTTATTGTTATTTCGCATGTCTTGAGATGATAGAATAAAGAATGAGCTAAGAATAGCGCCCGTAGTTGAAGAAATCCTTAAATTACCACGGGTTGGTCAGAAAAATCTTATGTTTTTTTCTCTCACTCTAACTTCGAACGCTTGGATATCTCTAAGTTTTTATCGAATTGCGAGGTTTCTTTTTGTAAAATATTCTCCTTGTTGTCAACTAACAGATGTTCTTAGCGAATTTTGAATATTTCACCCATATTCAAATAAAAAATAATTTTTTGTTATGCTGTCCAGATTCAGCCAAGGGGAGAGAGAACAGATTTATCAACTTTTTCTTCAAATCTCATCACCCGCGAGGGGCTGAAAAAGATAGGCTATTGTTATTTTCCATGTCTTGAAGAGATAGAATAAAGAATGAGCCAAGAATAGCGCCCGTAGTTGAAGAAATCCATAAATTACCATGGCTTGGTCAGAAACAACTTATGTATTTTTCTCTGACTCCAACTTTGAACGCTTGGATCTCTCTAAGTTTTTATCGAATTGCTAGATTTCTATTTATAAAATACTCTCCTTTTTGTCGACTAAAAGATATTCTTAGCGAATTATGCATATTTAACACGTATTCAGATAGAAAATGATTTTTTGTTCTATCTAGATTCGGCCAAGGGGAGAGAGAACATATTTATCAATTTTTTCTTCAAATCTCATCACACGTGACGGGTAGGAAAAGATATGTTATTGCTATTTTGCATGTCTTGAGGAGATAGAAAAAAGAATGAGCCAAGAATAGCGCTTGAAGTCGAAGATATCCTTAAATTATCACGGGTTGGTCAGAAACAGCTTATGTGTTTTTCTCTGACTCCAACTCTAAACGCTTGGATCTCTCTAAGTTTTTATCCAATTGCCATATTTCTATTTGTAGAATATTCGCCTGTTTGTCGACTAACAGATGTTCTTAGGGAATTTTGCGTATTGGACCCATTTTCAGATAGAAAATAATTTTTTCTTCTGTTGTCCAGATTCGGTCAACTGGAGAGAGAGCGCATTTATCAACTTTTTATTCAAATCTCATCACACGTGAGGGGCAGAGAAAGATAGGTTATTGCTATTTTGCATGTCTCGAGGAGATAGAAAAAAAATGTGTCAAGAATAGCTCTCGCAGTTGAAGAACTCCTTAAATAACCACTGGTTTGTCAGAGACAACTTATGTTTTTTTCTCTGACTCAAATTTTGAATGCTTGGATCTCTCTAAGTTTTTATCGAATTGCCAGATTTCTTTTTGTAAAATATTCTCCCCGTTGTCGACTAACAGATGTTCTTAGCGAATTTTGCATATTGGACCCATATTCAGAAAGAAAATAATTTTTTGTTACGCTGTCCAGATTCAGCCAAGGGGAGAGAGAATAAATTTATCAACTTTTTCTTCAAATCTCATCACACGTGAGGGGCTGAAAAAGATTGGTTATTGTTATTTCGCATGTCTTGAGATGATAGAATAAAGAATGAGCCAAGAATAGCGCCCGTAGTAGAAGAAATCCTTAAATTACCACGGGTTGGTCAGAAACAACTTATGTTTTTTTCTCTCACTCCAACTTTGAACGCTTGGATCTCTCTAAGTTTTTATCGAATTGCCAGTTCTTTTTGTAAAATATTCTCCTTGTTGTCGACTAAAAGATGTTCTTAGCGAATTTTGCATATTAGACCCGTATTTAGATAGAAAATGATTTTTTGTTCTACTTTCCAGATTCGGCCAAGGGGAGAGAACATATTTATCAACTTTTTCTTCAAATCTCATCACACGTGAGGGGTAGGAAAAGATAGGTTGTTGTTATTTTACATGTCTTGTGGAGATAGAAAAAAGAATGAGCCAATAATAGCGTTCATTGTTGAAGATATCCTTAAATTACCACGGGTTAAAAGGATTATGTTTTTTTTTCTGACTCCAACTCTGAACGCTTGGACCTCTCGAAGTTTTTATCCAATTGCCAGATTTCTTTTTGTAGAATATTCGACTTGTTGTCGACTAACAGATGTTCTTAGGGAATTTTGTGTATTGGACCAATATTCAGATTGAAAATGATTTTTTGTTCTGTTGTCCAGATTCGGCCAACGGGAGAGAGAGCATATTTAACAACTTTTTATTCAAATCTCATCATACGTGAGGGGTAGGGAAAGAAAGGTTATTACTATTTTGCATGTCTTGAGAAGAGAGAAAAAAGAATGTGTCAGGAATAGCTCGCATATTTGAAGAACTCCTTAAAATACCACGGGTTGGTCAGAAACAACTTATGTTTTTTTCTCTGACTGAAACTTTGAACGCTTGGATCTCTCTAAGTTTTTATCAAATTGCCAGATTTCTTTTTGTAAAATATTCTCCCTGTTGTCGACTAACAGATGTTCTTAACGAATTTTGCATATTTGACCCATATTCAGATAGAAAATGATTTTTTGTTATGATGTCAAGATTCAGCCAATTGGAGAGAGAACAGATTTATCAACTTTTATTCAAATCTCATCGCACGTGAGGGGCTGTAAAAGATAGGTTATTATTATTTTGCATGTCTTGAGGAGATAGAAAAATAAATTAGCCAAGAATAGCGTTCGTAGTTGAAGATATCCTTAAATTACCATCTCATCACACGTGCGGGGTAGGAAAAGATAGGTTATTGTTATTTTGCATTTCGCTAAGAACATCTGTTAGTCGACAACAAGGCGAATATTCTACAAAAAGAAATCTGGCAATTGGATAAAAACTTAGGGAGATCCAAGCGTTCAGAGTTGGAGTAAGAGAAAAAAAACATAAGTTGTTTCGGTCCAACCCGTGGTAATATAAGGATTTCTTCAACTACACGTGCTATTCTTGGCTCATTCCATTTTCTATCTCCACAAGACATGCAAAATAACAATAACCTATCTTTGCATACCCCTCTCGTGTGATGAGATTTGAAGAAAAAGTTGACAAATATGTTCTTTCTCCCCATGGTTGAATCTGGACAGTAGAACAAAAAATCATATTCTATCTGAATAAGGGTCCAATATGCAAAATTCGCTAAGAACATCTGTTAGTCGACAACAAGGATATTATTTTACAAAAAGAAATCTGGTAATTCGATAAAAAACTTAGAGAGATCCAAGCGTTCAAAGATGGAGTCAGAGAAAAGATCATAAGCGTATTCTGACCAACCCGTGGTAATTTAAGGATTTTTTTTCAACTACGGGCGCTCTTCTTGGCTCATTCTTTTTTCTATCTCCTCAAGACATTCAAAATAACAATAACCTATCCTTTCCTACCCCTCATGTGTGATAAGATTTGAAGAAAAAGTTGATAAATATGTTCTCTCTCTCCACTTGGCCGAATCTGGACAGTAGAACAAAAAATCATATTCGATCTGAATAAGGGTCCAATATGTAAAATTCGCTAAGAACATCTGTTAGTCGACAACAAGGAGAATATTTTACAAAAATAAATCTGGTAATTCGATAAAAACTTAGAAAGATCCAAGAGTTCAGAGTTGGAGTGAGAGAAAAAAAAACATAAGTTGTTTCTGACCAACCCGTGGTAATTTAAGGAGTTCTTCAACTACGGGAGTTATTCTTGGCACATTCTTTTTTCTATCTCCTCAAGACATACAAAATAACAATAACCTATCTTTTCCTACCCCTCACGTGTGATGAGATTTGAAGAAAAAGTTGACAAATATGTTCTCTCCCCCCTTGGCCGAATCTGGACAGTACAAGAAAAAATCATATTCCATCTGAATAAGGGTCCAATATGCAGAATTCGCTAAGAATATCTGTTAGTCGACAACAAGGTGAATATCTTACAAAAGGAAATCTGTAAATTCGATAAAAACTTAGAGAGATCCAAGCTTTAAAAGTTGGAGTCAGATAAAAAAACATAAGGTGTTTCAGACCAACCCGTAGTAATTTAAGGATTGTTTTCGACTACGTGCGCAATTCTTGGGTCATTTTTGCTTATATCTCCTAAAGACATGCAAAATAACAATAACCTATCTGTTCCTACCCCTCACGTGTGAAAAGATTTGAAGAAAAAGTTGATAAATACGTTCTCTCTCCCGTTGGCCGAATGTGGACAGCAGAACAAAGAATCATTTTCTATCTGCATATGTTTCCAATATGCAAGATTCGCTAAGAACATCTGTTAGTCGACAACAAGGAGAATATTCTACAAAAAGAAATCTTGCAATTGGATAAAAATTTTGGGAGATCCAAGCACTCAGAGTTGGAGTCAGAGAAAAAAACATAAGTTGTTTCAGACCAACCCGCGGTAATTTAAGGATTTCTTCAAGTACAGGCGCTATTCATGGCTCATTTTTTTTTCTATCTCCTCAAGACATGCAAAAGAACAATAACCAATCTTTGCCTACCCCTCACGTATGATGAGATTTGAAGAAAAAGTCGACAAATATGTTCTCTCTCCCCTTGGCTGAATCTGGACAGAAGAACAAAAAATCATATTCTATCTGAATAAGCGTCGAATATGCAAAATTCGCTAAGAACATCTGTTAGTCGACAACAAGGAGAATATTTTACAAAATGAAATCTGGTAATTCGATAAAAACTTAGAGAGATCCAAGCGTTCAAAGATGAAGTCAGAGAAAAAAACATAAGCTGTTTCTGACCAACCCGTGGTAATTTAAGGATTTTTTTCAACTACGGGCGCTATTTTTGGCTCATTCTTTTTTCTATCTCCTCTAGACATGCAAAATAACAATAACCTATCTTTTCCTACCCCTCACGTGTGATAAGATTTGAAGAAAAAGTTGATAAATATGTTCTCTCTCCCCTTGGTCGAATCCGGACAGTGAACAAAAAATCATTTTCTATCTGAATAAGACTCCAATATGCAAAATTCGCTAAGAACAACTGTTAGTCGACAACAAGGAGAATATTTTACAAAAAGAAATCTGGTAATTGGATAAAAACTTAGAGAGATCCAAGCGTTCAAATTGAGAGTCAGAGAAAAAAACATAAGTTGTTTTTGACCAACCCGTGGTAATTTTAGGATTTTTTTCAACTACGGGCGTTATACTTGGCTCATTCATTTTTCTATCTCCTCAAGACATGCAAAATAACTATAACCTATCTTTTCCTACCCTTCACGTGTGATAAGATTTGAAAAAAAAGTTGACAGATATGTTCCCTCTCCCGTTGGCCGAATGTGGACAGCAGAACAAAAAATCATTTTCTATCTGAATATGGTTCCAATATGCAATATTCGCGAAGAACATCTGTTAGTCGACAACAAGGCGAATATTCAACAAAAAGAAATTTGGCAATTCGATAAAAACTAAGAGAGATCGAAGCGTTCAGAGTTCGAGTTAGAGAAAAAAACATAAGTTGTTTCAAACCAACCCGTGGTAATTTAAGGATTTCTTCGACTACAGGCGCTATTCTTGGCTCATTCTTTTTTCTATCTCCTCATGACTTGAAAAATAACAATAACCTATCTTTGCCTACCCCTCGCGGGTGATGAGATTTTAAGAAAAAGTTGACAAATATGTTCTCAACCCCCTTGGCCGAATCTGGACAGTAGAACAAAAAATCATATTTTATCTGAATAAGGGTCCAATATGCAAAATTCGCTAAGAACATCTGTTAGTTGACAACAAGTATAACATTTTACAAAAACAAATCTGTAAATTCGATAGAAACTTAGAGAGATCCAAGCGTTCAAAGTTGGAGTCAGATAAAAAAACATAAGGTGTTTCTGACCAAAACGTAGTAATTTAAGGATTTTTTTCTACTACGGGCGCTATTCTTGGCACATTCTTTTTTCTATCTCCTCAAGAATTTTAAAATAACAATAACCTATCGTTTCCTACCCCTCACGTGTGATAATATTTGAAGAAAGAGTTGATAAATACGTTCTCTCTCCCGTTGGCTGAATCTGGACAGCAGAAAAAAAAATCATTTTCTATCTGAACATGGTTCCAATATGCAATATTCGGTAAGAACATCTGTTAGTCGACAACAAGGCGAACATTCTACAAAAAGAAATCTGGCAATTGGATAAAAACTTAAGGAGACCCAAGCATTGAGAGTCGGAGTTAGAGAAAAAAAACATAAGTCGTTTTAGACCGACCCGTGGTAATTTAAGGATTTCTTCAACTACAGGCGCTATTCTAGGCTCATTCTTTTTTCTATCTCCACAATACATGCAAAATAACAATAACCTATCTTTGCCTACATCTCTCGTGTGATGAGATTTGAAGAAAAAGTTTACAAATATGCTCTCTCTCCCCATGGCCGAACCTGGATAGTAGAACAAAAAATAATATTCTATCTGAATAAGGGTCCAATATGCAAAATTTGCTAAGAACATATGTTAGTCGACAACAAGGAGAATATTTTACAAAAGGAAATCTGGTAATTCGATAAAAACTTAGAGAGATCCAAGCGTTCAAAGACGGAGTCAGATAAAAAAACATAAGCTGTTTCTGACCAACCAGTGGTAATTTGCTATTCTTGGCTCATTCTTTTTTCTATCTCCTCAAGACAAGCAAAATAACACTAACCTATCTTTTCCTACCCCTCACGTGTGATAAGATTTGAAGAAAAAGTTGATAAATTCGTTCTCTCTCCCGTTGACCGAATTTGGACAGCAGAACAAAAAATCATTTTCTATCTGAATATGATTCCAATATGGAAAATTTGCTAAGAACATCTGTTAGTCGACAACAAGGTGAATACTCTACAAATAGAAATCTGGCAATTGGATAAAAACTTAGGGAGATTCAAGCGTTCAGAGTCGGAGTTAGAGAAAAAAACATAAGTTGTTTCAGATCAACCCGTCGTAATTTAAGGATTTCTTCAAGTACAGACGCTATTCTTGGCTCATTCTTTTTTCCATCTCCTCAAGACATGCAAAATAACAATAACCTATCTTTGCCTATCCCTTGTGATGAGATTTGAAGAAAAAGTTGACAAATATGTTCTCTCGCCCCTTGGCCGAATCTGGACAGTAGAACGAAAAATCATATTCTATCTGAATAAGCATCCAATATGCAAAATTCGCTAAGAACATCTGTTAGTCGACAACAAGGAGAATATTGTACAAAAAGAAATCTGGTAATTCGATAAAAACGTAGAGAGATCCAAGCGTTCAAACTTCGAGTCAGAGAAAAAAACATAAGCTGTTGCAGACTAACCCGCGGTAATTTAAGAATTTTTTTCAACTACGGCGCTATATTTGGCTCATTCTTTTTTCTATCTCCTCAAGACATGAAAGTAATAATAACCTATCTTTTCCTGCCACTCACGTGTGACAAGATTTGAAGAAAAAGTTTATAAATATTTTCTCTCTCCCCTTGGCCGAATCTGGACAGTACAACAAAAAATCATTTTCTATCTGAATAAAACTCCAATACGCAAAATTCGCTAAGAACAACTGTTAGTCGACAACAAGGAGAATATTTTACAAAAAGAAATCTATTAATTCGAATAAAACATAGAGAGATCCAATCGTTCAAAGTTGGGGTCAGAGAAAAAAACATATGCTGTTTCAGACCAACCCGTGGTAATTTAAGGATTTCTTCAACTACAGGCGCTATTCTTAGCTCATTCTTTTTTCTATCTCCTCAAGATATGCAAAATAACAATAAACTATCTTTGCCTACCCTCACGTGTGATAAGATTTGAAGAAAAAGTTGATAAATATGTTATCTCTCCCTTGGCCGAATCTGGACAGTACAACAAAAGATCATTTTCTATCTGAATAAGACTCCAATATGCAAAATTCGCTAAGAACAACTATTAGTCGACAGCAAGGAGAATATTTTTCAAAAAGAAATCTTTTAATTGGATAAAAACTAAGAGAGATCCAAGCATTCAAAGTTGGTGTCAGAGAAAAAAACATAAGCTGTTTCGGACCAACCCGTGGTAATTTTAGGATTTTTTTCAACTACGGGCGCTATTCTTGGCACATTCTTTTTTCTATCTCCTCAAGACATGCAAAATAACGATAACCTATCTTTTCCTACCCCTCACGTGTTATAAGATTTGAAAAAAAAGGTTATAAATACATTCTCTCTCCCGTTGGCCGAATCTGGACAGCAGAACAAAAAATCATTTTCTATCTGAATATGGTCCCAATATGCAAAATTCGCTAAGAACATCTGTTAGTCGACAACAAGGCGAATATTCTCCAAAAAGAAATCTGTCAATTGGATAAAAACATAGGGAGATTCAAGCGTTCAGAGTCGGAGTAAGTGAAAAAAACGTAAGTTGTTACGGACCAACCCGTGGTAATTAAGGGTTTCTTCAACTACAGGCGCTTTTCTTGGCTCATTCTTTTTTCTATCTCCACAAGACATGCAAAATAACAATAACCTATCCTTTCCTACCCCTCACGTGTGATAAGATTTGAAGAAAAAGTTGATAAATTTGTTCTCTCTCCCCTTGGCCGAATCTGGACAGTACAACAAAAAATCATATTGTATCTGAATAAGCGTCAAATATGCAAAATTCGCTAAGAACATCTATTAGTCGACAACAAGGACAGTATTTTACAAAAAGAAATCTGGTAATTCGATAAAAACTTAGAAAGATCCAAGCATTCAAAGTTGGAGTCAGAGAAAAAAACATAAGCTGTTTCTGACCAACCCGTGGTAATTTAAGGATTTTCCTCAAGTACGGACGCTATTCTTGGCTCATTCTTTTTTCTATCTCCTCAAGAAATGCAAAATAACAATAACCTATGTTTTCCTACTCCTCACATGTGATATGATTTGAAAAAAAATTTGATAAATTCGTTCTCTCTCCCGTTGGCCGAATCTGGACAGCAGAACAAAAAATCATTTTCTATCTAAATACGGTTCCAATATGCAAAATTCGCTAAGAACATCTGTTAGTCGACAACATGGCGAATATTCTACAAAAAGAACTCTGACAATTGGATAAAAACATAGGGAGATTCAAGCGGTCAGAGTTGGAGTCAGAGAAAAAAAGATAAGTTGTTTCAGACCAACCCGTGGTAATTTAAAGATTTCTTCAACTAGAGGCGCTATTCTTGGCTCATTCTTTTTTCTATCTCCTCAAGACTTGCAAAATAACAATAACCTGTCTTTGCCTACCCCTCACGTGTGATGAGTTTTGAACAAAAAGTTCACAAAGATGTTCTCTCTCCTCTTGGCCGAATCTGGACAGTAGAACAAAAAATCATATTCTATCTGAATAAGGGTCCAATATGCAGAATTCGCGAAGAACATCTGTTAGTCGACAACAAGGAGAATATTTGACAAAAAGAAATGTGGTAATTCGATAAAAACTTAAAGAGATCCAAGCGTTCAAAGATGGAGTCAGAGAAAAAAACATAAGCTGTTTCTGACCAACCCGTGCTAATTTGAGGATTTTTTTCAACTACAGGCGCTATTCTTGGCACATTCTTTTTTCTATCTCCTCAAGACATGCAAAAGAACAATAACCTATCTTTTCCTACCCCTCACGTGTGATAAGATTTGAAGAAAAAGTTGATAAATATGTTCTGTCTCCCTTTAGCCGAATCTGGACAGTACAACAAAAAATCATTTTCTTTCTGAATAAGACTCCAATATCCAAAATTCACTAAGAACAACTATTAATCGACAACAAGGAGAATATTTTACAAAAAGAAATCTGGTAATTGGATAAAAACTTAGAGAGACCCAAGCGTTCAAAGTTGGTGTCAGCGAAAAAAAAATAAGCGGTTTGTGACCAACCCGTGGTAATTTTAGGATTTTTTTCAACTACGGGCGCTATTCTTGGCTCATTCTTTTTTCTATCTCCTCAAGACATGCAAAATAACAATAACCTATCTTTTCCTACCCCTCACGTGTGATAAGATTTGAAAAAAAAGTTTATAAATACGTTCTCTCTCCCGTTGGTCGAATCTGGACAGCAGAACAAAAAATCATTTTCTATGTGAATATGGTTCCAATATGCAAAATTCGCTAAGAACATCTGTTAGTCGACAACAAGGCGAATATTCTACAAAAAGAAATCTGGCAATTGGATAAAAACTCCGGGAAATCCAAGCGTTCAGAGTTGAAGTTAGAGAAAAAAACATAAGTTGTTTCAGACCAACCCGTGGTAATTTAAGGATTTCTTCGACTACAGGCGCTATTCTTGGCACATTCTTTTTTCTATCTCCTCAAGACATGGAAAATAACAATAACCTATCTTTGCCTACCCCTGACGTGTGATGAGATTTGAAGAAAAAGTTGACAAATATGTTGTCTCTCCACTTGGCCGAATCTGGACAGTACAACAAAAAATCATATTCTATCTGAATAAGGGTCCAATATGCAAAATTCGCTAAGAACATCTGTTAGTCGACAACTAGAAGAATATTTTATAAAAAGAAATCTGGTAATTCGATAAAAACTTAGAGAGATCCAAGCGTTCAAATTTGGAGTCAGACAAAAAAACATAAGTCGTTTTTGTCCAGCCCGTGGTAATTTATGGATTTTTTTCAACTACGGGCGCTATTCTTGGCTCATTCTTTTTTCTATCTCCTCAAAACATGCAAAATAACAATAACCTATCTTTTGCTACCCCTCACGTATGATGAGATTTGAACAAAAAGTTCGTAAATACGTTCTCTGTCCCCTTTGCTGAATCTGGACAGCATAACAAAAAATCATTTTCTATCTGAATAATAGTCCAATATGCAAAATTCGCTAAGGACATCTGTTAGTCGACAACAAGGAGAATATTTTACAAAAAGAAATCTGGTAATTGGATAAAAACATAGAGAGATCCAAGCGATCAATGTTGGAGTCAGAGGAAAAAGCATAAGCTGTTTCTGACCAGCCCGTGGTAATTTAAAGATTTTTTTGAACTACGAGCGCTATTCTTGGCTCATTCTTTTTTCTATCTACTCAAGACATACAAAATAACAATAATCAATCTTTTCCTACCCCTCACGTGTGATAAGAATTAAAAACAAAATTTGATAAATACGATCTCTCTCCCGTTGGCCGAATCTGGACAGCAGAACCAAAAATTATTTTCTATCTGAATATGGTTCCAATATGCAAATTTCGCTAAGAATATCTGTTAGTCGACAACAAGATGAATATTGTACAAATAGAAATCGGCCAACTGGATAAAAACTTAGGGAGATCCAAGCGTTCAGACTTGGAGTCAGAGAAAAAAACATAAGTTGTTTCAGACCAACCCGTGGTAATTTAAGGATTTCTTCAACTACAGGCGCTATTCTTGGCTCATTCTTTTTTCTATCTTCTCAAGACATGCAAAATAACAATAACCTATATTTGCCTACCTCTCACGTGTGATGAGATTTGAAGAAAAAGTTGACAAATATGTTCTCTCTCCTCTTGGCCGAATCTGGACAGTAGAACAAAAAATCATATTCTATCTGAATAAGTATCTAATATGCAAAATTTGCATAGAACATCTGTTAGTCAACAACAAGGAGAATATTTTACAAAAAGAAATCTGATAATTCGATAAAAACATAGAAAGATCCAAGCATTCAAAGTTAGAGTCAGACAAAAAAACATAAGCAGTTTCTGACCCACCCGTGGTAATTTAAGGATTTGTTTCTACTACGTGCGCTATTCTTCGCTCATTCTTTTTCCTATCTCCTCAAGACATGCAAAATAACAATAACCTATATTTTGCTACCCCTCACGTGTGATGAGATTTGAAGAAAAAGTTCATAAATATGTTCTCTCTCCCCTTGGCTGAATCTGAACAGCATAACAAAAAATCATTTTCTATCTGAATAACGGTCCAATATGCAAAATTCGCTACGAAAATCTGTTAGTGGACAACAAGGAGAATATTTTTTCACTTCCTCGACTACTCTTCGGTTGATTCAGCACCCTTTTTGTTTTTTAGTCTTTACATCTTGAAGGAGCGGGTTTAGAACCGATTTCCTTCTTGAACCCTAAACCGGATTTGTCACCTAGTTTTTGCCCTATTAATATCTTGTCTAACTCAAATTTGCTCGGGACATTTCTGCCACAAGCAGACTTGAGGAGTTTATTTTCCATTTTGAAATTTAGAAGTTCGACTTTTAAATGACTTATCTCTATTTTTAAATTTTCACATTCACATTTATTATTATCTAATTTTATTTTTTAAATTCTTTTAATTGTGCCTTATACGACTTTACCGAGGCCCCGGAATCGATTAGCATCTGTTGAGTACTGACAAGAGATTCCTGAAGCCTATCTAACTCTTGTACTAGTTCATCCCTTGGTTCAAGTTCTATATTATTGTTTAAATTGTTTGAACTTGGATAATTTATCTCTTCTGAAACATAATCAAGAGTAGGGTTTAGATATACCTTGTGACTCATGTCACAGACTGAACCTGAAGATGATGCATCGAATGAGGATATCGCCAAAGGTGGACGTGGTGGAATTCATCCTTGTTTATGGAGCATCTCTTGGAAAGCTTGCTCATACAATTCATTCACGGAGTCGTACGCCATGAAAGCCATGTTCGCGATTTTTGGGTCGGAGTCAGATTATGATTTGGCGGAGTTGGAGGAATCGCTTGAATGGCTCCTCGACTGCTTCTTCTTGTCCTTTGTCTTGTCATCATATTTTCTCGCGTCTTTCTCACGTCTGTCATCATATCGTCCTTCTCATCGCTCATCTTCTTTCTTATTCAAAGGTGCAAGCTCGGGGTGAAGCGTGTAACAGTTGTCCATCATATGTCCCATCTAGTTACACCCGAAACAATACGCCTTCTTGTTGTTGCGTCGATGGTGTTAAACCATTTCTCTCATGAATCACCAAATCATTTCATAAGAAATGTCATCTCTTCATCATGTGTGTCGATTGCCGGCATGGCTACGGTTGTCGATTAAGAGTCATTTTGCATGAGTTGTGCTTCGTAGTTCTGAAAGTAACTAATTAGGTCATCTGGCCTGAACTCTTGTGTCACCATCATCATCTCCAATGAAACTCGAAGTGCCTCCCAGCTTTGTGGCATTGCCCTGATCAATTTTCTTACAACTTGATAATTTGTTAGGGTCTCTCACAAAGCGGTGAATACGTTTCAGATATGTGACAACCGAGTGTAAATATCCTTGATGAATTCACCTTCAATCATCCGGAGACAGTCAAATTATTGTTCAAGTCCTATTAGTTTGGTCCTTTTCATTTGACAATTTTCTTCAAATCGGTTCAGGAGGGCTCGCCATATTTGATGGGAATTAATACAACCATCCGTTATATCTGATAAATTATTTACCATGTTTGTGAGTACTAAATTATGTGCCATTATGTGAAGAGTAATATTGGTGGTTGTTTGGTCAATATGACTTCTTGTACTGTCTTTTACAAATTCAATGGTATAGCCATTTTCTACTTCTTGACGAAGTCTGTGTAGATTGAAGACGTTCACCATGCATCTCTTCCAAAGATTCTAATTTTGACCGTCAAGTTTATCAGGATAAAAGACGTATACTCGATTTGTTGGAAGTATCACCATGGATTGAAAACAGACGTTGTTTCAAATTTTAATTCGAAATGGTCTGTATTCCTGCTCTGATCTGACATGCTGTTTAATTACGGCCTAGGGGAGGAGTGAATAGGCCTGTGTAACTGTGGATTTAACTTTTAGGGTTTTATGACTTTTAGGTTATTTGACTTTTAGTTGGATGATTGTATTAATTCAAATAATAATAGGATAACGATAAGTAAATAAAGAAAATGAACAATAGTAACCTTTGTCGCGTTCTCACTAGTAGACCTTGCCACGTTCATGAGCGCCTACTCTCCGAAAATTCCTGTTGGCTACGTGATTCCTAATCCAAATAGCGTTTTCTTTTATAGACTCGATTCACCGATCACTTTGCAAAACCTGTAGCAATTCGATGAAATAACTTTACGATTTCTTTCAATTAAATAACCAACTAACAAGATCTAAATCCTCTCGAAATTTCTTACAATAATCTTGATTAATTAGACTAGTTTGTAGAGAGAAAACTCAATAATTTTGCTTAGAATTGATGATGAAAATGAAATGGAGGCTGCCATCTTTTAAGGGAGGAAAGAGCAGAGAACAAAAACGGAAACTGCATCTATTCCGTTCCGAACAGAGTTACTATTCATAGCCCATGTCATAACCAAAAAAATTATGAACGCAACATTATGTTCCGAACTGAATCATTCCATTCCGAAGGAGTTACTATTCATAGCTCAAGTCAGAACGGAATAAGGCTGAAAAACTGAGATTTTCTCTCAAGATTTTAGTTTAATTAAACAACCTAAAAACCCATAAACAAACTCAAAATGAGAGAAGAACTCCAACTGTTGAATGCCACAAATGAGTCTTGAAAACTTGAAATTCGATGTAATTATCCGATGACTTCTAATCCGATCGAGCTAAAACTTTTGCACATCGACTCGAACTTGATAGAATTTTTGCACGTCAACTTGAACTTGATTAAAACTTACTAATCTTACACACGTAACTCAAACAAGATTAGTAATTATGGAATTATTTTAAACATCATCAAACTGAGAACAACACAATCGAGATGAGGAGAGCTGCTACCGAGGATGAAAGGCTGCAAAAGATTCTTCTGGAAGATTGGCACATGTTTGGTAGTCTAGCCCATTACGCGGAAAGAACATATTTTATTTGGCAGGAGGAATAAATGAGGGGAATAGATTTGATCTTTGATTAGGATTAGATTTCAGGATTGATTTGAATTTGTCCTGATTGGGGATTTGATTAGATTTTAGGTTAGATTTATTTCCTTACAATGGGTGAGATCTAGGATCAGCCAAGGTGTTTCAAATTGGTAGTTGTCTTTTCCTTGTAAAAGGCAAGACAAACAAAGTTGTACTATTTTATGTATCAATTTAATGTATTTTGAATTTCAGTTATGAGTTCTTGTAACTAAACCATTTCTAGGGTAAACTTCGAGTAGTAGATTCAATGTCTTTTTTATTTCATCTTTGTCTGTTTAACTTTTATACTTCGTATCTTGTTTTGTGCTTCTTAACTCGACTCGAGATAAATTTTGGGTATACAGGCTAGCAGGTATTAGCCAGGAGAAACCAGGTTGTCAGGCGTTGGACCGTACGAGAGGAAACCTAGTGCCTTGGTGTTAGACCGTGTGGTAAAACCTGGCAGGCAGGTGTCAAACTTACCCCGTCAGCCTGAGACCCTGGAGGTGGAAACTTGCCGATCAAATCAGCACAGACGAGACTTGGTAGAGTGAGTACGGAAGTACCGCTCCATCTCAGGGAGTGATATGAGGAGTTAGGAGAGCCAGAAGACCTGCTTGAGGAGGGTGACTGACAGTCCCTCCGCGCAAGGATAAGTGACAGCCCCTTGAATCACAAGAAGAGAGTTTGGCGATAGTAACATGTTCGCGCGGAAAGGGATTCCTCAGAACTCATCAAGGCCTTTGCTTCCTGACGATCATGAGGACAAGTGACAGCCCCTTATGATGGCAAAGAATGAGCGCAAGATGGATAATTATATTGGAATTTTGCATAAACACTTAACACTTGAAATTGATTTGTGAACCTGTTTTATTTAAGGTCGGTCTCCCTGTGGATCGACCCCTATCTCAAATACCACATATACACTATTTGGTTGATTAGGAAAATTATAAATTGTTTTGTTAACACGTGATTAGACCACAACACGCTTTCACGCTCGTTACAAATTTGCCTTTGCGAGATTCTTTTCCTTGATCATTGAGTGAAATCCGCCAACTTATTTAGCCCTTAAGATTGGCCTATTATGATCCTCCCGCTACACTACTCTCCTAGTCTCTCGCAACCGCTAGCTTTTTAACGTATGCATGATAGTGATATTCGAACGCTGATCGGGGTGCAGCATGTGCTGGATTTCAAGAAGAATCTAATATCTCTTCGTACTCTTGATGCTCATGGTTTATGTATTTTCATCGATAAAGGTTTGATGAAGGTCATTAAAAGGACACTTGTAATGATGAAAGGGTCAAGATTGAAAAATCATTATTTTATCAAAGGTAGCATGGTTTTTGATGAAGCAAAAGGTTATGCCACTTCTACGATGGATGATGACACATATACAACATTGTGGCATATGAGGTTGGTGCACATTTTCAAGCGGGGACTTACGGAGTTGAGTAAGAGAGATATCATAGCTGATCGCAAAACTAGAAAATTGAAATTTTGCGAAAATTGTTAGTTCGGGAAACATAAAAGGCTTCCATTTGAAGTAGGGGTTCATTGCACTGAGAGACCATGGGATTACATACACTCCGATATGTGGGGGACCGCACAAGTGTCATCTAGAAGAGGTGAAAAATATATTCTTACTTTTGTGGATGATTTTAGTCGAAAACTATGGGTGCGCAACGGTCCAAGGAATAGAAAGTATAGGTTGAAAACCAAACGGGTCAAAAAATAAGGAAGTTGAGAACGGATAATGGTCTTGAATTTTGCTCTCATAAATTCGATTGTTTTTGTTGAAATGCCGGAATAGCTCGGCATGGAACCACAGTTTGTATGGCACAACAAAATGCTATAATGGTCCGGTTCAATAGAACATTGATGGAACGTGTGAGGTGTATGAAGGAATTATGCCCTTGGCCAAAGTGTTGGACTAAAGATTAGATTATGAGAAATATGTTTATTCAGTTCATATATGAATGAGTGTATGGGTGACTAATATATTTACATATATTAGATCAACCATGAATGACAATTGGGTTCACGTCATTAGAGTACGTGATTTTGATAGTAGAACTGTAAACCAACGGAAGACATTCTAAACCGTCCCTAGTGAAATGTAGGATGTTTATAGAGATAAAAATACTTCAGGTAAGAAGGTACATATCCACACTAGTATATTCGCAGGCTGGATGATTATGTTCTGCTGATCATGGACATAAGGACGTCAAGTCTGGATTATAGGTACGTGCTAGAGAACATGTAATGGACTGACCACACTTTGAGAATATAGATGGTATATGTCATTAGTGATTCTCATGTGAATAGTATGCTTCTTCCTACGACCCGAGGTCACCATAGATTCCTGTATGTGAAACAACATAATTTGATATGATCCTACGTCATTCATAATGGGATGATCATTAGGGTCATCATTAGGTATGCACTGAATCATGACAAGGAATGTGAGTGACCAAGATGCGATTTGTTCCTCTCGTCAAGAGCGAGATATCTCTGGGCCCCCTGATGAACTTGGACTGAAGGAAATGCATGGCCATGCTAAAAATGGATTAAAATGTGTTGTTAATATCATTTTGTCTTTGTTCAGTCTAATTCTTGATAAGGAAAGAGACTTTGATCAAAATCAAGGATGACATACTTTCAAGCCTTGTGATCAAGACATAAATCGTAGAACAAAAGGAGTAAGCAAACGTCTATTCAGATAGGTTTATGATCGCTGATCATTTCATTTAACATGGGTAGTCATGACATAAGTCTAGAGGTTAGTCATGACTTACACCTTTGGTCGATCATTTCCAGCGTTCAATGTAACCTACATGGTCGCACAATGAACTTCATTCATACTGGATGAAAAATACCTCAAAATAGTTATACATGCGATGTATAAATTGGTGAACGAAATAATCAATTATTGGATAATTGATTGTGCAAAACAACACTATTCCGTTCAGAACGGAACAGTTTCGTTCTGAACGGAATAGATATGGTAATCGCGCTTCCTTGGCTGCCAAGGAAACTCCTATTCCGTTCGGAATGGAATAGACGCGGAATTAGGATTTTAGTTATGGTAACTGAGCAATCGTTCGGCTTCCTCTCTAGTATAAATAGAGAGGCAGCCCCTCTCTATTTTATACATAATTCTCAAGGCTTAGAGGCCGTCGTGATACAGAAATAGAGAGGAGAGAGAGAGTTTTATGAGATATTTTCAGAAAGTATTTCCGGACTCGTCTAGCCGAGTCCGGTAATTCCGTGTGTCAGAAGTTCGCGTGGATACGAGTAGAGATCTCCTACTTTGGAGATAAGCAAGCGATCAAGTTCTTCAGCCCTAGGAAGAGCAAGGATGTTCGCGGAGTCGAACTTCAGGAAGGAGAAGGTTGCAAGTCAGAATCGTTAAGACCTACATCTGTTCTCCGTCTCGCCGATCAGGAAGATCCGAGGTATAAATTTTAATAGCTAATCTCGTACTTTTATTTCCTAAACAATGATATTAGGGAGGGTTGAACCCATAGATTCCGCTGCGCATGTAATGTATATGGCTACGGGTTCCTCAACACCTTCTCCTTGCTATGTCTCTGTCGTGAATTTGCCTAATGCTCGTCAAGCTGTCGAAATCTCCAAAAACTAGAATATTAGGAAGGAAAGAGGTGTGAGATGGTGATGGAAAATAGTATGGTGGTGTGTAAAATATGTGTATGGATGTGGGATGGATGGATCTCTCCTTCTAGGGGCTTTATATAGGAGTACGGTAGGGTTTGGAGGCTATAGTGTTTTGCTTGATAGCCAAGAATTTTGAAATCTTGGTCAAATCTCACAATATTTATGAAATATTCAACATTAAAACTCTGCCAAAACTGTCCAGATTATGTCTACTGTAAAGATCTCCCTTTCTGACTGGCTTAGAAGCCAAATTTGAAAAATTACAGGCCCGAAAATTTGTAGCCCACTTTTTTATCTTTCTATATCCATATCACATGCCTTCATACGATATACAGTGAGAGAGTTATGAACCAAATACAGAAGACGTGCCAGCAAGTTCCGAGCTGATTTGGCCCATCTTTGTCTCTTTGCTTCATTTTTATGTTTCGGACCCTATAAACTATGAAATGGCATAAAATAATAGTTAGCGTCTTTAATGGTGTCAAGATAATTATTATTATTAAAAATACGAAATAAACATGCAAATACATCAAAAGTACAATTATAAAGAAGATAAATATGTGTCAAAATGGTGCTTAACAAACCTCCCCACAATTGAACTTTTGTTCGTCCTTGAATAAACAAAATAATTTTCAATATATTGACTTGTATTGTTTACGTACACAAACTGCATCAAACATAGAATCTCACGCGTATATCAGTCGATAATGACTCTTTGGTCCCTAGCATAAGATGGTGTGTGACGTGGGTATATAATATAATTGCTTTCCAAATTATCCTAAATAACTCAGTTTCGATCATAAGCGCACGATCTATGCATAGTACTTTGGGTGTCGAATCCATAGGGACGTGTAATTTATTTTAGATTTTTAAGCGTAGTTCGGACTAAATCTTTAGTTGGATTTTTGTTTTAAATAAAATTAAATAAAATAAAACAAATATAGATTGGTCGCTTACCAGGCAGCTGGCACGGTTGCCACAGTCCTTGTTCGCGGTAGAGGATAGTGAAAGTTGATAGTAGAGAGATCTAGGTGTGAAGCTCTTTCGTAGTTCTCCTTCTAATATCCTTCATCTTTGTCGGTGTTACTTTTGTCTCGCCTTAGTAGGGGGTTCTTCCTTTTTATTGAAACTCTAGAAAATCATAATATCTAATATTATATTCCTAGAAACTATTTCTGTGATGTTTTGAAATAATATTTTAAAAAACACCGAGATTATTCCAAAGATAAAAGAGTTAAAACCCGAATATCTAAAAGTTTTAGTAACAATAACATGTTTCACTATTTTAATAATTCTCGGCAAAGTCATACAAATAACCTCAGTTATACAACAGAACGACTTTATAAAAGAGGTCCAAATGGTTATTTTACACCGAGGAAGATTCAATCTAATGAATCACAAAATCGAGCTCCCAAACATTTCACTAAGACATATCAAAAATAAAACTTTTCAAAATCAAACGACTTTTCAAAATTAAATGTTTTTAGTGACAAATCGATCGATCCGAAGTTGAGCAATTCTCATTTCGTGAAGAGGACTGATAAGACCTCGAACCCCACTTGTAAGTATTGAAATTATTGTTGTAAAATTGGTCACATTTTCTTGTAGTGCTCGTTGCGCAAAACGAGTACTTCACCGAAGTATATGTGGTTGCGGAAAGATAGAAATGCTGATAGCTGTTGGGGAACCCGTAGCCATGTACGTGTTGGGGAACCCGTAGCCATGTACGTTACATGCGTAGCGGAACCTATGGGTTCAACCTGCCCTAGGATCATCGTTAAGGGAATAAAAGCACGAGATTAGCTATTAAAATTTATACCTCGGATCTTCCTGATCCGCGAGACGAAGAACGGATGTAGGTCTGAACTTTTCTGACGTGCAACCTTCTCCTTTCTGAACTCGACTCGAACGAACTCCTTGCTTCTCCTAGGGTAAAGAAACTGATCGCTCGCTAGTCTTCAAAGCACAAGACCTCTACTCGTATCCACGTCGAACTTCAGACGAACGGAATAACCAGACTCGGCTAGACGAGTCCGGAAATACTTTTCGAAAATAACTCAAAAACTCTCTCACTCTATTTCTGTGTATGACGGCTTCTAGTTAGGAGTTGAAGTCTATACAGACTTCTGGTTGTAAGATAAAGCACATTGGTTAAATATTGAAAGAATTCGATGTGCAGGAAATGTTCTTGCTCATGGTGTTCATATGAATGATAAAAAGATAAACGAATGAGATTCTATACTTTCAGCCATACGTTGAAATGTTCAACATGCAAGAAAGTGTTCTTGCTTATGACATTCACATGAACAATAAGAGGATATAAGAATTAGATTTTATACCTTCAACCATATATTGAATATTCAATATACAAGAAAGAGTTCTTGTTTGTGGCACTAATATGAATAATGGAAGGCACATGAATTGGATTCTATGCTTTCAACAATATATATTTAAAGAGTTCAATATGCAAGAAAGAATTCTTGCCTATAACGTTCATATAATGAAGACATATCATCCGTTTATTGAAAGGTTCAATGTATAAAGTAACGGGATGAATAAGATTCTTCAAGCCATACAATGTACTGTGCAATATGTTTGGAGCATGAGAGAGGAAATGATTGTCATTTGATGATGAGAATAAATTTCTAAGTTCTTATGAAGAACTAAGATATCCCAATCTATTAGAACCTAGGTAGTGGTAAGAGATTACACTTTCCTAACATGGATCATTATCGCAATAAATTTATTTTGAATACAGTAATTTGGAAGGAGTTCCAAATAAGGTACTGTAACTAAAACAAGACCATATTGTCGCTTTAGAAGTGGACAATAGGTATTCTTGGATCAAACACTTGATCTTGGAACTTGGAGTTGTCCCGATTGTTCTTAAGGCCTGACGATTTACGTTATGAATAAAGAGTCGCTCAGAATAGAGCAACAAGGATACATGCACCTGTTTTTAGAAGTTCTCGACTAATGATAGAGATCAATAGTTGTCGTTACAAGTTTATAATTTAAATTTCTATAATCTGATAGGCATATATTTCCCGCTAGTAAAACATGAAGGTCATGTTACCTCATGAGCATTGGATGCTTATGATTGGCCTAGTGCAAGTGGGAGACTGAAGGAATTACGCCCTAGGCCAAAGTGTTGGACTAGCGACTAGATTAAGAGAAACGCGTTTATTCAGTTCATATATGAATGAGTGTATGGGTGACTAATATATTTACATACATTAGATCGACCACGAATGACACTTCGGGTTCACGTCATCAGAATACGTGATTCTGATAGTAGAACTGTGAACCAACGAATGACATTCTAAACTGTCCCTAGTGATATGTAGGATGTTTATAGAGATAAAAATATTTCAGGTAAGAAGCTACATATCCACACTAGTATATTTGCAGACTGGATGATTATGTTCTGCTGATCATGGACATAGGGATGTCAAGTCTGGAATATAGGTACGTGTTAGAGAATACGTATTGTACTGACCACACTATGAGATTATGCATGGTATATGTCATTAGTGATTCTCATATGAATAGTGTGCTTGTTCCTACGACCTGACGTCACCATGGATTCCTGTATGTGGAACTGCATACTTTAATATGACCCTACGTCATCCGTAACGAGATGATCATTAGGGTCATCGTTAGGTATGCACTAAATCATGACGAGGAATATGAGTGACCAAGATGCGATTTGTTCCTCTCGTCAAGAGGGAGATATCTCTGGGCCCCCTGATGAACTAGGACTGAAGGAAATGCATGGCCATTCTCAAAATGGATTAACATGTGTTGTTAATATCATTTTGTATTTATTCAGTCTAATTCTCGATCAGGAAAGAGACTTTGATCAAACTCAAGGATGACATATTACCGTGCCTTGTGATCAAGACATATATCGTAGAACAAAAGGAATAAGCAAATGTCTATTCAGATAGGTTTATGATCGCTGATCATTTCATTTAACTTGGGTAGTCATGACATCAGTCTAGAGGTTACTCATGACTTACGATCTTTAGAAGATCGTTGCCAGCGTTAAATGGAACCTACACGGTCACATAATGAACTCTATTCATACGGAAAGAAAAATACCTCATAAACAGTTATACATGTGATATCTAAATTGGTGAAAGAATAAAGCATTAGATGCAGAAATTTTAGAAAAGCTGAAATTCTTTAGTTCTGAAAATAGTGTTCTGGTCGACCAGAACTCTGGCGGCAGGAAGGGTTTCCTTATCGAAACCTGCCATTCTTTCACCCCTCTCTCTAGTATAAATAGAGGGGCATACCCCCTCTATTGCACAGACAATGGTCCAATCATTTTGAGAACATGGTCTCTTCACAATCTCCTCGGTAGAAAGTCGACTCATCCTCTATAAGTATCTTTTATGAGAGATTATATCTCTCAGCCTAATGTCTAACTGGTCTGTGAGGACGACCTTATGTTTCAAGTATAGCCTTATCAACTACTTGATAGCCTCATTAATGGTTCATCACTAGTATGTGGACCTCGAACCTTTCGAGACGTATTACACTCCCACTGCTTCTTTAGGAGATGAGATCTCTTTTAAAGAAGTCTGAATTATGAGTACCAAACAATTTGAACTCATAATGGATGTAAAATAATATCGAGTTGATATTCCAGAAAGATTGTTGTGTTGACACTGTCAAACCTTTTGACACGAGTCGTACTTCAATCTTTAAAGACTATTTGGGACTATCCCAAACCCATATCACATATGGTGTCCATTTGAACCTTATGATATTCAGTGTTTAGTATATTTAAGGGTATAAACCTATAAGAATCACGGAGGCATAGACTGAATCTTATCCAATAAGTTTCATTTTCTTCTTTATGTGCACATCGTGAGATGCTGCATATAGAATTAATTATGAAACCCTTTTCACAATTTCTAAGATAATTGTCAAACTATTGATTCAAATACTTGCCATTTCGATCTGATCAAATTGCTCTTATTATCTTGTCAAGGCGATATCGAATTTCATTCTTAAATGCTTTGAACATTTCAAATATTTTGTTTCATTAAGTAAACTTTTTACTTAAAACACTTTAATATGAAATTCTGATATTCCTTATTTCTAGCCGGCTTGCTCTTTGTCTCTCGTGCATCTATATGCATGAGACTCAACAAACTAACCCATCAACTTTGTGATGGTTGCCATTCTTGTCATCCTGTTCGATAAATAAAATCCGCACGTCTCAATTGATCCTAGATCCAGTGATTCAAACTTTCCACATAGGGTGGAGTTTTAGAAATGCGATTCTTATTCTGTGACTTAGATGACATTGCTAGAAGTATGGAATCAATGGACTTATTATTTAGCATATAAAGGTTATTTTCTAAGTGAACATTTCAAATATACAAATCCAGAAAAATTTTATTATTCCAAATAATAAATTTTACAACCATTTTAACGCTAATGTCGAAATAACATTTATTTCATTACAAGTCCACAATGGCTAAGTCAATAAAGTCCTAGAGCTAATGTAGCCACTCTTGCTTCATTCCCCACTTGTAGGTTGACTGCTCCTCTAGCTAATCTTCTACTTCTGAGTAATATCCTGCACATTCAAAATGTGAGAATTATAGTGGATATCCAATATCCAAGTAGAGATTTAGGAAGAGGAATACCTAAAATGGCAGCCATTGATTCTTCTTCTTGACATACCTTACATCCTCCTCTCCAGTGATCACACATACAACATGCAATCACTTCTTCTGATTCCTCAGGTTTAGGCAACTCTTTGCCTTCACTCTTGATCCAGCTCTCCCATGCGGCCTGTCTATTCAACTCCCATTCTCTTTCAATCCTGAGGGCATCAATGACAACTTTTGCCTCCATGTCCTTCTCTGCCTGTATAAGCATCTTATGCAATTCCGTGATCGTCGTCTCCATCCGACGCTTATGATGTACAATAATGAACAAATCAAAGCTCGGAGGAAGCGATCCAAGAATTAGGTCAACCGCAAATTCCCTTGGAATAGGCGAACCAAGTCTCTCTAAGCAATCAATGTGGCTTCTCATCTTGAACACATGAGTATCCACAGAGGAGCCCTGAGCCATCTTGCTCTTGATTAATAACTTGGTGACCTTGTAGCGCTGAATACTAGCCTGCTTTCGGAACATTTCCTTAAGCGCCTTGATCATATCATAGGCATCCATAAAACCTATATGCTTCCGAAGCTTAGGTTTCATTCCTACTAACATTATCCAGGATACTTCATCAGAATCATTAATACACTTCTGATAAGTATCTTGAATGACTCTAGAAGCGGTCGAAGGCGGTGGATTTGGGATGGGTGTCTTAAGGACATACAACTTTCCTTCACTCTTGAGAACAATTCTCAGAATCCTGAACCATTCAGGGAAGTTTGTGCCATCAAGCTTATCATTCTCAAGGATAGATCGTGAGTCCATAAATTTCGAACTCATTATACAAGTTTAATATGTAATGTAAAGTTTTTATTATAATTTTTTTTCATATATTATACTCCCACTATTTTTCTTCAAATCTAATACCTTCAGTAGTATTGATTCGGAAACTTCAATTAAATGAGGTTTCATAGTGAGTCAAGATCCGTATTTCATTAAGCACTAAGTGCGCTCGCAACCCTTATTGCTCAACTATTTAGGTAGGAACATTTCCAATTGTATCATATACAACTCTTGCCTTTTATAGAATGAGCATCATATGCTCGGTGTATTATCCCATCTTGTGCCCTGAGCCCAAGTCTGACTTGCTTGCTCAGTTAAGTTTAACCATGTATGATTATCGGCGAAATAGAATCCAGCACACTCAGCTTTGGCATGACCCATGCTTGACGCCGTTTCCCGCGTACCTTCCTTTACAAAGACAATCCCCCATATGCTCAGCTTTGGCATAACCCATATGGAAGACTGTCTAAATACCAAGGGCTTCAGTGACTTGGGGGGTACTTCCTTAGTTAATATTCTGAAGGATTTTGTTTTAGATTTATAAATATAAACATCACAGAAACAAGATAAATATAGTATGGGCCTATTCCTCACGAGCGATCATGAGGTTCCTAATCCTAGATCTATCTCTAGATTGCAGGTGAATCTTCAACAAACCCTTCATTGTGTGTGTGCGAAGATCCGATGCCATCTTCCGAAGATTGCGCCAAGATCCTCGTCTTGTGTTGATATAATATCCTACCTTACTATCCAATTGCTAGAAAAGGTAGTTTACAATTTTGGACAACTCACTGGTTGCCATAATTACAACTTTGTCATTGATATTAAATAAAATACAAGCATTCACACACAAGATTACATCACAGATCTAAGGCTCATACCATATTTATATAAAAATTCCATGTATAACAAAAATTAGGGTTTTTGCAAAAATCAGCCTTATTCCGTTCAGAACGGAACCATTCCGTTCAGAACAGAATCAGCGCTGAAAATCTCTGACAGAAATTCTGCCTATTCCGTTCTGAACGGAACTATTCCGTCCGGAACGGAATAACGCTGAAAATTTTGTTTCCTTTTATTTTAGTTCCATTTCCAAAACAGATTTCGAAAAACAATCTGGTAATTGGATAAAAACTTAGAGAGATCCAAGCGTTCAAAGTTGGAGTCAGAGAAAAAAGCATAAGCTGTTTTTGACCAACACGTGCTAATTTAAGGAACTTGTTCAACTACGGGCACTATTCTTGGCTCATTCCTTTTTCAATCTCCCCAAGACATGCAAAATAACAATAACCTATCTTTTCCTACCCCTCACGTGTGATAAGATTTGAAGAAAAAGTTGATAAATTCGTTCTCTCTCCCGTTGGCCGAATCTGGACAGTAGAACAAAAAAATATTTTCTATCTGAATATGTTTCCAATATGCAAAATTCTCTAAGAACATCTGTTAGTCGACCACAAGGCGAATATTCAACAAATAGAAATCTGACAATTGGATAAAAACTTAGGGAGATCGAAGCGTTCGGATTTGGAGTTTAAGAAAAAAAACATAAGTTGTTTCAGACCAACCCGTGGTAATTTAAGGATTTCTTCAACAACAAGCGCTATTCTTTGCTCATTCTTTTTTCTATCTCCTCAAGACATGCAAAATAAGAATAACCAATCTTTGCCTACCCGTCACGTGTGATAAGATTTATAGAATAAGTTGATATATATGTTCTCTCTCCCCTTGGCCGAATCTGGACAGTAGAACAAAAAATCATTTTCTATCTGAATAAGGGTCCAATATGCCAAATTCGCTAAGAGCATCTGTTAGTCGACAAAAAGAAGAATATTTTACAAAAAGAAATCTATTCGATAAAAACATAGAAAGATCCAAACATTCAAAGTTGGAGTCAGACAAAAAAACATAAGTAGTTTCTGACCAACCCGTGGTAATTTAAGGATTTGTTTCAACCACGTGCGCTATTCTTCCCTCATTCTTTTTTCTATCTCCTCAAGACATGCAAAAAAACAATAACCTATATTTTGCTACCCCTCACGTGTGATGAGATTTGAAGAAAAAGTTCATAAATATGTTCTCTCTCCCCTTGGGTGAATCTGGACAGCATAACAAAAAATTATTTTCTATCTGAATAATGGTCCAATATGCAAAATTCGCTACGAACATCTGTTTGTCGACAACAAGAAGAATATTTTACAAAAAGAAATCTGGTAATTGGATAAAAACTTAGAGAGATCCAAGCGTTCAAAGTTGGAGTCAGAGAAAAAAGCATAAGCTGTTTTTGACCAACACGTGCTAATTTAAGGAACTTGTTCGACTACGGGCGCTATTCTTGGCTCATTCCTTTTTCAATCTCCCCAAGACATGCAAAATAATAATAACCTATCTTTTCCTACCCCTCACGTGTGATAAGATTTGAAGAAAAAGTTGATAAATTCCTTCTCTCTCCCGTTGGCCGAATCTGGACAGTAGAACAAAAAAATATTTTCTATCTGAATATGTTTCCAATATGCAAAATTCTCTAAGAACATCTGTTAGTCGACCACAAGGCGAATATTCTACAAATAGAAATCTGACAATTGGATAAAAACTTAGGGAGATCGAAGCGTTCGGATTTGGAGTTTAAGAAAAAAACATAAGTTGTTTCAGACCAACCCGTGGTAATTTAAGGATTTCTTCAACAACACGCGCTATTCTTTGCTCATTCTTTTTTCTATCTCCTCAAGACATGCAAAATAAGAATAACCAATCTTTGCCTACCCGTCACGTGTGATAAGATTTATAGAAAAAGTTGATATATATGTTCTCTCTCACCTAGGCCGAATCTGGACAGTAGAACAAAAAATCATTTTCTATCTGAATAAGGGTCCAATATGCCAAATTCGCTAAGAGCATCTGTTAGTCGACAACAAGAAGAATATTTTACAAAAAGAAATCTGGTATTTCGATAAAAACTTAGAGAGATCCAAGCGTTCAAAGTTGGAGTCAGACAAAAAAACATAAGCAGTTTCTGACGAACCCGCTGTAATTTAAGGATTTTTTTTCAACTACGGGCGCTATTCTTGGCTCATTCTTTTTTTTATCTCCTCAAGACATGCAAAAGAACAATAACCTATATTTTGCTACCCCTAACGTGTGATGAGATTTGAAGAAAAAGTTCATAAATATGTTCTCTCTCCCCTTGGCTGAATCTGGACAGCATAACAAAAAATTATTTTCTATCTGAATAATGGTCAAATATGCAAAATTCGCTACGAACATCTGTTTGTCGACAACAAGAAGAATATTTTACAAAAAGAAATCTGGTAATTGGATAAAAACTTAGAGAGATCCAAGCGTTCAAAGTTGGAGTCAGAGAAAAAAGCATAAGCTGTTTTTGACCAACACGTGCTAATTTAAGGAACTTGTTCAACTACGGGCGCTATTCTTGGCTCATTCCTTTTTCAATCTCCCCAAGACATGCAAAATAACAATAACCTATCTTTTCCTACCCCTCACGTGTGATAAGATTTGAAGAAAAAGTTGATAAATTCGTTCTCTCTCCCGTTGGCCGAATCTGGACAGTAGAACAAAAAAATATTTTCTATCTGAATATGTTTCCAATATGCAAAATTCTCTAAGAACATCTGTTAGTCGACCACAAGGCGAATATTCTACAAATAGAAATCTGACAATTGGATAAAAACTTAGGGAGATCGTAGCGTTCGGATTTGGAGTTTAAGAAAAAAACATAAGTTGTTTCAGACCAACCCGTGGTAATTTAAGGATTTCTTCAACAACACGCGCTATTCTTTGCTCATTCTTTTTTCTATCTCCTCAAGACATGCAAAATAAGAATAACCAATCTTTGCCTACCCGTCACGTGTGATAAGATTTATAGAAAAAGTTGATATATATGTTCTCTCTCCCCTAGGCCGAATCTGGACAGTAGAACAAAAAATCATTTTCTATCTGAATAAGGGTCCAATATGCCAAATTCGCTAAGAGCATCTGTTAGTCGACAACAAGAAGAATATTTTACAAAAAGAAATCTGGTATTTCGATAAAAACTTAGAGAGATCCAAGCGTTCAAAGTTGGAGTCAGACAAAAAAACATAAGCAGTTTCTGACGAACCCGCTGTAATTTAAGGATTTTTTTTCAACTACGGGCGCTATTCTTGGCTCATTCTTTTTTTTATCTCCTCAAGACATGCAAAAAAACAATAACCTATATTTTGCTACCCCTCACGTGTGATGAGATTTGAAGAAAAAGTTCATAAATATGTTCTCTCTCCCCTTTGGTGAATCTGGACAGCATAACAAAAAATTATTTTCTATCTGAATAATGGTCCAATATGCAAAATTCGCTACGAACATCTGTTTGTCGACAACAAGAAGAATATTTTACAAAAAGAAATCTGGTAATTGGATAAAAACTTAGAGAGATCCAAGCGTTCAAAGTTGGAGTCAGAGAAAAAAGCATAAGCTGTTTTTGACCAACACGTGCTAATTTAAGGAACTTGTTCGACTACGGGCGCTATTCTTGGCTCATTCCTTTTTCAATCTCCCCAAGACATGCAAAATAATAATAACCTATCTTTTCCTACCCCTCACGTGTGATAAGATTTGAAGAAAAAGTTGATAAATTCCTTCTCTCTCCCGTTGGCCGAATCTGGACAGTAGAACAAAAAAATATTTTCTATCTGAATATGTTTCCAATATGCAAAATTCTCTAAGAACATCTGTTAGTCGACCACAAGGCGAATATTCTACAAATAGAAATCTGACAATTGGATAAAAACTTAGGGAGATCGAAGCGTTCGGATTTGGAGTTTAAGAAAAAAACATAAGTTGTTTCAGACCAACCCGTGGTAATTTAAGGATTTCTTCAACAACACGCGCTATTCTTTGCTCATTCTTTTTTCTATCTCCTCAAGACATGCAAAATAAGAATAACCAATCTTTGCCTACCCGTCACGTGTGATAAGATTTATAGAAAAAGTTGATATATATGTTCTCTCTCACCTAGGCCGAATCTGGACAGTAGAACAAAAAATCATTTTCTATCTGAATAAGGGTCCAATATGCCAAATTCGCTAAGAGCATCTGTTAGTCGACAACAAGAAGAATATTTTACAAAAAGAAATCTGGTATTTCGATAAAAACTTAGAGAGATCCAAGCGTTCAAAGTTGGAGTCAGACAAAAAAACATAAGCAGTTTCTGACGAACCCGCTGTAATTTAAGGATTTTTTTTCAACTACGGGCGCTATTCTTGGCTCATTCTTTTTTTTATCTCCTCAAGACATGCAAAATAACAATAACCTATCTTTTCCTACCCCTCACGTGTGATAAGATTTGAAGAAAAACTTGATAAATACGTTCTCTCTCCCTATGGCTGAATCTGGACAACATAACAAAAAATTATTTTCTATCTGAATAATGGTCCAATATGCAAATTCGCTAAGAAAATCTATTAGTCGACAACAAGGAGAATATTTTACAAAAAGAAATCTGGTAATTGGATAAAAACTTAGAGAGATCGAAGCGTTCAGATTTGGAGTTAGAGAAAAAACATACGTTGTTTCAGACCAACCCGTGGTAATTTAGGGATTTCTTCGACTACAGGCGCTATTCTTGGCTCATTCTTTTTTCTATCTTCTCAAGACATGCAAAATAACAATAACCTATCTTTGCCTACCCCTCACGTGTGATGAGATTTGAAGAAAAAGTTGAAAAATATGTTCTCTCTCCACTTGGCCGAATCTGGACAGTAGGACAAAAAATCATATTCTATCTGAATAAGTATCTAATATGCAAAATTCGCTTAAAAGATCTGTCAGTCGACAACAAGGAGAATATTTTACAAAAAGAAATCTGATAATTCGATAAAAACTTAGAAAGATCCAAGCATTCAAAGTTGGAGTGAGACATGAAAACATAAGCAGTTTCTGACCAACCCGTGGTAATTTAAGGATTTGTTTCAACTACGTGCGCTATTCTTCGCTCATTCTTTTTTCTATCTCCTCAAGACATGCAAAATAACAATAACCTATATTTTGCTACCCCTCACGTGTGATGAGATTTGAAGGAAAAGTTCATAAATTTGTTCACTCTCCCCTTGGCTGAATCTGGCCAGCATAACAAAAAGTCATTTTCTATCTGAATAATGGTCCAATATGCAAAATTCCCTATGAACATTTGTTAGTCGACAACAATGAGAATATTTTACAAAAAGAAATCTGGTAATTCGATAAAAACTTAGAGAGATCCAAGCATTCAAAGTTCGAGTTAGAGAAAAAAGCATAAGCTGTTTCTAACCAACCCGTGGTAATTTAAGGAACTTGTTCAACTACGGGCGCTATTCTTGGCTCATTCTTTTTTCAATCTCCTCAAGACATGCAAAATAACAATAAACTATCTTTTCCTACCCTCACGTGTGATAAGATTTGAAGAAAAAGTTGATAAATTTGTTCTCTCTCCCGTTGGCCGAATCTGGACAGCAGAACAACAAAATATTTTCTATCTGAATATGTTTCCAATATGCAAAATTCTCTAAGAACATCTGTTAGTCGACCACAAGGCGAATATTCTACAAAAAGAAATGTGGTAATTCGATAAAAACTTAGAGAGATCCAAGCGTTCAAAGATGGAGTCAGAGAAAAAAACATAAGCTGTTTCTGACAAACCCGTGGTAATTTAAGGATTTTTTTCTACTACAGGCGCTATTCTTGGCTCATTCTTTTTTCTATCTCCTCATGACATGCAAAATAACAATAACCTCTCTTTTCCTACCCCTCATGTGTGATGAGATTTGAAGAAAAAGTTGAAAAATACGTTCTCTCTCCCGTGAGCCTAGAATAGCGCCTATAGTTGAAGAAATCCTTAAATTACCACGGGTAGGTCTAAAACGACTTATGTTTTTTTGTCTGTTTCCAACTTTGAACGCTTGGATCTCTCTATGTTTTTATCGAATTACCAGATTTCATTTTGTAAAATATTCTCCTTGTTGTCGACTAACACATGTTCTTAGCGAATTTCGCATATTGGACCCTTAGTCAGATAGAAAATGATTTTTTGTTCTACTGTCCAGATTCGGCCAAGGGGAGAGAGAACATATATATCAACTTTTTCTTCAAATCTCATCACACGTGAGGGGTAGGCAAAGATTGGTTATTGTTATTTTGCATGCCTTGAGAAGATAGAAAAAAATAAATGAGCCAAGAATAGCGCCTGTAGTTGAAGAAATCCTTAAATTACCATGGGTTGGTCAGAAACAACTTACGTTTTTTTCTCTGACTCCATCTTTGAACGCTTGGATCTCTCTAAGTTTTTATCGAATTACCAGATTTCTTTTTGTAATATATTCTCCTTGTTGTCGACTAACAAATGTTCTAAGAGAATTTTGCATATTGGACCCTTATTCAGATTGAATATGATATTTTGTTCTACTGTCCAGATTCGGCCAAGGGGAGAGGGAACATATTTGTCAACTTTTTCATCAAATCTTATCACACTTGAGGGGTAGGCAAAGATAGGTTATTGTCATTTTGCATGTCTTGAGGAGTTAGAAAAAAAAATGAGCCAAGAATAGCGCATGTAGTTGAAGAAATCCTTAAATTACCACGGATTGGTCTGAAACAACTTATGTTTTTTCTAAGTTTTTATCCAATTGCCAGATCTCTTTTTGTAGAATATTCTCCTTGTTGTCGACTAACGGATGTTCTTAGCGCATTTGGCATATTGGACCCTTATCCAGATAGAAAATAATTTTTTGTTCTACTGTCCAGATTCGGCCAAGGGAAGAGAGAACATATATATCAACTTTTTCTTCAAATCTCATCACACGTTAGGGGTAGGCAAAGATTGGTTATTGTTATTTTGCATATCTTGAGAAGATTGAAAAAAGAATGAGCCAAGAATAGCACCTGTAGTCGAAGAAATCCTTAAATTACCACGGGTCGGTCTGAAACAACCTATGTTTTTTTCTCTTGACTCCAAATCTGAACGCTTCGATCTCTCGAAGTTTTTATCCAATTACCAGATTTCTTTTTGTAAAGTATTTTCCTTGTTGTCGACTAATAGATGTTATTAGCGAATTTTGCATATTGGACCATTATTCAGATAGAAAATGATTTTTTGTTATGCTGTCCGGATTCAGCGAAGGGGAGAGAACGAATTTATCAACTTTTTCTTAAAATCTCATCACACGTGAGAGGTAGGAAAGATAGGTTATTATTATTTTGCATGTCTTGAGGAGATATAAAAAAGAATGAGCCAAGAATAGCGCCCATAATTGAAAAAAATCCTTAAAATACCACGGGTTGGTCAGAAACATCTTATGTTTTTTTGTCTGACTCCAACTTTGAACGCCTGGATCACTCTAAGTTTTTATCGAATTACCAGATTTCTTTTTGTTAAATATTCTCCTTGTTGTTGACCAACAGATGTTCTTAGAGAATTTGGCATATTGGACCCTTATTCAGACATAAAATGATTTTTTGTTCTACTGTCCAGATTCGGCCAAGAGTAGATAGAAGATATATATCATGTTTTTCTTCAAATCTTATCACACGTGAGGGGTAAGAAAAGATAGGTTATTGTTATTTTGCATGTCTTGAGGAGATAGAAAAAAGAATGAGCCAAGAATAACGCCTGTAGTTAAAGAAATCCTTAAATTACCACGGGTTGGTCTGAAAAAACTTATGTTTTTTTCTTTGACACCAATTTTGAACGCTTGGATCTCCCTAAGTTTTTATCGAATTGCCAGACCTCTTTTTGTAGAATATTCGCCTTGTTGTCGACTAACGGATGTTCTTAGCGAAATTTGCATATTGGGACCATATTCAGATAGAAAATTCATATTTTGTTTTGTTGTCCAGATTCGGCCAACGGGAGAGCGAACGTATTTATCAACTTTTTCTTGAAATCTTATCACACGTGAGGGGTAGGAAAAGATAGGTTATTGTTATTTTGGATGTCTTGAGGAGATAGAAAAACGAATGAGCCAAGAATAGCGCCCGTAGTTGAAAAAAATCCTTAAATTACCATGGGTTGGTCAGAAACAACCTATGTTTTTTTTTTCGCTCACTCAAACTTTGAACGCTTGGATCACTCTAAGTTTTTATCGAATTACCAGATTTTTTTTTGTAAAATATTCTCCTTGTTGTCGACTAACAGATGTTCTTAGCGCATTTGGCATATTGGACCCTTAACCAGATAGAAAATGATTTTTTGTTCTACTGTCCAGATTCGGCCAAGGGGAGAGAGAACATATATATGAACTTTTTCTTCAAATCTCATCACACGTTAGGGGTAGGCAAAGATTGGTTATTGTTATTTTGCATGTCTTGAGGAGATTGAAAAAAGAATGAGCCAAGAATAGCACCTGTAGTTGAAGAAATCCTTAAATTACCACGGGTTGGTCTGAAACAACCTATGTTTTTTTCTCTAACTCCAAATCTGAACGCTTCGATCTCTCTAAGTTTTTATCCAATTACCAGATTTCTTTTTGTAAAATATTCTCCTTGTTGTCGACTATTAGATATTCTTAGCGAATTTGCATATTGGACCATTATTCAGATAGAAAATAATTTTTTGTAATGTTGTCCAGATTCAGCCATAGGGAGAGAGAACGTATTTATCATCTTTTTCTTCAAATCGCATCACACGTGAGGGGTAGGAAAAATAGGTTGTTGTTATTTTGCATGTCCTGAGAAGATAGAAAAAAGAATGAGCCAAGAATAGCGCCCATAGTTGAAAAAATCCTTAAATTACCACGGATTGGTCCGAAACAGCTTATGTCTTTTTGTCTGACTCTAACTTTGAACGCTTGGATCTCTCTAAGTTTTTATCGAGTTACCAGATTTCTTTTTGTAAAATATTATCCTTGTTGTCGACTAACAGATCTTCTTAGCGAATTTGGCACATTGGACCGTTATTTAGATAAAAAATGATTTTTTGTTCTAATGTCCAGATTCGGCCAAGAGGAGAGCGAACCTATATATCAACTTTTTCTTCAAATCTCATCACACGTGAGGGGTAGGCAAAAATGTGTTATTGTTATTTTGCATGTCTTGGGAAGATAAAAAAAAGAATGAGCCAAGAATAGCGCCTGTAGTTGAAGAAATCCTTAAATTACCACGGGTTGGTCTGAAACAACATATGTTTTTTTCTCTAGCTCGAAATCTGAACGCTTGGATCTCCCTATGTTTTTAATCCAATTAGCAGATTTCTTTTTGTAAAATATTCTCCTTGTTGTCGACTAACAGATGTTCGTAGCGAATTTTGCATATTGGACCATTATTCAGATAGAAAATGATTTTTTGTTATGCTTTCCAGATTCAGCCAAGGGGAGAGAGAACGTATTTGTTAACTTTTTCTTCAAATCTCATCACACGTGAGGGGTAGGCAAAGATAGGTTATTGTTATTTTGCATGTCTTGAGGTGATAGAAAAATGAATTAGCCAAGAATAGCGCCTGTAGTTGAAGAAATCCTTAAATTACCACGGGTTGGTGTGAGACGACTTATGTTTTTTTCTCTAACTCCAACTCTGAACGCTTGGATCTCCCTAAGTTTTTATCCAATTGCCATATTTCTTTTTGTAGAATATTCGCCTTGTTGTGGACTGACAGATGTTGTTAGCGAATTTTGCATATTGGAACCATATTCAGATAGAATATGTTTTTTTGTTATGCTGTCCTCATTCGGCCAAGCGGAGAGAGAACATGTTTATCAACTTTTTCTTCAAATCTCATCACACGTGAGGGGTAGGAAAAGATAGGTTATTGTTATTTTCCATGTCTTGAGGAGATAGAAAAAAGAATATGCCAAGAATAGCTCCTGTAATTGAAGAACTCCTTAAATTACCATGGGTCGGTCAGAAACAACCTATGTTTTTTTTTCGCTCACTCAAACTTTGAACGCTCGGATCTCTCTTTGTATTTATCGAATTTCCAGATTTCTTGTAGTAAAATATATTCTTCTTGTTGTCGACTAACAGATATTTTCAGCGAATTTAGCGTATTGGACCCACATTCAGATAGAAAATAATTTTTTGTTCTGCCGTCGTGATTCGGCCAAGGGGAGAGAGAACATATCTATCAACTTTTTATTCAAATCTCATCACACGTGAGAGGTAGGAAAACATAGGTTATTGCTATTTTGCATGTCTTGAGGAGATATAAAAAAGAATGTGCCATGAATAACTCTCGTTGTTGAAGAACACCTTAAATTACCATGGGTTGGTCAGAAACAACTTATGGTTTTTCTCTGACTCAAACTTTTAATGTTTGGAGCTCTCTAAGTTCTTATCCAATTGCCGGATTTCTTTTTGTAAAATATTCTTCTTTTTCTCGACAAACAGATGTTCTAAGCAAATTTTGCATATGGAACCATTACTTAGATAGAAAATAATTTTTTGTTCTGCTGTCCAGATTCGGCCAACGGGAGAGAGAACGTATTTATCAACTTCTTCTTCAAATCTTATCTCACGTGAGGGGTAGGAAAAGATAGGTTATTGTTATTTTGCATGTTTTGAGGAGATAGAAAAAAGAATGAGCCACGAATAGCGTCCGTAGTTGAAAAAAGTCCTTAAATTACCACGGGTTGGTCAGAAATAGCTTGTGTTTTTTTGTCTGACTCCAACTTTGAACGCTTGGATCTCTCTAAATTCTTATCGAATTACCAGATTTCTTTTTGTAAAATATTCTCCTTGTTGTCGACAAACAGATGTTCTTAGCGAATTTTGCATATTGGACCCTTATTCAGATAGAAAGTGATTTTTTGTTCTACTGTCCAGATTCGGCCAAGGGGTGAGAGAACATATTTATCAACTTTTTCTTCAAATCTCATCAGACGTGAGGGTTAGGCAAAGATTGGTTATTGCTATTTTGCATGTCTTGAGGAGATAGAAAAAAGAATGAGCCAAGAATAGTGCCCTTAGTTGAAAAAAATCTTTAAATTACCACGGGTTGGTCAGAAACAGCTTATGTTTTTTTATCTGACTCCAACTTTGAACGCTTGGATCTCTCTAAGTTTTTATCGAATTTCCAGATTTCTTTTTGTAAAATATTCTCCTTGTTGTCGACTAACAGATGTTCTTAGCGAATTTTGCATATTGGACCCTTATTCAGAAAGAATACGATTTTTTGTTCTGCTGTCCAGATGCGGCCAAGGGGAGAGAGAACATATTTGTCAACTTTTTCTTCAAATCTCAGCACACGTGATGGGTAGAAAAAGATAGGTTATTGTTATTTTGCATGTCTTGAGGAGATAGAAAAAAGAATATGGCAATAATAGCTCCCGTAATTGAAGAACTCCATAAATTACCATCGGTTGGTCAGAAACAACTTATGTTTTTTTTTCGCTCAGTCAAACTTTGAACGCTTGGCTCTCTCTATGTTTTTATCGAATTGCCTAATTTCTTTTTGTAGAATATTTGCCTTGTTGTCGACTAACAGATGTTCTTCGCGAATTTTGCATATTCGACCCATATTCAGATAGAAAATGATTTATTATTCTGTTGTCTAGATTCGGCCAACGGGAGAGAGAACGTATTTATCATCTTTTTCTTCAAATCTCATCACACGTGAGGGGGACGAAAAGATAGTATGTTGTTATTTTACATGTCTTGAGAAGATAAAAAAAGAATGAGCCAAGAATAGCGCCCGTAGTTGAGAAAACCCTTAAATTACCATGGGTTGGTCAGAAACGGCTTATATTTTCTTGTCTGACTCCAACTTTGAACGCTTGGATCTCTCTAAGTTTTTATCTAATTGCCAGATTTCTTTTTGTAGAATATTTGCCTTGTTGTTGACTAACAGATGTTCTTAGCGAATTTTGCATATTGGACCCTTATTCAGATAGAATATGATTTTTTGTCATGCTGTCCTGATTCGGCCAAGGAGAGAGAGAACATATTTATCAACTTTTTCTTCAAATCTCATCACACGTGAGTGGTAAGGAATTGATAGATTATTGGTGTTTTGCATGTCTTGAGGAGATAGAAAAAAGAATATGCCAAGAATAGCTCCCGTAATTGAAAAACTCCTTAAATTACCATGGGTTGGTCACAAACTACTTATGGTTTTTCTCTGACTCAAACTTTTAACACTTGCATCTCTTTAAGTTTTTATCCTACTGCCGGATTTCATTTTGTAAAATATTTTTCTTGTTGTCGACTAACAGATGTTCTAATCAAATTTTCCATATTGGACCATTATTCAGATAGAAAATGATTTTTTGTTATGTTGTCCAGATCAGCCAAGGGGAGAGAGAACGTATTTATCAACTTTTTCTTCAAATCTCAACACATGTGAGGGGTTCGAAAAGATAGGTTATTGTTATTTTGCATGTCTTGAGGAGATAGAAAAAAGAATGAGCCAAGAATAGCACCCGTAGTTGAAAAAAATCCTTAAATTACCACGGGTTGGTCAGAAACAACTTATGGTTTTTCTCTGACTCAAACTTTTAACACTTGGATCTCTCTAAGTTTTTATCGAATTGCCAGATTTCTTTTTGTAAAATATTCTTCTTGTTGTCGACTAACAGGTGTTCTAAGCAAATTTTCCATATTGGACCATTATTCAGATAGAAAATAAATTTTTGTTCTGCTGTCGTCATTCGGCCAAGGGGAGAGAGAACATATTTATGAACTTTTTATTCAAATCTCATCATACGTGAGGGCTAGGAAAATATAGGTTATTGTTATTTTCCATGTCTTGTGGAGATAGAAAAAATAATATTGCAAGAATAGCTCCCGTAATTGAAGAACTCCATAAATTACAATGGGTTGGTCAGTAACAACATATGTTTTTTTATCTGACTCCAACTTTGAACGCTTGGATCTCTCTAAGTTTTTATCGAATTTCCAGATTTCTTTTTGTAAAATATTCTCCTTGTTGTCGACTAAGAGATGTTCTTAGCGAATTTTGCATATCGGACCCATATTCAGATAGAAAATGATTTATTGTTCTGCTGTCCAGATTCGGCCAACGGGAGAGAGAACGCATTTATCAACATGTTCTTCAAATCTCATCACACGTGAGGGGTAGGAAAAGATAGGTTATCGGTATTTTGCATGTCTTGAGGAGATAGAAAAAACAATGAGCCAAGAATAGCGCCCGTAGTTGAAGAAATCCTTAAATTATCACGGGTCGGTCAGAAAGAGCTTATTTTTTTTCTCTGACTCCGACTCGGAACGCTTGGATCTCTCTAACTTTTTATCCAATTGCCAGATTTCTTTTCGTAGAATATTCACCTTGTTGTCGACTAACAGATGTTCTTAGCGAATTTTACGTATTGGACCCATATTCTGATAGAAAATAATTTTTTGTTCTGTTGTCCAGATTCGGCCAACGGGAGAGAAAGCATATTTATCAACATTTTCGTCAAATCTCATCACACGTGAGGGGTTGGAAAACAAAGGTTATTGTTATTTTGCATGTCTTGAGGAGA